>CM044549.2:22414232-22908999 GCA_024416835.2 Perccottus glenii
CACTTTTTCACCAATCAACATCTTGAGAACAGAAGGCACCAGATACATGTTTTTGTGCAAAATAAAGTGCTTCATCATTGCAATCTTTAAGAACAAGGGGTAAAAAGAATTTAAAAATATTATTCTTTTCATGATAATGGCTGAAATAAACCATACGTGCATATGGGTTATGCTAAATAAAAATAAGTATGAGGTGGTAAAAATGAGCAACGTGAGGCAAAACATGAAAATGAGCAGTTTCTTAAAATACTGTTTTATTTGTGAATTTACAGATTAGCAATACATCTAAAAGCAACTCCATTAGATAACCATTTATATAGGATTTTCACAGATCACAATGCAGCTTGGCTCATTCTGGCATGCCAAAGCAAAAACTCGTTCTTTTTAATAACAGAAGAGAAAAAGTCGGATAGAGACATTAGTAAAAGCATGGTGCAAACTGCTGGAAACTGAGGAGAAAAATAAAAAAGATGCAATGCACATTCAGTTCATCTGGGAGAATTTATGCTCATAAAATAGTTAATAAAAAAGCCTAGTGCTCTCTGCAAACTAAGAATAAAGTATACTGTGATACAAATGGAAGATGAAAATATTGAAAGTTGGTTGGAAAATAAAAACATGGCATGCTCCTGTCAGGTTGTCTTTAACCTGCTGCCCACACACACACACACACACACACCTTCTCCCTTGTTTGGTTCTATGACCAACAGCTATCGTTTAACACCCCCGTCGCCCCATCCCTCCCTCCTCCAAATCCAATACTTCACATTGCTTGCTGGGATATTGGTACATCTGGTAACGCTGCAGGGGTTGCTGAGGGGGAGATGTGGCAACTTATTACACTTTGGTTTAGTAGAGTTCAACTGTGGGTCACCTGGCAGTTACAGCACAATTGTGTTCACAAGAGTAGCTTTCCAGAGGGCTTGACAAATAAAGCAAAAGTAGAGCTGCTATGAATGTGGCATCTTAAGTTTGTTGGGAGCCTGAGGGTTGTCTATGCAGTCACTGGGTTGATTTTAATTGAACAGAGGTCTTGTTTTTACGCCCAAAGCAGGCAGAATCGCATCATACAAATAATTGGAGTAAAAATTACAATATGGCTTTGAAAAATACACACACATCAAACCAAACAAAGACATCAGCGCTTCACACTTCACGACCCATGATTCTCGTTGAGGTGAGTGACTACAGATTGTTGAATTAACTGCATTTCCTATGTTTGTGAGCTGAGAAGTAGACATTATTTATCATGTGTGACACTAATAATACCTTTTCTCCTTCTACAACTAACTTCCTGTGTCCTGGCAGTTTCTCATTACTATGCCTTGCTTGCTACTTGCACAAGCACAACTTAGTACCACTTCACAATCTCCTTCAATGGTGAAACCACCTGTAATTAAAATGTTTTATACCAAAAGAAAAGTGCAGCACAATTAAAAATAAAATATATGGTTAAAATCTATAGCCAACATATCCAGTTTTTTTTATATTTCTGTGTTATATAGTACAGTTGTCTATATGATTTGAGACATAGTCAGCCATTCTGTTTTAATAAACAGAGCAGTGCGCTTAACCGTAAAAGCTTCAGAATGAGTACAAAATGGAGATGACTAAGACAAAATTTCAGATGAATAAAAAAAATGAGACGACAAACAAGACAAAGAGAGCAATGCTTCACTAAAATGAGACGGTTTTGTCTTTTCTTCCAGTTGGTTTGGCAAAAAAAAAAAGCATTGAGATGAAGAGGAGAGGATGTAAATGAAATGCTACATAAATATTCAGCGGCTCTTTGAGAGAATGTCAATGTGGTCGAGATAGATCACCAGCTTTTTGTCCACACTACACAGTCCAGTCTAAGCCTTTAACTCAATGCTGCTGCTGCTGCTGTAGTTTAACCACAGTCAGCCCAAGAGATGTTTGTGTCAATAGTCTATGGTGAGAGAAGCTCCGAGGGTCTGAGACTATGACGCAGAGAAAAAAATATCTTACCCTGTGGTTAGTTTTCCAGTGTGTCTATTTCAAATTTGAACTTCTTATGCAACAAAACATAAAAATAGGGGGTGATTTAGTTGAAATTGTGCCGTTTTACAGTTCCAATTGATGTACAAATAAAGTAATGTCAATGTCTTTGAAATAAAAAACACACAAAGTGTCTTCAAGTTGAGTTTTCAGCCTCGGAAACAGCATGGGAGAAACTGTTCCTGTTATTCAGGATTTAAATGGCCTCAAATTTCACTCTTTGGGCTTACAACGAGTACTGCATAAGTAATCAGGTGTACTGACACCCTACACCTACCCGCGTTGCACAACTTCTATTGCAACTTGTGTGAACCCACCGGATTATTTCCCAAAGTTGTAACATAGAAAATATTTTTTATGTAATCCTTTCTTCTGCTTTTGCACATAAAATCTTTTGTTAAAAAAGTCAAATAACATTAAAAACATAAAAGGACATTGAAAGCTGAGACAAAAACACAGACACTGAACAGAAAAGGCGACTTCTGCTCCGAATCTCCAAAGCAGGTGGTCTTCGGCTGCGTGTTTCCTCTCAGGCCTCCGTCTTCTCTTTCTTCTTGTTCTTCTTCAGGAAGGATGGGGTGCGGAACTTCTTCTTCTTCTTGGTGTTGGGTGATTTTGAGGGTGAGCTTTCTTGGGACAGCACCTCCTCAATTTTTTCACCAGGACGCACCACAATTTCCACGCTCTCAACACTGGTGGTCAGCTGACTCACGCGCTTGGACAGCTCCTCATCTATGTCGTGGTTGTCTTTGCCATTCATTAAGCCCGTGTGGTTCTCTGAGGGAGGCATGAGGTACAGTTAGACTGAAACTAAGTGGGCCTTATTTGTAATGAAAAACATACAATAAATAAACATATAGATATTGCAATAATACAGTCTCAAAATCTTTAATTGAAATTAAACTAGAAAATCATTCACTTTCATGCATCATCTTTGTCAGTCACATAAAACACTTACACCATATAATGTATGCCAAAGTAGAAAATGGTTGTTTAAATCTTCACAGTACTTTTACAGTTGTAATCTAAACGCTATGGTGCAATACTTCAGTCTACACTGTATAAGGGAGTTGCATGGTCCGCTGTATGTGACACACATTCTTTTGACTTTGTTCAGAGACACACTGTCCCTGTGTTCTACTTCATAATATTCCTTCATAAAACCTTAGTGACCTGATAGCCCAGAGAGTGTGTCCTCCTCTCACCTCAAAAAGAGGGCTTTAAACTGCTGCTACACCCATTCGCTTAATGAAAGTTCACGTAACAGACCAGCGTCACATCCCTTTACCTGCTTTTAAACAGGTTTAGGGAATGCAGGGCAGTCGCATCATATTACTACACTGGACCACAAACACTCACTCAAACTCTTCTCAGGTTAATTTCATCTTAACACAAAACACGGCAGTGTTAAAAAGAAGCGTGTACAACAGCTGACCTGGTTTCAGTATAACAACTAGCTGACCTCACTGCAATGGCGTCAGAAAAATATAGGTCCCCTGAGCCAATATGGTGTCATGGGTTAATTGTCACTTATCATGTGGTCTGGGCTGTTTGTGCGAGCGGGAAGCTGACAGGAAGTCAATGCCTTTGTGTCACACTTTTGAAGTCACCTCTATAATCTTTTGCCTTAGAGACATACCAACTACTTCAAATGTCAGGAATTTCAATGTGTAAAGCAAAGCAAGGCATGTGCATACACCACATGTTTATGTGACAGGATCTAACATGACCCTACAGGTTAGTACGGTTTTACAAGGTTAAATGCTTTGTGGAAGTGGTTTTATGAATTCAATTCTCAGGTTGTTTGATTTTGTTGTTACAAATTCATTTTTATTTAATTAAAATCCCAGCTTATTGGGTGACCTTTGACATTTGTCACATTGTGTCACCCATGTGTCATTTTCAGTCTAAATGTATAGTTCCTGTATTGCAGGATAAACCAAAACAGCTACTCTCGTTTGTAAAATAAATATCACAGACAAATGTGTTTTAACACATTTCTTCAAATGTTTTTGGTGACAAATATCTTTAGTTCCTTTAATGAACCTCGACTTGACTTAACAGTTTCTTTGCCTGCCTCTTCAGAGATTTTCTGAATATAGTTTTAAAGGCTTGGGTTTTTTACAGTGCTCGTAAAGTGCAAACAAAATAACAAAACCGCAAACAAATTAACAATTGAGAAAACAAATGAACAAAACCAAAAACACAACAACAATTTAATCAAACCGGAAAAGGTAGATATCGTTTACGGACGTAATTCTTACTGCTAATTGGACGAGACATCTGTCACTCAGGATTTACAGGAAGTACAGCATGTTTGTATGTGTATATGAATGTTCAAACATGTACTGTCCTTACTGTGGATATTGTTTAGAGATGGCAGATTAATCTTTATACCATGATGTGCTCTCAGCAAATCCAAACTCACGGCATGAATATCCTTCCTCAAAGTAACGTTGGATAAGTTCCACTTTCTCCTTGCTTGTTAATAGAATTGTTATTATTTTCTTAGATTGAATATGAAGGCAGAACACATGTATAAGAAATAAAGTTAGATACCTACGTCCTGTATATCTTGAGAGACAGATGTCCCGTCCAATCAGCAGTAAGAATTCCGTCCAAAAACAATACCTACCTTTTCCAGTTTGTCTGAATTGCTGTTGTGTTTATATTTTGTCATTTTGTTTGCACTTCACGGCCATTAGTTTTTACCCATAATTAAATTAGCATGGACCTCTTGGTTAAAACCCATGCAAATACACAAAAGCAATGCAGTGAATATCAACATGAAACAGTCGTTGTGAGTGATACCTTCTTTAGCTGGAGTGCTTTGCGGGGACTGAGTGACAGACAGAGACTGAGATAAAGTAGAGCCGTCGTCAGAGGTTAGCTCGTGCTCGCCATCTGCAAGGAGGGGGTGAGGGATGAGAGGATTGAAGTAGTGGGAGAACAGCAGGGGTAAGTGGGATGAGAGGTTAGGGGTAAAGGGGGCGGTTGAAGGGATTTGGGATGAGGGGTCGAAGGGGGCGAGGAAGTGGGAGAGATTAGCAGTAACATAGACATGTTAGATTCAGGCCATGCACAGCTGCTTTGCCACAAAATTCTCAAAATGTTTGTTTGCTGCGGTTCAGGGTGGTCAGAGTGCTGGCACAGTGTGGTTTTCTGTCTCTCTAGTTGCTGAGCAGGCATCGAAACATTTAGATGTGCGATAATGTTCAATGACCAGACCGTGACATAAAAGCTATGGGCTAAGATATTTTTACAGTCGTCTATAAACCTGTGGAGATATTTTGTGCCAATGTTAAGACTTTACATTTTTTGTCAGTTGACACTAAATACTCATTGCACTTTGTACAACCACTGTTTACAGCAATAGTAATGGTCTGTCTTGCAGTAAATGTTACAGTTAACAGTTATGCTCAGCATCACTGACATCATTAGTTTTAAACGCTGATTAGGGTGAAACAATGACATTCCCATTTCACTTTATTAACACATTCATTAGCACATTCAGTTGGTTGAGGTGTCATTCACAGCTCATTCATGCAACACTGCTCGGTGCAGTCAAAGTGTATGTATGTTTGGCCAACGTTTATTACATAATTATAAGTTTTCGTATATAATGTTGTGTTAAATAAAAAAAAAAAAACATTCATACAAAGTTCACCAAGAGGGATTAACATAATATTATACTTTATAATTCTTTTTTTTCATATGCATTTGTATACCCTGCAGAAAAAGTGGCCCAGAATATACAAATGCCTTTCATATTTCATATAAGTCAGATGCCACTAATTCATGTCATTATGCCAGCCACAAAGCACCTTTACTGTATACTATATCTTTATATTAAAAGTGCATGCAACTGTGTGTGTACATCTCAGCTTATATCAGATCGTTCCAGACAATCTCCAGCTTGCATCCAGATTGGCCACCAGAGATTCATGGGGCTGTGGGGGCAACAGTGTCATAGCAACGGGCTATGCTCATGTGGCGGGTGTGAAGACCTGCTGTTTGATCAGTCTGCCATCTTAGTCCTGGCCTCCTCATGTACATAGTACACACACTGACATTGCATATCCTATGCATTTTTAAAAACATGTATTGACACATGTGCATATTAAACAAACACATTAAGTTGTTTAAATAACTTGGTTCAACCTGGTGGTGATTGATGGACAGCCCCTCTACTGTCTGTTCTGTATTGATTTTTCCCCTGCCTCTCTGAAAGGCAGCAGGGCAAAGGTCTAATATGATTATCATTGACTCAAAAGGATGTAAGTGTGTTTGTGCAAACGGAAGGTTAGCACAGATAAAGACAGTAAAGCCTGTAGGGACCACTACTCATGTTAAAAGACCTCAGTGTGTGCACCAAAGGTGTATATTGTATATTACTGTCTACTGGGATGGGCTCTAAGGCACGAGCCCACTACACCATGGATAATGTCATTTAGACTTAGACGAGGATTCATCAGAAAACAATTTCTAACAAGGAAAATATTATGCTGTAATTCTATCAAATCTGACAAAAAAATGGGTTTAAAAGAAAATACAACATTGTAAGTGATACATAAAAAAGCAAAAAAAAGCCATTTGCTGTCAGTTAAAAATAAATTACAACACATAAGCTGACAAATCTAAAATCATGCAGCAGTTTAATGTTCTCTGGGAGTTCTCAGTTTGAGATTCAATGTTTTGTGGCTGACATATTGACATTTATGCCTGCTTAATATGTTTGTTGGAAACTGAAATGGGTATGGTCTGACAGAGCAGGACAGGTTCTGGCCCTGGGCTCCTGTCACTGTTTGTGCCCGTACATGTGTTCAGTCCATATGCCTCACAGTGTAATTTGGCTTTTGTGCTGTTTGAGTAATAGTTTGAGTACACATGGATAAACACTGATGAACTTTAAAACTGCGGTGTATATGTTTTAACATTGTGTGTCATACCACTGAGCCCCAGTTGTCTCCTCTGCACATTCTTGTTGAACTCCTCTGTGTCTTTCTCTAACAGCTCACTGAAAGGATTGGGAGGCAGGGGAGCCATCTGGTCCTCCTCTGTGGGTACGTATGGCTGGGGAGGAAACAGGAACACGGGTGAGCTTGGTAAACACTCACTAAAATTCATAACAGCAAATCACAGACACATGCAGAAACACACACGCTTGGCTAACAGACTGAAGGACAATAATTGACTTCAGCAGATCTCTGGCTGCTCATAAAAAGATAAACCACATCACACAAGGGACATCTAATCTAGCTGACTGCACTCTTCACAAGTAATTAGTGTGAAAACCATACCATGTTCATACCAGACTGTGGGAAATATCACAAGACAAGTACTAATGCAAAAGACAAAAGTGAGGCCACTGCACCAAGATAATGAGCTCCAAACATGCACACATGGCACACATATGACTGAGACTGTCGTGCTTCAAGATAAGACTCAAAATAAATGTTTAAAGTGACTGTAACAAAAAATATGACAACATTTTAAAATGTAGTTCTGTAACTTAGGACATAATAATACTAATGACATGCATTGTTTCATTTGAAAAACAAGTTCAAATCCATACATAATGAGAAAACACCACTGCAAATGTTATCTTTGTGCATATTTACCAGGACCTGGATCTGCACCATATCCTTTAAGACAAGACACCAACCATAAACAGATGAATCATCTAAATGTATGTTCTTTGAAACTATTTTCTATTGCTTGTCCTGCAACAAGGGTCACTCTGAATGAGCTTCAAAATATGTTCAGTTGTCTCCCTCTAGTGGACGTTTACACACTCACGTTTAGAGCTCTACAGACGCTGATACACTCATCTGGTACCAGTAGTCACTAATGAATCTTCTTGTCAGACCTGTGAGGTGTTTATAGTTTGGACCGAGTTAACTGGATTACTTGAACCTGTTACAGCAACTAACGCCTTTCTATTACAGCTTTATGAAGCTCATTAAAATAGTTATGAATAGATGTGCTCCATGTATTAGAGCTCATCTTATCATCTGGTTAGTAGGAGGGATTCTTACCTTGCGTGGAGGGTCCACAGGAATGCCTGCAAGATGCTGAGAGCGTGGCCCTGACGTCTTTAAGTCAAACCTGTTCTGCTCCCTTATCTTTCATACAAAAATACCAGAAATAATTGTATTAATATTACTTTTATTATTATTATTAAAAAGTGTAACACTACGGTCATGTTTTTGGATAATTTCATAAACTCGTGTATTTCCCAATAATCTACTGCATCATGTTTATGGCATTTATTCACCGTTTCTCTTTTTGTTCAGGTACAGACTACTTGCACAATCCACCTAACAACAAAAATGTCTCTGTTATTCACACAGACTGAGAAAAACTTACTTTGTTTCTCTTTTCCAGCACATCATTAGGATCTGTATTGAGTGGGACAAACTGATTGGGGTCTTCAATTCGGATTGGTGTTCCTACCTCCTCTGTCTTCATCCACTGGATAAGCAAACAGTTAACAAACATTAACAAAGTAAAAGAAAAATGGAGTTTAAAATGTAATACACCATTCAGCCAACAGATGGTGCACTAGAATTAAGTTTAAACAAATTCCCCCCACTTCCAACTAAATGTCTCTTCTTAAAACTTCTTACAGACATTCAGCCTTATAGTTTGTAAGATACGTTGTACTTGTATGAATCCATATAGTTACCGTGGTTGTGCGGCTGTTGTAGCGCTCTTCACTGGCCTCCATGTTGACTTTGGTGTAACTGTTGGGTGAGTTGAGCCAGCGCGTCTTTTCTCTTTGCTGCCGCTGCTGAAGGAATTTGAAGGGAAGTCTTGTGGCAACATCTCCGTCTTCCTCGAACATAAATGATGTGACAGTGGCAGGTATCTCCACTTCGCTCTTATGCCTCGGCTTCTCCCGCAAAATGGGGTGTCGGTAGGCATAACCTGTTCTGTAGCCCTGCAACATAAACACAGCACAAGCTATTTGTGTGGTTTCTTATAAACTTATAAAATGTAGATTACATGTGGAGCATTGACCTGTCACCCTACAGTGTAAAGCTGAGATTTCATCAAAGGAAATAAAGGGTAGTGCCATGAATGCAAGGCTTTGAGCTCCACAGGGATTTCCTGTTTTATTCTTTTTGATATCTCTTTTATACAACTTTTCTTCTTTTTTTGTGGATGCCTTTCAACAAAGACCCACTGTGTTTCAGAAATGTTTCCACACTGGGCTTGACAGTTATGTTCCGCTCTTTTCTGTTTGTCTCTTTGTTTTCATGTCAGTGCCAAGGCCAAAGCTGACCCTGTGGTCAAGAGAAACAGCAAGTCTCTGTAAAGTTCTCCTTTAGATAAGAGTTATTTATAAGCATTTCTGTTTTACAGTATACTAACCGCTGAAGTCATGTTAGCAGAGCACAGCCAGAATGTTTTTAAACTGAAAAAATATGTATATAAAAATCCGAGTATTTTTTCATTATAATATTCGCCTTTGGTTGTTTGAGCTCACCATGTTGTCCAGCATCCTCATGAGAGACTCAAACTCCAGCTCGCCAGCTTTCCAGTTGAAAGTAGAGCCCAAGTTGACATAGGCTGCTGTACCCACATCATGAACTCGGGACTTATAAGTCTCCTGGTCCAGCACTATCAGGTTGTCAACACTGCCAGCACATGAAATGGCCTTTACCTACAAAAAAAGGAAAAATGTTAAAGAACAAAAGTTGTTTAACCAAAAATGTAACAAATCAAAACAGAAACGGACGTTGAAACTAAAGCATGACAACAACGCATTGCAGACAAATATATTTAATGCACAACATACAACAAACATTGTTGGTGGATTTATTTATAGGATTTAAGCAGGGCTTTGCAGGATGGATTAATGTTTTCTTTTGCCTGACTGTGGAGAGTCAATCAGGAGATTTGTTACACCCGTTACAGCAAATGTACCCATGCTAACAATTAAAGACAAGAAGGTTTTCAGTTCTCCACTATTGCTCTGTATCTGAAAACAGTCAGTAAATACCAAGATGTAAATAAAATCCACAAAGTGTAATCTCTATTGTGTAAAGTAAATGCTGCAGGCTAAACAGGAAATGTACTCAGTTCTATGAAAAGCTTATCTTTATCATACATAAGTGCTTTATCATTGTAGCTGCTGTGTTTAATGTGTACCTGGATTTCGCAGGCAAACTGGGCATTGTACATGACATTAAAGGCCTCTTCGACAGTCTCTCCAAGAGCAACCACACCGTGATTTCGCAGTACCAGAACCTGAAAAATACACATGGAAGCAGAGTGGATCAAGCTATGATGGGACCCATTTCATTCAAATGAATCTCTTGCTGTTAATATATTATTTCAAATAGAAACAAGTATACAACATTTATAAATAGCATCATGATTTCTTTTTAAAGGTTCTGAAGTTAACCCCTCTGACACTTTAACAGGATGCTCTGGTTTGACTGCCCTGTTCTACTGTTTCCTATTAGGAATACACCACACCCCGATAATTACCTCATTTCCCTTTCTTGACTTCAAGGACGAGCTATAAAAATACTATTCCTTCCTTTTTAAAAATAGCTCCTGGGATAGCATGACAGGTAAAAAGTGTTTGTTTTGTTACCTTTGCTGTTGGCCCCAGAGCCTTCTGTAGCTCTATGCGCTCATCCTGCTCGTCCAGACTGCCATGGTAGTTGTAGTATGCAATGTCCCCGAGGACTAAAGCCTCTTGGGAAATAGGCAAGATGCCGCACTTCATGGATGAAACCTTAAAAAAAAAAAACAGGAGAGAAACCAGGTAAAATGCTGATACTTACATTTTTTTCTAATATTAAAACAACATCTTTATGGAAGATGTTTTAATATTGAAGTGAAGGCTGGAAACTCATCTGGGACTGTTATGTTATGTTTCTCATGTTAATCAGAAGTGTAAAGATGTGTTAATGTTAGAGATATGTTTTTTCTTATGGTGATATCAAGGCTTTATATTTTCTGGCAAAAAACATACTTAACATTTTAAATGAGTTGTCAAAGGCCCTTTTATTGACAGCATTTCAAAACTGGAATTGGGTGGCGATCTGAAAATATGCACGCCTGGTAAAGAAAGTGTTGTAACGTGAGCTTACGGCAGCTGCGGCAGGACTGTGCACATGTACAGCACAGCGGATGTCTGGACGCATGGAGTAGATGGCAGCGTGTGGGCTGAATCCTGCCGGGTCGATGTGCAGGTTGGTGGAGCCCTGTTCGATCACATTACCAAGAATGTTCACCTTTACCTGAAGACACAAAGACAACATTATCTAATGTGTATGCCAAAATGAGCTGTATTCAAGCTCTATAAACTACAGACTAAACAGGAGAATGATTGAGTTTAGGCTGACGCACAGCTAAAACCAAACCAAGTTCTAAAAAGTGTAGACACAAATCACAATGATTCCTCCATATTGTCTGCTCCACTGCAGGAAATGAATGGGATTGTTACCAGGAAACATAATATACAGGAAGTAAGTGGATGGAAAAGTGCCTTCCAAAAAGACAACTTCAACATAACACATGATGGTTAGTTGTTATTACGGGGCAGAGAGCGCAAAAAGAAGAATGATGAGAAAATAACTGTGTAACTTAGTCTTGAGTAAAAAGGCGACTTGATAGAGGCATAACAATAAAAAGAAGAGTGTGCCAAACATGGAGCAGCTGTCGTCTCTGAAGGTAAAATCAACTGACAACCAGAAAACACAACTCTGCAACTTAGCTGAACTTAGATGTTCCACTAAGTTCAATCACTGCAGCCACATGTGGATCGTTGGTCCATTTTATACTGGTTCCCACTGATTTTTGGTTTAGTTTAAATCCATAGTAGCGATAAGCCTTTTAACTGTCAGAAATGAATGTGTGGACGGACAATTGTGTATTATTTCACCCTGACACAGCATTTCCAATAAAAAAAAAAAGAGTATATTATTTAAAATAGGACTCTTTTTCTCTGAATTGCCATTAGGACATTTTAAAAAGGGCAGTGTTTCCCACAGCACTCTACAGTTAAAGTGAACACCTTGGCAACTGTCTTCTGTAGTGACATAAAGTCCATATAATATCAGTTTCTGTAATAATTTGATCTTTTTTACTTCTATCGTGGTGCATAATTGCTGAAACTAAGGTAGGATTTTTACAGCATTTGGGGCAAATATAAAAAACGTGAAACTATAGATAAAGAATGTTTTAGCTCTGGCAAGAAGCTACCACATTTCTTGTGGGAAACACGTAAGGGTACAATGAAGACATTATATATATATAATATATATATATATATATATATATATATATATATATATATATATATATATTGTTTATACTTGGTTAAAGACTAGAAGCAGTCACCCTGTCTTTATCTTGATCCTTGAGAGGGAGTAGCAGACAATTCATTCAGCCGACCCTCACACAAACTCTGAGGGTTTTGATTCTGGACAACTCCTTCTAACCTTTTCTCCCTCTCAACACTCTATTACACTGGATTATTTACCAAAACAGGGAAAAGGGAAGGATGCAAACACAAAAACTAAAAATATAGTAACAAAAGAAACAATAAAGACTGATATTAGCGGTGACAGAAATGCTAAGCTCAAGTTTCAGTGCTCATTCACTCGTATTATCTATAGGTCTTTATATCTGTGAAGCCAAACAGTGCAATCTGCTGTGTCAGCAGTCACTGCAACTACTGCATTAGGCCGCACCTGACGCCACAGAGAAAAGTGTGTGTTTGTACAAGTGTTAAAAGCACTTGTGTTGTGTGTGTTTGAAATACTCTGATATGCATTACACCACATTTTGTATTTACACGTAATGAGCAGGTCAGACATAACAATTAGAATTTAAAGGGCAGGGCTATTTTCCCCAACACCCCAAATAGCTAATATTTCTTATGGTGAACAATGCAAGGAAGTAATTAAAGGAAGGTGATGGCTAATTAAGCAAAGTGGAGAAACATTACTTGGCTGTGGTGGTGGTCAAACGAGCAATGAAAAAGAAAAGCTTCATTGATGGCAGCAGAACTGAATGTAGATTTTATGATACTGATTTTCTGCTTGAGCTTCTTACCAAATTTGACGCAGAAGCTTCAGCAAACGATAGCCCTCTGGGTAAGATGAGGAAGTGGTCCTGCTCTTTACTGACGCGACCCTAAGAGAACAAGAAAATAAATAAATAAAATGCAAAGTGTTTTAGTGAGTTGGACCAAGAAATAGAAGTAAATGGCCTCAAAAAGACATAAGAGTTATTCCGCATCCATCATTCATGAATCAAAAGTGTTCTGTGCTCCCCCTGCAGTGCTTACTGTGATGTAGGAGTTGGCCATGTGTGCCCAGCTGAACAGATCCACCAGTCTGTAGACGCTGGCCAGCTTACAGCGCATCTGCCTCTCACCCTTCACCATTGTAGAGGGTTCCACTCCGTACAAATCATTGATGGGTGTAACCATGCCCAGACCTGATAAAAACATACACCAGAGGCAAATTAAGAGAAAAACAATTGTTGTTAGACCCAGTGGTATGCTGGACCACTACCCCACACCTGTATTTTAATCTGGCTCTACTTTACCCAAAGAGGGAATGAAAACAACATTCCAACCTTGACTTTGTTTACTGCTGACTCATTCTTGAACATACTCATTATGGTTGTATTTTTAAGTACAAGCTAGACAGGACTGCCATATAGTTTTCGACGTGTAATTCGTCATTAGTTGTGCATTCCTGCTCTGTGATTAAAAACAGGCTTCATGTATGGATTCATGGACAGAACTACAGGATCAAAACCCACAAAAGAAATGCACGGCGTTTCCGGAGTCTGGGGTTGTTTTACTCTGCTAATGCTGTACTCACTGAGAGGGGAGGTGGTGAAGCCAGCTACAGAGCTGGTCATGAAGAAGTCTGCGATCTGTCTGAGAGCCAAAAGACCTGTGGGGTTGTTGCCCTTCCGCTGCTGCTCTTGAATCAGGCTCTCCAGCTCTTGTTTGAAAGCCTGAGACATAAACGACAGAAAGAAAAAGTAAATAAAAAAATAAAAAAATTATTAAATTCAAGTCAAAACCAAGTAGAGATATTAGTTCAATGATTAAATTTATTTTGTCCACAAAAATAATATCTTAAATTCTCAATACACAGATTCTGCCATTTTGTGATATATTTCAGTTTTAATATTGAAGTGAATTATATTTTCACTTTAGCTCCTCCTTTAGCGTAACAGTTTGACAAAAGTTAAACACAGGAGTCCAAAGAGTTTCAGCTTTGTCCCTCTTTTTAAGATGAATTAAAAAATTATGATAAGAATACATTTATCATTCTGTGTACACTCTTTTACTGCTGTATCTTAAATAGACCATATTGGCCATTGTATCGATGCAGTTGACGCAGTGACACAGAAGACATGGGAAGAACAGATGGAAAGGAGTGAAAGTGAGTGAAAGTCCTGATAATGACAGATTAGATGTGCTTGTTGTGTTTCAATCTGAATCAGTGAGAGCTCTACAAAACTGCCATTGGTCAGCTATACAACGTCCAAATCTGGGATTGGTTGACTGGCTGGCTTTCAGTTTATACTCTGATTGGTTGTTTTGGTGCGACTCAGTTTATGGCTAATCCTTGTGGCCAGTTGCATACGGTACATGCTAAAATAATGTTACACAAAGCCACACAGCTAGATGGATTATACAATCTATGTCAGTGTGATTTTATGCTTTTCTTTCTTTTTGTCCTATTTTTTACAGCTTATGAATCCAATGCTTGTACCATAATCACAAGATTCCTCAGTGGATGACAGTTATAGGTCAAATTAACCTATAACTGACCTATAGTCAGTTATAGGTTATAGGTTATATAGGTTATAGGTTAATGTCATGTTATAATTTGACCTATAACATGACAGTTATAGGTCAAATTATAAATGGTACAGTGACAATCAAACAATTCATGAGGCCATCTAAATACTCCAATATCCCAGGTCAACATGGGTAACTCCACAGGAGGAAACAGTGTATGCATAATCTTTATAAAGGTTGTTAACCTCTCTGGGGGTACACTCATTTCTTTTTACAGACTAATGTCAATGTAAAGAGAGCAGTGCAAAAAAGGTCAGGAAGCATACTATAGGAATTAACTCATACAGGCCTTTGATATCAGCTGTGAAAGGACAACATCTCCTGGTTTGAACGTTGAGTACTGAGGGATAATAATTATATCTATAATCTTTGCTTTGCCTTTCTGTCATATCCACACGAGATATCACACAGCGTGGTTCAAATAGCCTATGGAAATAAGGGGAAAGAAATATATATATATTTGTATTTCATAGTGTATAAACATAAGCATACACTATGAAAAGCATCAACTTCCTCAAACAAAATAATGTTGAAATATTAAGTGAAAGCCCAGATAACATCTTTTGCAGTTTTGATCCCAAATGCTTGTTCTTTCTGCTGGATATGTTTATGATCAAATTGGACATCCAATGGGTAAATTGATTTTTAAAGGCAGACTGGTAAAAATGAGCCCAGTGTGGAGTGAAAGTAGGTCATGACACAATTTCCACCCATGTGTCCTGTTTAACATTCAAAATTCATGCATTTCTTTCATCCCAGTGCTTATGCAGCAATAGGCATGATCCCAATAGAGATGTGGTTGTGCACAAAACAACTGACACTCAACTTCCTCATATCCTCTCTGTGCCCCCATGGGACCCTACATTAGGGTTATGTGAATAGATTTTTGGACCATTGGTTTTATGCCACAGCAAGTGTTTTGTAAAAGCTCACTCCAGTCATTAGATTCAGTCCCGGGACACCGCTGCTTCTGATCCCAGGCCAGACATTCCTGTCTCTGGTGGTGAGGTTACCACAGCAACCGTCCATAACGAATGTCTCATACTGGTGGCTTAGGTTTTTGGCCCGTTTGTTTTAAAGTTGTTTGGGGCATTTCTGCTGGAGGGTCATTTTGACAGAACTGAGGGAACAGTTTACAACAAGATTGTTTCCTGGCTCCAGTTGGGGCAGGGTTTGGGGTTAAGCTGAGGGGTTCTCTTAGGCAATATTTTATACTCAACAGATCAATTTCAGAAGATGTAAATTGTTTGATCTGGAGGTCTCAGCTTTATATAAAGCTCCTTTTAGACTAAACAGACAAAGAGTCAAATCAAGAGGTCACTTTTGACTGCAATGAAGTCAACCATATTTGTTTGGTTGGTTTGGACTCGCACAAAGAGCATCACAACATGTAAGTGTTGGACAGTTACAAAAAGCATCTAGCATGTAGTTTGTAAGCCTATACTTTTTTACAGTTTAAGAGTGCATCGTAATCCGTCACTACACTACACTCTCTTATTAAAGTCTCCATAAGAAAAGTTCAAGTTGAACGGTCTCTCGATGTATCATGGATTAAGATGGACCAACTTATTAAATGTTAAATGTGTTCAAAATTCTTAGCATGGCATGATTGCTGTTTGCAAAGTGACTGCAAACAATCCCCAGAAAAGATCAATTCTTTCATTGAAAAGATTGTGTTTTAGGGTAAACCTTTGTCTAACAGACAAAAACACAACCAGGCATCTGCTCCACATGCATGTGTGTGCATTCCCAAGCAGATTATGACAGATTTGATCCCCATCATCCAAAACATTAATCCTGAGGATGATCATATCATTATTATTTTAGCAAAACCTCCACATCGGCAGAAAAACAAATAACGTTACAAGTATGTGTGTGTGTGTTTGCTGCTGTGATGAACAGCCATAAGTCTGATGAGACGTGGCATTGTGCATTTAAACTTTATTTACCTGAGAAAAGCCATTGTTAATCCGGCCTGATTAAAATCACTGCCTCACAAGCTTTTTGATTACTGGAAGAGGAAATGAGATCCAATCCGACACAAGATTTTATCTGGACTGTTCAGAAACGACAAAAAGCTAATCTTTTAAAATGTCAGCAATGGACTTTGAGAGCATTATGTTGGCATGCACAACGGAGCCTTTGCGAGTTTTAAATGCAGGAAGCAAAGCTTAAGTGAAAGACCAGGAAAACATGAACACAGCACCACATTGGGGAAAATTTGCTTTCGTATTTAGTTGTAACCAAAATGCTACATTGCTCAGTTTCCCTCTCTGGCGAGATAACAGGACATTAGTTTTAATAGTTCTAAAATTGGACTGAGGACTGAGAGTCTGTCTGGAGCATTTTCAATGAAGTATAGGACCTTTTCCTTAAACTCATACTAAACCAGGAAGTCTTGTTGTGTTGACCGTCTTTAAGCTGCCGTTATCACTGTACACATTAAAGGTTGTACGTCATCTGTTGGGGGAGGCGGATGGAACTTTTTCTGGCTGTTATGGCAAGTCTGTGCTTGTGTTCAGATCAGGAAAATGTTTATAACAACAGTTTCAACTTTCATGCTCTTTCTTTTAACTAATTTCAGTTCAGTTGAAAATGATTCATGTTTTTAAGGTTTACGCACAAAGCTTGAAAACGGTCAGTTAGTTCTTAAAGAGTAAACTAGGCTCTAGATGCTCCATATTAAATGTCACTGCTGCTCTTCTGTTAGAGCTGTGTTTTAGGTCACTTCCCCTGGCAGGTTAAAATTACACTCTCAGTGAATTGCAGTTGAATACAGAGACCTGCATTTGAGTTGTCATAAAGATACTTAAAAGACAAAGTGATTTTCTGAAAAGTTGGCAAGGCAGGTGAGGCCTGTAATTACAGCCTTACTTTGAAACAACCGGGCTGTTATGTCAGCACAATGCTGCTCTTTCAGGCCTCCTTCCTCTCCTCACCGTCACAAAGTAGCAGTGGTATGTTTTAGTTGCCACTTCTATTGAATCTGTGTGTCTCATCTCGGAGTGCAACAGGTCTGCTGCCTGCACTGTCACTACGAAGTGCTCAGCTTTTACAATTAAAGGTCTTGTTCGTCCAAGATTGATTTACAGCTTCCTTTCAACAGACTATTAAAACTGTTCTTGACACATCATCCGAGCAGAATTTTTTTCTTGTTGGTGTCCGAGAACTATTGTGTGATTGGTCAGAAACCTGGCTTTTTGCACTTAATGGCTCTGTGACACTGCTCTGTTTTTATTGTGTAAATATGTTTTAAACCTATTTGTAAATATGTTTATTTTTTACTAATGTTGTTAAGCACCTTGGTTCAATCTGTGGTTGTTGGAAGGCGCTATATAAATAAATATTGATTGATTGATTGATTGAAATGGGCGTGGTTAATGCAAAAAGTAAGAAGTTCTGTGCTTGAGTTTCTTGTGAAGTATGGAAAGTCCTGGTCAGACCTAACTTTGTGCTTGTTGTTTTCACTTCAAGAATCTTGCGGAGTATGTATTGGCCTTTATACTCCACTCCTGAGGGCTCCACCGAGGGAGCTGTCACTGCGCTCAGACTGTGAGAGAGATGATGTAAAATGTGCGTAAAAGCAGCTGCTCAGCTCTGAGGAGGAAAGGTCATGGTTTTTCAAAAGACTCTCTGGATTGACATCAACCACTAATGTTGTATCCAATGAGACCTTTAAAAGAAAAAGGGAAAACATAATAAACAGCAACAGATGCCATATTTAAGGAAAGCACCAGAAACTCCACTTGTTTTCTGGCAAGAAGGGAATTTCTGTAATAACCACAGAACTAATGCAAAAGGAGCTGAAAATTTAGACTTGGCATCAGTGAATGCTTTCAGAGATGATAAACAGACAGCAGGTTTGAGAGAAAACAGGGAAGACAAGACCAGAGCAGAAAACAGCATCAGCTGGAGTGCACATTCAAGCCAAATTTAATTCTATCTGGTTTAATCTTGTGCATCCCCTGACCTTTTGACTCTTTGTACTGAAACTTGGTCACAACAAACCAGTTCCCAGCATGGATAGTGTGAGAGGAGCACATATAAGTTAAACCACAAAATTAGACAAATTAATACCTTTGTTTAGCGGCCATGACATCATGAGACGCTAATATCTGTGCACAAGCTTTTCCCTTCTTCCGAAACCAACCGGCTGTGGCTCATAAAGCACCTCCAGGCCAGTTTCTATCCTCCCATTTTACAAAACCTTCTTTATCTGCTTCTGGCATCACTGCCATATCCCAGCTCAATTATCCTCTGTATTCATTCTGCTCTTCTCATATGACATTTATAATGAACTGAGGTTAATGAGAGACAGGAAAAACAAACTTGATGATATTAGTTACTGTAGATGCACAAGATATAGGAGTGTTACTTTGATACAACATGCCTTTAAACTCCTAATGACTCTGGTAAACAAGACATTAGTGTTGTATACTCAATCTTGATCATAGGACCATGTTTTAAAGGTCACATTGTTACACTGTCTTCCATCTTTAAACACTTTATGTTTTTGTTCATCATTAAGAGCTAGTGTTGTAGTGCTCAAGTCTTAGTCTTGAGACCAGTCAAGCGTTGTCTTGGCCCATATCCTTTTTGGAGATAAAAATCATAATTTTGTCTTCATTAAAAAAAAAATTCCAACCCTAACAAAATGCTAACATCTGTTTGGACTTATTTATATTTTATATTAATACCTTGGAATCTCTTCCACTGTCACTTACCCTGGTTATGGTCTTGACTTGATTTTGGACCCTAAAAGTCTTGTCTCAACACACAGGACTTGGTCTTGGCTTGGTCTCGGTTGATTTGGTCACGACTAAAACACTGGTGATACCCTCCTTGGCCTTTCCCAAGCTCCTTCAGTGCTAGCGAACCAGTCTTGCTAGAGAGATCGGACTTGTACTGCCTGGATTTTAGAGTTGTTCCCTCAATTTCTTTTAATGCATCATGCTCTATGTGTAGTCTTGACTAAAAACATCGGCTTACAGCATGACATTGCTTTTTCTAGATAAAAACAGTGTGACATAATTTGAAATGACCTAATACCTAATTATCTCTGTATTATCTCATCCTGATGATTAGGGCCTTGTTATGTTCAAACTTGACTGTTGCCAGATGTTAAAATGGCTTGCTGTGAATGGGCCGGGTGTATAAAATCAGCTGTCCTGCTTGGTCTATATTAGTCTCACTTTAAACACACGCTGCCATGTGAGCACTAGAAACATGTAATCCAAACCCACGGCTAGTGCCATTACACTGGAATCAAAACAAACCAAGTGAAGGGCAGAGGGATGGAGGCGGGACCCTGATGATGTACACTTGTTACTGCTGTTGTTGGGGATGAACATGGGCAGAAGCAATGTAAAGACTACACAGCCGTCTGTGAGCTGCAGGGAGCCACCTGTTACTGCCGGCTGAGGGCTGCTTGGCTGACGTTCAAAAACCACATCAAGCGGGAAAACAAATAGCCTACATACCACATGAGTGGTATGTACAACACACAAGCACAAGCGCACAGTCTGACATAGCGGTAAATAACAGCCATCAGTGACCAATTAACTCAAATAACTACATGCTACGAGATAAACAGGAGTTGACAGATAGAGAAAAAGAAGCGCAAAATATTACATTTTATTACCTTATTCAGCTGCAAAAAGGACTGGACCCTCAAACGTGCATCTCTGATATTAGTTTCCATGTTTAAACAGAAATTATTATAGCAGACATGCTCTTGCTGATAAATTTGATTCTCATTCAGGAGCATACATATACTGTATATATGTATATATACACAAACTCACTCTCTTACATTTCATACACACAACACATTCTCACAAACTCAGACACACTTCCCCAGACACACTTTTGAACTTCTGTAACTTCAGAAAAGTTAACTTCAGCTGAGTCTGCTTTTTGGACGACCATCAGGAGCTGCTCTAATGAAAATGGTAACTGCGGCCTGTCCGGGTGTAGATCACTCTTCTGCCCATGTTATGCACATTCACACACACAATCACACAGCATCAAGTAGTGTGTGGACTGGTATCAGCATCACCAGTTCTGCTTTGCCAGACATCTGCGACTAAATGCAATGTGCCACGTTAACTATACCCGGCATGTGCAGAATGCGGATCACATTAAAGCTTAAAAAAGAACAGGCCAAACCTATCAGCACTACCCAGTATCAACTGCACACTTGCAAGCTTATATAATGACTCCATCTACTACTGTGGAACATTCACTCAAGACATACTGTACATTGCTTAAAAGCAATGTTAAACCTGATCTTTTAATATAATTCTTATTTGCGTTGTCTTTAAATTACAGTAGGTTTTAGACTACGTAATGCACAGAGCATCCATCTTCTTATGTAACAACCTATAATCTACACAGTGTAGAGCACTTGAGTAAAAGAACAGCCCTAAGTCAATAGAGCAAAGCAAATATTACTAGAGTTCAGGCTGTTCAAAAGGCTGGGGGCTTGTCATAAAACATTAATGAACTGATGCAACTGTTCAAAGGGCACCACATCAACAGAAGAACAGCAGCAATAGTCCTTTTTCATGAGCTGTTAAAGGGGGGGCGTGTCCTCAGGTAAATCAAGATTTTGTAAAGTAGTCTAGCTTGAGTACTAAGAAAACAAACATAGGCATTATGAAGAAACTAGACCTTCAGGGGATAGGAAAAAAACTAACATGACTTTGTGTTTGCATCAGCACAACCTGAGCCAGCAGAAGAGCCACTGGGCTGCAGGGCTCTTGTTGAGGCTGAGAAAGGGTGTGGTGCTGGTGCTTTCAGCTGCTTTGATTCTGTATCCAGTGTCACATCAGTAACAGTCTATACATAGTCAATGAGGTGAAGGTGAACTCACTGGACTCTGGAGCATCTGTGTGACGCGTTTCTTCTGCTCCAGGACATTGAAGTCTTGCCGGAGGTCGGGGGACATGTTCCTAGTTCTGAGGTACTCCGGGTCATTGACGTCGATCCGGTCGAAATAACGTTCCTTGGTGCCTCCGCTGGATGGGGGAGGGGTAGTGACCACCTCCTCATGACTGTCAGCGCTCATGCCTGCTTTGCCCCAATTACTTTCTCTATGGCTGCCTCTGATGATCACCTGAAACCAAAATGACAAAAAAGACAATGAGATCCAATCAAAGAAAATCAGAACCAGCATTAATGTTTTTATTACTTTTTATTTAGCCTTTATTTATCCAGGGAAGTCCCACTGAGATTACAAATCTCTTTTGCAGGGAAGTCCTGGCCCCATGGGAGGGAGGGGGGCTATATTGTTTAACAAATTCAAGATGCAAAAAATTATGTAATTACTTAAAAATAGAAAAAAGAAAACGGGAAATTGCTGCCTAAACAAGATAAATGGGATAATGGACAGTTTATTTTTGGCAGATGATCAGAGTCTTTGTCAAACAGGAAAAGGACAGATTGGCGAGTCTCATCACAGTTTTTGCAGCTTTTGTTCCATATCCACACAGTGTGTCTCTACACTTGTGTGGACAGCAGTGCCTGGTGTTTGGCTTCACATAGACACAACGATGCATGAAAGGAGCACTTCTAAGGTCAGTTGGCATGACAACAAACGCTCTTCTGAATAGAGTTACAGCACCAAGTGTCTTTCAAGGCTTTGCCACTGTGTTAACGACAGAGGCTCAAACTTTAGTACAGACACTGCAAAACATAAATCAGTTCAACTTCAACCTAAATATTTCAGTTACACATTACTCAGGTTCTTTATCAAGACTTTTCTGATACATTTTGAGTTGGTAATAATGACGATCGCAATCCCAATCCCAAAAAAAAAAAAAACCTAATACAAATATAACAACCCTCCTATGTCAGTTTGATGAATATATTCATCATGGCTGGCTAATACTGCCTAACTATTCAAACTTTTTTAACAGAACGACAGGTAAAAAAATGCAATGTCCAGAATGCATTGCAGCATGGTCGGAGTGTGTAGTATAAGGATAAGCCGGGGTCACATTAAGGAGGGGCGTGGCTTATGGCAGCTCCAGATGGTGTCTTGGCTTTGGAGAGTAGAAGAATGAGAGCGAGGCCGAGAAGGCTATAAGAAAAAGGGATCCTCCTGGTTTCCATCGTTAAAAAGCTCAGTGGTCATCTGACAACCGGCCAAACGAAATTAGGTTCTTGCTTCCAGAAAATGACTCCTGCTCCACTCTTTATGGTTGGAAAGGGGAAGGGGGCGGTTTCTGTTTGACACTGTTAGGCTACTCAGTCCGGTCAGATTAATCCTTAAAATGATGGCTGCGACTGGAGGAGTTCAATGTGACTTTGAATGTGTGCTTTGAATGTCTTCCACATGCTTTGTTTTTCTGGTTGTCTTATCAGCAAACCTGAAAGTCCACTCAAAAATCTTGTACTTTCCATCTGACCCCTTTACTAAAGCTGTGATTTATACTTCGCTAAAATCTGCCCAAAAATCCTCTTTAATTGAAAGCAGCTGGACAGAGCGGAGTTACGTAATGTGATCCTGAATTTATCCAGCACTGTTCTGCACCGGGTGGGCTAAAATAAACTAAAGTTCAACACAAACCACAATAAGAAGAGCTGTTAAAGGAGTTTGATACAAAAATGAAGACTGCTAAAATAAAGTGCCAGTAATAGTGAATGTCAATATCCGAGGAGGTGTCTCTGACTGTGAGAATGTGTGGCATTCAGTGCAGCTGTACCCCACCAAAATAAAGATACACACCCCTACACAATAACTGTCCGACCCCCTGCTGTACTCCAGGCTCTGTCACAAGACACACCGCTTCAGCAGCATGAAACAGCACCCCTCCCAAACTGTGTCTTTGTAAAGGGATCATTGTCCTCTCTGCACTGGTCACATCCAGAGAGATCCACAGTTGAGTTTGGAGTGAGCAGCAGGAGGGAATATGCACTTATGGTTATGACAAACACACAGAAAGTGAAACCTAATTGGGAACTTGGAGAGTAGTTGCCCTTTTTAAGAAATGCCACAGCTCAGCATTTAATGGAAGCAGTAACTGTCTGCAGCAGATAGACAGAGGTGGGAGACTGTGACAGTAGCCTGACGTGAAGGAGCTGGGACTTTCACCCCTTCATGACCTTTAGCAAGCCACTGCCCTTTGGCACTTTTTCTACAGCTCTAAAACACTCTCTATCAGTAGGAAGTCTGTTCAAACTTTCACCATCCACAGAAAGCTGATTAACAGGAGCTGTTTTTGTTTTGAAGAGAATTAATGGAAGGAATTGAGGTTTGTGATATTTAATAACATTGAAATATTGTAGAAGAATATATTTAGGGAAATGCTTATCCATAGCTCATCTGACTTTATTATAATGTATGTGCTGTTGTATTCCTTAGTATGACTTATTATTATCATTCATCTCTCAGAAGGCAGTCACCCATAATGCCTCAGTGCTCCTGTGACATTTGCATCCATCTTTATCCCTGTATCTGCATGCCCCATCTTCTTGTCTGGCCTTGATCACGTGTTGTGCCACGGATGATAATATTTTCACATGATCTTGTCACTTTGCATTCTTCTCCCAACACAAGCCAAAAGACAAAATGGTAATAAATCACACAAGTTACAAGCTGTACATTACTGACTTATTACTCTGCACACAAGCTAAGACAAACAATCCTGACCACCTCATGAACAGCCTTCCACTCACACTGCACATATCTTTATCATGGCTTGGGGGCAGCTTTAAAGTGTGGCTACTTGTGTCCCTTTGAGCTTCCACCACTAAAAATAGACAATCAGCCTTTTGGGTTGTGTTACAACTACAATGACAACAATGCCAGGAAAGAATGTGTCCATTGGCTAAGTATATCCTCACTGTAAATGTAAGTAATAACATGCAAATGCATACAAACACAGTAGTGGGTGTGTTTCTGTTCAGATCTAATGGTGCTCTATGTCTATACAAATGTTGTCTACAGTCAAGATATCCAGAGCTAATCTTCTCCTGCAGCTCACATTTAGTGCCCTGCTATAAAAGTGTGTCTATCAGTGCCCTGACTCTGTGTGTGTGCCATTCAAGCAAGCCTAATACCTTGGAATTCCCCTTAAAATTACAAATCACTTTTTGGTACAGTAATCTTTAGTGCCGTTCCCCAGCAGCTAGTGGGCAGAAGAATCAAATCCCACCTGAACAATACCATCACACAATAAACAAGCCAAACCAACCTTGTATTTCCTCTTCGGTCAGTGAATGGGAGACAACAGGCAGTGGTAGCAGGCGGCCCAAGCAAAACACATGTCGCTATTTTGCTTCTCGCTGGCGCTTAAATTCCAACACTGAGAGAATCCAGGAGAAGACAAGAGAGAGATACAAGTGCACAAGAGATACGTCTCACAAAACCCGTCTGTCCAGATTGCCTGCGTTAGGCTTCTCACTTAGCAGGAGTGCTGGTAGCAGTATATTTTTCCCAAATTTGAGTGAGCGCCGTTGCTCTGCGTTGATCGGACAGAGAAGTATCAACAGCTGTGAGTGTGTGAGAGAGTATCTGTGTGTGAGTTTGTGTGGAAAAGAAGCTAAAGGCACCACGTGATGCAGGCTTAATCCCCCGCCCACTGGCTAGAGATGCACACACACACACACACACACACACACACACACACACACACACACACAGCCATACAAGCGGCCGACCAATCAGAGCACAGGCTCACACACTAATCACTCCTCCTCCTCCTCCACCTCTCTCTGTCTAGTTGTTTTTTTTTTCTTTGATCCATTCACTTTTCTCTTCCACATTCCACACTCCTCTTTTGGTCTCTTAATGCTTCTCATTCAACCCACCACCACCAACACCAATCAAACTGCCCCACCGCCCCCTCAGGCGACTGTACTAAAGGTCAGCACTTACAGGCTCACCACACAACCTGCAGACACTCTGCGGCCCGAATGGAGAAGGAAATTAAATCGGACAGAAATTGTATGACTGTTTAAATTGTAACCAAGCCACCAAGGCCAAGATCTGTGCTGAGACAAAAGGGCTTGTTTTCAACCCCATGCGATGATTATCAGCTGATTGAACGATTCCCTCGCAGTGAACAGAGCCTTGGCTGTCTGCTTTGAAATAAACCTTCAAATGAAAAATCATTTAGTCTCAAATATTGCCTCAATGTGCTCTGCAAATTATTGACCACAGTGATTAAGCAAATGGCAAAGTACAATAACTTATGGGAAGACATCTGTTGGAAACTAAAATGGAGCCAAAAGAGAAACCACAGCTGGATCATGATCCATTTACTATTTTCATACAGTTTCTGCCCTCAATGAAGCTCTCGTTGCCACAGACATATTAAACAACTGAATACAATAAAACTGCCCTCTGCCCTGGGTATATTGACCCAGACCCTACAGTATAGACCTGGGCTGCAGGAGACTGAACAAACTCAACACACAAGGCTTATACTTCCTGCTGTAGTACTTGGAATGTAGCCAAAATAATCATACTGAAGAAAATCAACCAGAGAAGGTGTCGACACTGTTGAACACAGCCTAAAATAATATGCATGATTCCTTTGTTTACACATACTGTTAAAAATCTTGAATGTCCTATAAATATGCTTATTTCTATGTAATACATGTTGATATATACATAGGTGACATTTGCTCCAAGCGTGTAAAAGTCCTGTCTTGTAAAAGTAACGAAGGTAATAAAATCTCATCATAAAAAAGTGGTGACATACTCATCTGCAACGGTTTTTGGCAGGAAGAACCTGATTAAATGCTGTAGTTGACTTTTCAATGGCAGCTTACACGATGACAACATGTTTTAGTTTTAGATAGTAAAAATGAAATCGTAAAAGTGAAAACTTAAGAATTATGTCTTTACTATTGTAAAAAGGATAGTAAAATAGAAATACTACTGTTAGTCCGTTTCTAAAGTTGCAAAAAGTGCGTCATAAAATTTGAGAGATTACAATTTATTTACTTTTTAGCTGTAGGATCATTGAGTGATTTATTTGTGTGTGTTTATAACACAGAGGTTCATATATAACACAGAGGTTCATAGAGTGCAAGTAGAGGCTGTTAAAACAATAGTCTCAGAAGTAGCCGCACTTTTTATTGTGGTTAGGCTGTTGCTGGTAAAGTACAACAGTTTGTTCATTCAGTGCCACTTGTTTGTACCAGTCACCCACATGATGACTGTCCTCTCATCCACAGACTCTCTGCGGAACAATAAAGTGTCTTGGTTATTATTTAAGCTGCTGGTTTATGAAATCACATTCTGAGAAAGATTATAAACCACAAGCAACACAAATCTAGCTCTGGTCAATAAAACTGTCAGTGAGGGTGGTAATGATTCCTTTCTTTGGGCGTACTTCCACCTGCAGTGCAGTGCGCCACTGAGTAACAGGACTGCTTTTCCTCCACCCGACAGTCGGTGCATCACTCAGCATTTTATGTCCAATCCCCTCGACATTGTGAATGCCAGGCCTGACTCAGGGAATTAAGCAGTGCCCTTTCCTCGGCTTAGTGCTCAATGCGGACATTTGGAACGGTCAACCTCTACTACAAATTAAAGCTACACACTAAAGACGAATTCATTTCATTTAGGTTCAGTTAAGGCAAAAATATCTCCATCCAATCCAAACACTTTATGTAATCTTGTATGCAGGTATTGACATGTGCAACTGCCTCTGACATGGAAAACCATTGTACCAGTTTACTGCGTTGTTTTGATTTTTATCTCTACGACAATCTCTACGGTTTATTTATGTGCAATGTACAGCCCTATGAGGAAAACGTAAAAAACTATCCATGGCAATGGCATTACACAGTATTACTTTGTGGTTAGAAACCTATAAGTTTAAAGACCAAGACTGTCTGTCAAGAATTCAAACTTCCAAATAAAAGAAAAACCTTGGCATAAGAAACAATGAACGTGTCAAACAAATGCCCAAACACTGGTTGGTTAAGTGCAGTGTTTTGTCTTCTAATGATAGCTAATCATGAGCTTGTGGAGGCCTGTTGTTGCTTGGGGTTGCCTCATGTGACATGTTACAGACAAGGCTATGTAAACCCAGGCAATTGTCTCCATGCTACTGTTATCAAGCCTTACGTATTATTAATGAGGCCTTAGTACACCACAGGGTTTCTAAGTAGTGCGATATTTCTGTCCAAGTCATCCCTCTTCAACTGCCTTGATAAGCTGTATGCATTACAAAACACAAAAATGATGAAGTGAGTGTCTGCTGGTTTACCATTTACAGCCAAAGCCCCAATATCAGTGCTGTCACTGTTTCCCACCAAACAGCGAGCAGTTCAGGAGGAGAGAGGGCCCTGATGCTAACTTTCAGGAATGCACAAACACTTGAGCTCATTATTAGGACCACTGAGACCAGTTTTAAGTTCTCTACCCCCAAAAACCAAAAATAGAGGACATCCAGATAGTCCCCAAAGAGGAAAGACGACAGATGTGGTAGAGCTTAAGAAAATAAAACCCCGTCAGCTAATGGTTGTTAGGCTCCCAACTGACATGAGAAAAGCATTTTCTCTGTTTTGACTACATTGACTTCATAGACATTTGCCCAAATAGCAGGAAGGTGAAATTGTACCCCAGAGGAATGCCCCGTAATAGATCTACTTCTAAAATAATTCTTGTTAATAGCCTGTCACTTTATATACTATGATATGAAAATACAGGGATGATTTAAAACAACTTTGGAGGATTTTTTCTTAAATCTAGGTACATGACCCATATTCTTGAGTCTTATGCAAATAAAATAAAATAAAATAAATCATCACCACCTGGAAAAGCCAGGATATATAGCATTTATATTCCTCCCATTTCTAACAAAAGAAACACACTGTGCTTAAGTTTTGCTCCTAGGCCTTTCTGGGTTCTGAGATGGTGGAACAAATGACATGGCAGACACATTCATGGGCACTCAAGAAGAAAGGACCTCATCTTCCAGACTTGATGCTCTGTTTATCTCTCTATACAGTCTGTTGTTCCATCCGGAGAAAATCAACATTTTGTTTCCTGACTAACCAAGAAACATTGTCTGCTTACAAGGTCTACTTGTAAACCCCCAGGCTTGAGCTTTTTGTGTTTTAATACCTGTTCTTGTACCTGTTGTACAATAAACACACTGACGTGGACACCCACCCAGAAAACCCGTAGCTGTAGCTGTTATCCTGCTCTCAACGACCTGTCTAGTCTTACACTTGTAAAACGGTGATCCTAAGTAGGCACTAATCCGTGTTTGCGGGCTAAAGAGTCATTTAGAGCGGCTAATGTTTAACGCACTGTTCACATTCACTTCCTGGAGCGCTTCTTGGGAACAATACTGTCACTGTCTGAGCAGCTGGGTTACTTGGCAAAGAGAAGAAACAGATGAGCAGAGCGCACAAACACTTTATTACACAGCCTTCACAGGGACCATGTGCTGTCCGAATGCTCAGGTATACACCCTTAAAGACACAGAGTCGAGCATCTGTTTGTTCGTGGGTGTTCACATTTCCTCTGCTGATGGGTATAAAACAAGACTTAGAGGAGTGTCCAGTCAAACCTTCCATTTCAGGTCAAACATACTCTATGAGTACTCTGGGAATGTGTCGGGACTGTATTGCTTATTACAAATGACTCAGTTACATTTATTCTGTCATGATTGATTCTGTGAAGCATTTTATCTTTTCCAACTGTTTTCTGCATTATTGTCATTATCACTGAGAACATCCTGCTGTTTGCCTTCATATCAGATAACTGCAAACATACCGTACACCTGTCCACTCCCTGTTTGGCAACACGAGTGCACACCCTAGTTAAACACAAAAGCAGGACAAAAACATCACTTCCTCAAGAAATACCCACGAGAATTCAGTTGCCATATCAAATTCAAGCAATATATTGACAGAACATCAAAACCACACACAATGGAAATCCCCTTTATTCCACTCCTATAAAACTGTGTATATCTGTCACTCACACCATCAGTCAATCACAGTTCACAGAAGGAAGAAAAATACAGCAGACCCTTGTAAGAGGAGTTCATTCATAGGCAGAATAAACTGAATTTAACTATTGCTACATAGACAAGCTGGGGACATTGGGCCGGGTTTGTTTAAAAATCCTACATAATGAAGCCTTTAAATTAGTCTTAATTATTGTGAGAATAAGCATCATTTAAAAGTGAAACATGGCAGATAGACTCTACCAGTCCCGAATCATTGTGTAATTACTGCTTAACAACAGAGCCATATACAAAGCCCCTGTTGCTGTAACCACACTAACAAAAACAAGGTTGACAGTCTCTTTTCCATTGGACAAAGTCTTAAACAGTGGGGGAGACCTGAGACTTCACTGCCTGAATGGCAAAGAGATATTTTAAGTAAATTCTTTGGATTTCTTCTTTAATTACAGTACAGTGTTGAGAACAAGTTAAACACTTGTTATCATGGGACCTGTTTAAGATTCAAATCACAAGCAGTGGTTCTAACTCTGCACAGTTACAGCTTTATCACTGAACCAGGCAAAGATCCTCTTTATGTTGTTCCATCAGGACCACTTCGGTATATGGTAAAAGTCCAATGATAGAAGTCTTGAACTTGTTTGTTGACCAAAGACAGAGAAGCAGTAAAGATCAAAGTAAGAAGCATTTGCTTTATTTTCAAAGTAAATGCTTTCTGCGCCAATATGCTTGAGGTGAAATATATAAGCAATGTTCAACCTCCATAGTAGTTACAGATGCCAGTGCGGTTGATGTTATTATCTGTCAAATGTTGAGTCATGTCAAAGATTCATAATGCAACTGACTACAGACGTCATGCAGTCAAACAGGTTTTTATGGATTTGTTGTTATAAATGTAGTATGATTGGCATTTCAAATCAGACTTGCAGAGACATTGTTAATGTGATGTCTACTATACTATAATATGCATGCAAATATAACTGAATAATTTTCTTCTGCTTTATTAAATATAATTTTAAAATCCTGAGCCATTCTTTTTGCCAAAGACATGAATACTACAAAAACAATGCTTAAGTGAACAGCTGCAAATGCATATTGAATCATTAATAAGGCCTTTAATAACCACACATACTTATGCATTAGTGGGAAATAGATCTTCCAGAGAGAACAGGAGTTTTCCCTGTAGAGACTGCAGCATTCAGTTGTAATAAATACACATCAACAGTTGGCCTGTATCCCACATTTTACACCGTCAGAGATTAGCAGCTTAGGAACGTCAAGTGTTTGACCAGGCTGATGAGACGGGAGTGGGACATGAGAAAATATAGCACTAAAAGACAGGTTCATTGTCAGTTCATGAACTGTCGGAAAGAAACCATACACCAGATAATAAATCTAATTCTACATTCACGCCCCATAAGAAATTAAATTAACTGTCCAGCTTGTATTGTTAATGTCAAAAGGAGATGTATAATTGATGCTGAGACCTCATGACTCATGTGTGGCCAAGCTCTGGGGCCTAACATGGAGGCGTTGGCCAAAAGAATGGGAGGGCCCACAGGGACAGTCTATTACGCAACCCGAGGAAGCAGACGGATTCGATATGTCTATGTCTGGATGAGGTCATCACACACAAATCCAGTCTGCAGCCCATCACTTTTACAGAAGTCTTGCACACGCACACGGGTCTCCATGGGAACACCAAACAAACACCATGAGCATGTGGTGACCCCACCCCAGAAAAAAAGAGGAAGAAAATGAAACAGAGAAGCAAAAACAAACATAAAAGTCAGATAAAAGTGGGCACAGGAAAAAACCTTGACCATATGCAATTTAATTAACACTCCCTATAAAGATCCCTTAAAGTGTGATGAAAGTTTAGACTTTCACTTGAACAATGTAAAGATGCTTTTTTTTTTCTGAATTGCTCAACAACCCCCTGTACCTTTTATAGTTCTGCCAAATAAATCGTACTTAGAGTCTATTCAAAGATCTAAGAGCTGCCAATCCAAGGGAATAAGGGAACAATAGATACCTAGCTTTGTATCAAAGTAAAAGCAGTTACTGAGACCGAACAACTTCCAAGTCCAAGATCCATCAAAGTCAAACACGCCCACATCCGCAGATTAACAGAAAACTAAGGGTTTAAAGGTTTTATTGGTCAGGAATTGTGACCATCTGGCATTTTCTATAGGGTGCACAGTACACAGGCATAACAAGTCTAGATCAAGTAGTGTAAAACAAATCAAATTCAAATAAGTTATGTAACTTTGATAAGCATAAGGTACATAAGGGCTTTGTCTTTTTATAAAGATTTAGTCTCCTCACTTTTCCATCTGTAGGAGGGTTTGTGACAGGCTTGAAACTGTTGAGTACAGTTTATACTTGTTCTTGGTGATTTCCAGTTCTAAGGAATAAAGTACCCACCCAAGAACACAAGAACATAATAAAACTGACAGCAGTAACATTTTCCTTTGGATAAAAGTAAAACGGTTCATCCAAAATGGATACCTTGGTTTTGATTATTAAAGAAAATGAACTTTTGGTTAATTAAGTAATAAATTCACACAACAATTCCTAAAAGTGTGGCCTAGGGTTGGCACATGGATTGGGGATCAGATGGGTGGTCTCATCACACTGGAACTCTGTCAGGGGCCCTTGATGTGCTTTTGTTTAATTTGAAAGAAAATCCCACCATGGTTGTACCACAACAGGAAAGTTCCTGTGAGGGAGCCACTGTCACCGTGCTGTGCATTGACCCCTTCTATCCCAGCTGAGCGCTCGATGACATGCTGTGAGCTCAAGGCCAAAAGACACTCTCACTGTGTGCGTTTGAGTGACTACACAACATTTCCGGCCTTGTCAAGCTCAAACCTCGGGGGCAGCGACACAAATTCATACAAAGCATCCATCGTCAAACGGAAAGTTGCAGCAAGTGAAGCTGATGGTCTGTGCAGAAGGTCAGCCATCTTGTTACATGAGTGCTGGGGTACTTCCTCACACTGAGAGGATGAACAGAGATAAAGGATTTCTGTCTTGTGTGGGAAAAACAGGGATGTAACTGTTGTCTTTGAGTCACATGATCCTTCACAGCACCACTACAAACTTGTATGCTTCGGAAAAACTAGTATGGCAAATAAGAAAACAAACTGTAATGGATCATTTAAAACGTGTCCAATTTATCTTGGTAGCTTTCACTTTCACAACATTGCAACAAATCAAATGCAATATTTTAAGAAGCAATGACAAGCATCTATAATTTTATTTACAGAATTAAAAGAATTACTTTCAGGTTATGCCTAAACTGCAACCATTCAATGCTTTAATCAAAATATTTCTTTGTTTTCAGACTGCACAGCTTCTTGAACTCGTTAAGCCTAAGCATGAGGTCAGGCCTCTTTAGTAAATGGTCCTGGTGACATTTAGGCATCATTTCCTCCACTTGTGGTCTGTGAAATTAATTCCATCTCTTGTCTGTGTAGCCCACAGCATTTTAGCCCTGTTCTTCTTTCTGACAGCTCAACTTTGTTTGTGTGTGAGTATGTGTGCTTAAAGGAAGGACAAGCTTCCTGTTGGGGTGTAAGGTCCAGTAAAGGGGAAAAAGGCACTATGCCAGAAGTTACACGTTTTTGTCCTAATTGAGAATGATAAGCTTTGTGTGTCTGTGTGGCCTTTTAGTGCATCCATTTATGTCTAGACGCCTCTGCCCCGGGACCAGGACTTCATTATATCAAGCCTACACCAAAACGTATTTAGGCTTTAGATTTCATTCAACTCAGTGTTTTAGATCAACTGGAGAAGTTAAATTTCCACTCCCAACTTATTTTGAAAAATCACTACAACCTAAAGTTCTAGTGAACAATACAGAATAGATTAGATCTAATTAGATGGCCTCCAAGAAAGAACATGGGGCCTATGCACTCTTGTCCTCCTTTCCTGTGGCCTCTATAATCTCTCCATTCATCTATTCTGCTTTCTCCACTTCTCCCAGTAAGTCCTTTATTACTTCCAGAATTACTAATATGAATAGCCTCAATTACATTTAACTCTGTGAAAGATCTGTAATCATCTTCTTTTTTACTCATTGGACAACTGTTTAAATTACGACACACTCAATTTAGTGTTTGCACAAAAAGGTCCAGCTGTTTCCTCACACACCCTTTAAACACTCTGTAACAAAACATACACACACTGTCATCTTTCCTGGACAGGAAGATGTGCACGGGTATCTAATAGGAAACATATTCCACCAGTGGCATCAGAAACAATGCGTTGCCAGATTGGTCCACTGACTCCTGGTCACTACTGAGACCACATGCAGCTAAGTAATGATGTAATCCAGGAAGGAAAACTTCTGTGACTTTTGGATGCTTACTGCTGAAGACTGAAGGAGGCAAGAAAGGTATTGATACTAACTGCAGATCCTAAAGGGGATAATCTTTTTAACTTTGAAACTGAGATCTGTGATCCTTTTTATGTTCAGGGAAGTTTATATATGGATAATAATAATCTTGTGAAGACTGATAGTTCTCTGGAATCCGTACCACTTTTTGGGAATTAAAAAAATATGACAAACTCAATATTTGGGAATTACCTCTAGCCAAACTTCAAAGTTAACGAGGCATTCCTTGCTTTGATATTTGTCTAAACATTGCCTGTGAATAAATGCACTTTATGTATTTTTTTTCAGTGCTTCACTTATCAGAAAAACGTGATATGTGATAACTATGTTGATTGTAAGGACTAGAACTTGCAGAATGAAACAATATCTTCCTTTTGCCAGTGTAAAAGTGGAATTGTAGACTGACTTTTAAATAACCTCCACTAGTCATACTGGTGCCAGTAACATTGTATTTTTGGTTACACCACAGTGTAATTTAAAGCTCTGATATGCTATTTATTTTGACATGTAAAATATCTATCTGTCAGGTAGAAAAACAATACTATTATGGATCAACCATGTTTTGCATGATGGATCATGTAATTGATTATATTGCTATAATACATTTTCCATGTACCATTGTGCAACCCTCCTTAAAACCAGCCTACATTTCCTTTATACTAAGTAAATCCCCACTGAAGTAACCTACACTTGCATCAGTGTCAAAGGCCAAAGCCATGTGGGAATGAGGATTTAGTCAGGAGTGGAAATATACAGCTTCTAATGTTACGTCTCAATTAGTCACTGAGCTGTTGTGGGACGTGGAAGAAACACCCCAAGGGTATGCATAGCAATGTGTCACGTCAAATTAGAGTGATCAAACACAAGGACACAGAGAGACCTGCAGTTTAATCCTAACCAAAACCAACATTGATACATTTTTCAGCTGTGCAAGATGATACTGCAGCTTTGTAGCAAGAAAATTCCTTGTCTCTCTTCGTTCCCTTCATTGTCCTCAGTTGACAGTATGACCATCACTCACACTCTCCTCCCTCTTTTGTCCCTATGATCTCCTAATTCATTACCACTGCTTTTAGATCAAAACAGACAAAAGAGTTAAAGGGGTGAATGAATGGGAATCCCATCAGAGCAGTTAACCTTACCAAACGTCTGGTCAAACTGTACCGACTGGCCAAGATAAAGGAAGGACTTGACTCAGTTTACAAGACGGAACAAAAAGACGGCTTCTGTGAGCAACGCACGCACGCACGCACGCACACAATATTACACAAAGAGTCCCCCTGGGTATTACTTTGCACCATTATCCCTTTTAAGTCCTTCCTCTGTTTAAGCAATCACAGGAGACACCCACCATCTCAGCAAGGACTCCTGAATCTTAAATTGGGGCACAAAGAGATCTTTCCACATTTAAAGAAAGTAGTTGAAAATTTACATCTTCACAGTAGACAAATTTCAGCATGGATATTGTGTTTGCAACATAAAACCAGTGTCCACAACACTTTTTCAAAAGGACTTCTTGAGTTCCCAACATATGCAAAATGTGTCCTTGTGCAAGATGTAGTTTTTATGATTAAAACCTTTCTTTTTTTATTTTTTGTAGTTTTTGTACTGAGAGCAAACATTTATGTCATTCTCCATACAGTCTACCAGCTGTACTTAGAGCTACTAGATAATGTTTTGCTTTGGTGTTTTTGGGTACTTTGACAGACTTGTTGAATCTGAGCTTAAGTATTAACATAAGAGATCTGCACATTAAAGATTTAGTTCCCACTGTTCATCTCTCAAGAAATCTGGGCAGTTTCGTCAAATCATTAGTGGACTTGGAATGGAGCCCTGCAGAACTCCTAATCAAGACAGCTAAAAATGAAAACAGCAGAGACATAATATAATATTGATCCACCTCAATGCAAAATAAAGAAATGCATCTAGAGGTCTATAGCAAGTTAGAGAGTACATTTAACATAGCTTTGGCTCGCTGAAAATTGTGCTCATTTCTTTCGGCTCATTATTTGGGATTTAGTAAAGGTTCTTCGCCCCCTCTTTGTTGACTCTCTTTTTATTCTGCTTCACTCATTGCTCCTCATGTGTCTTTTATCTCTCTGTATCCTCCATCAGGTTCTCCTCCACTCACACGCCGTCCTGTCAGTGAAGGACAGTGCAGCGTGCTGGCAGCTCTCCATACTCCTGGCCTGGGCGGGAAAATAAACAAGCCGCCACATGTTTAAGGAATTTTAATGACTTCCATAATTCTGGCTTTTTTTATCAACTCAATTTTAGGCAGCATGAAGGGAACCGTGGAAGAGCAATTTTAGCAGCACAGATGACGAGTGTCTTGAGTCCGAGCCAACGCGTTACCCTTTGTAGTACAAGGAAGGATTTTTATTACAGTTAAACTTGGAAGAAAAGCCCCAAAAATAAATGTTTTCTGATGTACAGTATGATTGGTGGATAAACATATAGTCATTTAATACATACTTTGAAGGGACAGGTGCTGTGTAGGTTCCAGAAGAAGCCAAATGTCAAAGGAAGGTCTATCCCATTCCCAACATGTTAGGGGTGTATTTTAAAAGGGGCTTGACTTCAACAGCAAGGCCATACTCTGCTGACCTGACCTGACTATGGCAAAGCAATAAATCATTGTACTTAAACTAAATACTGCTGCTTGTCCACATGATGTTGATGTTGTGATGAGATTAAACTCAATAACATGGATAGCCGTTGGACTTTTTAACCAAATATGGAAAACAGGAGTTAAAGACATATAAGATTAAATTTAAACATTTGCACTTTACAGTTACCTTAATACAAAATAACTTACTGTGTCTCAAATTAACTGCATTAGGCCTTTACACTTCACTAAGTTCTATCTTGACAAACTTTTGTAGTCATCACAGCTTTGAGCTAGCCTGCTATACCAGACCATCCTCCTTTTTTATAAGGAATCCCTAACGTGGCTTCCTTGTTGACAACTGGCTGTGATTGACAGTATACTTAGACAGGAAACAGGGCGAGAGAGAGGGGGATGACATTGGGTAAAAGACCTGTCTGGATCTCCTGTGCTCTTGCGAGTGCTTAACCAACTGAGCTTGGGGCGCCCTCCTCTAGAGGTAAAGATGTTCATCAAAAATATAAAAATCCATATTGATCAATATGAAAAAGAAATAAATAAAACTTTTTGTCCAGCCCTAACTGTGTCTCCCAAATGTATTTTACATAAAGCCACATCTGCACACATAAGCACCACATTATGAGCTCACACAATATGTTTTATTACAAATGTGTCAGCAGTGGAAACACCCAGCCCACTGGCAGGACGGCTGTTTAAATTTCTGATCTCCTCTGATGTGTTATTCTTTCCCTCTAAACCTGGGACCAGCTGCAGAGGAAATGACAATATGATTTGAAAACAACAGAGATTAATAACATCTCCCCTAATGCGCCTCTTCTACTCATTCATATACCAACCGTAACCCGCTTTTTTGGCTTCTTCAAATTCCCACCTAACCTCTCAGTCCGCACCTCTGCTCCATTCATCCACACACTTATGACCTTTGACCTATGAAATTTGATACGTCACCCTGCAGTGCACAAACTCAAGAGATCCGCAAACAAAACGATTTAGTTTCTTCACCTTGTTACCTCTTTAAAAACAGTTTTTCTCTCATGTAAAAGGAATCTGTAGTCTTCGATTCAAGAGAGCTGTGTTTGTTTTTAAATATCAGTGTGGTGCATGCTGGGAAAAGCAGATAAGCAGAGGTATTGCATAATAGTCTTATGGGACTGCTATTATTGATGACTTAAATCCTCTTATTACCTTGTACAAACCATAATTAGAATAAATGTGAGCAAAACAAAACAAACCGGTTTTTCTTGGCCTAATCTGTAAACATCTGATAGAAGAGCAGGATATATTACACAGCATGAACCAAACACAGGAATTTCACATATCTGGATTAAAGAACTTTTCAGTGAGATTTTTTAGCCAAATGTTAATGTTTATAAAGACAAAGAAACTCAAAACTGAGACCGAATGATGTGCACAGTAACAACTTGCCCAAAACACACCCACAGATATAACTAAATGTTTTAAAATAACAGTGTTCTGCAGCCACCTAACATTGACTTTATTGCTTTAATTATGACGTGCTGCTACAGTGATTACTTCACAATAAAGTACATACCCAATTTCCCCTGAGGCAACCTGTAATGCTTCATCTTGTATAGTTCATTGGAAAAGTGTGTGCCCTGCAGCACCTGTGTCAAAGGGGGGTTACTAATTGATCAAAACACTGTGGTCTCTAGATTAGATTTAGTTGGACAGATGGTTCCAAGTCAGAGACCTGAGGCTCAACTCTGATGCAGTTCCCTTGATATGAGGTCCACACTCTCTGTGCTTCACACACATATCAAACTCTGGACAAAGAAACCCTAGCCTTCGTAAATGACTTCCAGGTTTAACTTACAGAAAAAGAAAAGATAAATGAAAAGAAAGAAAGAACTGAAAAAAGGGAGGAGATTTAAAGGGGAAATTTGAAGGCTGAGTTTAACCCCTTCAGTCCCAGTGCAGCAAAACTCAGCAGTGGTTTCTACTCTTATCACAGGGAGGAGACATCAACATACAAAACAAAACCTAAAAAAAGAAAACAAAAAACACTTGAACTGATGATAAACTGATAAAACACAGTGCAAGGCTACATACACTTTGAGCATCTTCAGTAAGTTTGCTTTTTTGTTTACCAAGGTGTTTTCTCCACCTTTAGTAAAAGATGTTATTGATCTACATTTTTGTGGTTTATGTTCTGCTACAGACAAAACCTTGTAAGAACCGTTTCAGTCAGATCTAGGTTTATGTTTGAACCCAAAGGTTGGTAATAGTTCAGTGTGGCTCTTTTAAACAATTAGTGTAACAAATGTAGCTCATGATGTTTTTTTCTGTTTGGACTGCATTTGAATCTTACGATTGGACCACACAAACAGCAGAAGTCTGGCAAACTGAAATGTTCACACCAATGTTCATGGTTTACTGACCTCCTTTGCCATGTACAGTGGCTGCACAATGTGCGCATAAACCTTGGAAACAAACGTAGCCACAAGTCACGGTACATGTCAGCACCACCTGTCAGTTGGTGCAGACAGACTCAGTCCAGCTTTCCCATGAACTCTGACTCGACCAAAGCCAAAGTCTATAAATATTGTAGGGAGAACTTTTCAAACCTTATTGCTTCCACTCCTGTGAACCTCAGCACATTGTATTTAAGGACAACTGAGAATATTAGGTCAGATTCCTACAGAGAGGTCAAGCCACTGCTGAGTCCACCTTTTTATATTGAAATACAATGAATGAAATACTATGAATAGTTTTTGGTAACTCATCACAATACGGTTACATCACTCTAAGCAAGAGTTAATGACATCAGGATTAGTTTGTTTGTAATTTCTGCTTTAGCAATAATGATTGTTTGGTAAAAATATAGACATGCGCATTTATACTAACTCTAAATAGAGGCCCATTTACACTGTCGGCCGCAAGGCAACACTCCAAAAGATACTTATGTAATTAGGTGGCCATTCTCTGCTTTGTTCAATAATGTAAACACATGGAGCAGTTACAGTAGCAACTCAACTCGAGTCACTGTCAGTGACCAATATGAAATTAAAAACTCATGTCAGTTTTTCATCTCATACAGTAACAATATTAAAATACAGTCTTACAGTCTTTTCACACATTTTTAAAGCACCAAAATGTCCAACTTCCAATATGAATTAACTAGGGCTGTCAAATTTAATGCATTAATAACGCGCTTAAACAAATTTTAATGGCACTATTTTTTTTAATGATTATTACACGGTTATTACACGTTAGAAAAAATATTTTTTTTCCCTCTGTGCCTTCCGTAGGTTGAGAAAACAGAGCGCTGCAGCAGTATCACAAAGCAGACATGGACAGCAAAAAAGGTCTTATGAATGGCCGTGCAAGATGGCTCTCTCGACAAAACCAAAGTAATTTACATTTACTGTCGTTAGGAATGTAACAATTCGATTTTGATCTCACAATTAGATTTTAACACAATTTTGTTGAGACAAATTAAAAGTGAAAAATTGACCTTTTATAATTTCACAAATCAGGGCTCCAGACTAACTTTTTTCATCACTGTCCCAGTACCGTTCTTAAAGCCAGTTTCAACAGTCCCTAAGTAAATGTCCAATGTCCCCATATTTATTTAAAACATAGTCTAATGTTTGTAAATTTATAAATAAACATAAATAAAATCAAATTCTACATGTGTTTACATACAATTTAATTTGCTTATAAGGCTAGGTATTTTAAATAAGTGGATATTAACAAAGTTGACTTAAATCTCCAATAAATCTGCCTCTGGATTTAGACTTGGTTAATTATATTGTGTTTGATAATTAGTTCTTAACTTTAGCTGAGACCTAAAACCTCTTTAGATCAAACCCAATAATAAACACTAGTCTCAAGTGTTTCCATAAAACAGTAAAACTTTATCAAATCAACTCTCATTTGTTTAATTGTTACCTTTTTATGCATTTTCACCTATTTATTAATAATAGCAAGAATGTATTGGCAGTAATAATTAATGTGAGGACCAGAAGTACTTCACAAAAGGACAGGATCTGGTCCTTGGACCTTAAGATGGACACCCCTAGTCTTTACTCTCAGTGGCGGCAGGAGAGACATAGAAGGCAGCACATGATCCAGAACATCATTACATCTCTCTGACAAGGCCTCAAACAAATGAACACTTAGTTTAAGAGGGGTCTGACTGTGTTATGAAATAATAACTTATGGCTCAGAGATGGTTTGGGACAGCAGCCTTCATTTACAGTTTAGTCTCCAACACAGATTACTGCTCACATTCACTCTGTTCTCCACCGGTGACGGGACATTACGTAACTTTTTGTCCGTTTTGGAGAGAGTAATGCTCAGCCTCAGCCCAGCCTCAGACTTGTTTTTGTTGTGCGCTTGTTAAGTAACCTTGCTTTGCAGCTGGACTCTAACAAGATTTGGGAGTTTCCAAAATCAGGTAAATCCATCTTGTATCGCACTAAGCCAACCGCTTGAGTTAAACCACGGGCTCACCGGACTCTTGTGGCAGCACGAACAGGACAAGGCGATCTCCAAAAGCAGACAATACTGGAAAACCTACAGAAAAAACGCCTGGACAGCTCAGTCACAAACAAACTTTCATCAGCTAAAGCTAAATGGAGAGCTACTGCTAATGTTGTTTTTTAATTTTATCTTTCAGTTTGAAAGTTTGACACTACATTGTGTCAGTCGAGATGTCACCTTTAATTCATTAATCCCAACTGTTTTGCTCTTTGTTCTTGAGTTTGACATTTTATGCTTCCAGCATATTTTTATTCAGAATGAAAGTTTTTCTGGATAGTGTTACAAAAATAAACTTTGTATAAAACAGTACATTTCTGACCTCTTGTCTAATAAGCAAAATAAAAACTGCAAAATATGCTTTTGAAAGTACATTTATAACAAATCAGATTAATTTGTGATTAATCATGAGTTAACTAAGGACAATTCTGCAATTGATCACAATTAAATATTTGAATTGTTTGACAGCCCTAGAATTAAGTCAGGGTGATGGCACCGGGCCATGATTTGGTGCATCTGGTAAAGTTTTGTTGTCCAAAGCAATCCAAATTACAATGAAAATGATCATTCATGAATACTTAAAACACAGACATATCCATTCACAAAGACTGTAAACAAAGTGCCTTCACAGATCAATTCAATTCAGCTGACATGGACATGATCACATACAGGCTGGCCAAGCTATTTGACACACCAACAAAGCTTTATGAGTCCTGCCTTAACAACACACCTAATCCTGTGTCTAAAATGGATAGTGAGGAGGTCATCACAATCTCACAAAGCTGCTCATACAAGAACACACATGAAAGTGCACACACACATCTGAAGACGATCCATCATGAGTGCATAAGTGGAACCAGAAACTGGAGGTGGTGGGTCAGTGTGGCAGGATGATGCTCCATAGAGCTGTGTGTGTTCACCTCCTCAGACTCAGTGTGGGAGAAAAGTAAAGGAGAGAGTTTAACAGTTATCTAACTTGGTGTTTTAAAGTGCTATAAGTCAAGCCTAACAGAGGAGATTAATGCGAGAAACCTTGACCCGATAAGAAGCATGTAGTGTTAAATTCTGATGGATACACATTTGCCTCCGGAGAGGAAGTCAAGGTTAGCAGCACTGCAAACCACTCGCCTGGAGAAGCAATATATTCTTCAAGGGTACTGCACGCAATTCCTAAAACAATGAGAAAAGTGCAAAGAACAGACCAAACATGAAGCCAAAACAAAGCCTGTTGCATGGGGACAGCTTTTCTTCCCCTCTGGGCAAATATTTAGGGAAACGTTTTAGGATTTGAAGTCATTGCCATGGCAGCCAGTGGCATGGGAGCAGAAAATGTATGCAGACTGCAACAAGAAAATATAAAAAGAACCACACAGTGAGTAGTAAAAAAAAAAAAAAAAAGAAAAAAACTTGACTAAGCCTTATTTTAATTGGTTGTTGGATAAACAAGCCGAGACAAGTTTGAGATGTATTGTTGATAGGTTTATTTTTAAAGGACTTAAGAAAAAGTAATTCACTTAATTGTGCTTTAATGTAACTTCACCTGAAAAACACAAGACATTTCAGAGTTTACCCGTACCAAACTGTGTCAGTGCCATACTACTCAGGTGACATATGGCCTAATTGGGTAGGCCTTACTTTTGTATAAAATGTGCTCTAAAAATACACTTTCTTCTTCATTTGCATTAATGTACTTGAAAAAAAAAAAAAAAAGACAGACACAGATGAATCTTATGTGTAGCTTAAACTCTATTAAACCAGAAGCAAGAAACTGACTAAGAGCCAGAATTTAGCCAGTGGTTCTTTTGGAAAACATTTCAGTTAAATGTGAAAAAAGAAGAATCTGCCACAAGCTTTTACAAGTCTATTTATTTCGACAACATTTTGTACATATCTTTCACTCGCTCTAGACTGTGGCTGTATGAGTTTCACTAAAAGTGCTGGCTTGTAACTGTACTCTACCTCAAAGACACCATTACAAGCAAAATCCAACGGGCAGTTTACTTCACTCGTTAATCCTGCAGACGGCTGCGAGCCACAATACACACCGGGGATCCTTACGACAACTACGTGTGAATCTGTGTGGAGACATGAGCCAGGTTTGAATTAAATTTTAAAGCTATTCTTATCTTAGGCTCCTATAACCTCGAGGGTTGATATGCAAGTCACACAAAACACCCTAAGCAATGGAGAAGCATCGAATTCAGATGAACCAAACCACAACTCCTCATCAGTCACTTTGTTGTCCAGCAAAGAAAGAGGGCCTTTCATTTCATTGCTAAAAGCTGAAACTGAAAACAAGCAGCTCCTTATCACTGCTCACTTTTTAGCAAACAGACTCCTAAAAAGCACTTGGCCGGATCACTCTTCATTGTCCAGATCCACAGATTGTGAACTTAAAAACATCAAATACAGGTCATTTCTCTTATCGATCTAATCCAGACATTTAGGACCCGGCCCCCCTGTCAGCCCTACCCCCCATTACCAACAGCACCCCCGCCCACCAAAGCATGCTGACACTTGAGAGGGTGGCACCTCTCATGCGCACACAGAAAGCTATCCCAGGCCTATTCACAGCTCACAGCTCTATTCTTCTCCACAGTCAAAGAACTCTACAGCTAAAAAGGAGGGAACAGGGCCTCCGCAATAGCACCTTGGAAAAAACCCAAGAACCCCCCCCTGTAATTTACTTACTTTCTAATGTCACAATCAAATGCCAAACATCTGTGCTTCAGTGTTTAAAGCCTCCATGAAAATCGAGTCATTTTGTCTGTGTGCAACAAGAAAGAAAGCAGTCCTGACAAGAGAACACATGATCCATATAATGAGTAACACACACAAGTCTCTCAGTGTAAAAAATATTGTATCAAGACCGACAAACCTGCGAGACAGTGAGTGAAAGTTGTGCAGATTCCTCCGGACGTTTGCCTTGAACACAGCACCTGCACTGCAGCGACTCTCCAGCTCGTAATGCTTCACTCTGTGCGTCTAACACGCCTCTCCCCTTGTAGCTGTAAAAAAACTGTTGCTCTAGCTGTACTCTCTCCTTTAAGCTCCTCCCACTTGCCTTTTTCCCTCCAAAGATATCGTCTGCACTGCTCTTCTTTCCCAGGTCCTTGTACTTTATCTGCTTCTGGGAGCTAGAAAAGTTATCTGCTGCATTGGTGTGCTCACAAGTATGCAGAGTGGGGTGCTGCTACAGGGAGGTGACAGAAGGGGGAGGGGCCAACCTGATTTAATTCATGAACACACACCCCAGGGGGACTTTAGTTTATCTTGTGGAAAAATAACTCTTCAAGGATGTCTTGGTACTTCAACTTTAAGCACACAGGGTTAAATTTGAAATCAAAAGTAAAAGTTAAACCATGCCCTGGTATTCCAGCTTTGCTGTTCTTTTTAGCAACATCCAAAGCCTGGGCCAGGGCTCAAACATGTCCTGGAGTGAGTAATACAGAAAACTGAAACAACTGTTAACTCTTTCAAAAAGCTGAGGAGACAGATCACATCCTCATTTGTGCTTAAAAACAAACTTCAGTCATTCCACTCGATTTCCTGGAAATACATATTGTATTGTGAAAGGCCACGTTTCTACCAAGCGGTACAGTACATCTTGGATTGGTATGGCACGCTTTTGGTACGGGTAAGAAATGGAGTAAATTTACCTTTATATTCACTTCGAACTAACCACAGCTTAACAAATAACAGACAATAGGACCACAAAGGCAAAATAAATATTTTTAGGGTTTTTGAGTGTAGTTTAAAATAACCTGGTTTGGTCATGGTCACATCATTGTAGTTAGGTCAAACTGTAAATTGGGGTACCGGTATTTATAAAAAGAGGCCAAGGGAAGGGCCATTGATGGAATACAAGTAAAAGGCGCTCTCATTGACTTCACACACGTTTAAATGCAGGTTGAGAAACCCAAATGATTGCCATAGTCTGTAGCTTTTGATGTGTTCAAGTAGCTTCGGGCGCCGCAGTTACAGAGTAATAAACACGCTGTTCTTAGACCGTGTGTTACTGTTGATATTTATTAATAACTCGATGATAACTGAACAAATCAGCATGAATCTGAGAATTCAACACTATGAACAAGTCATGTTTAACTTTAGCTTCTTATCTTTTTAGCAACGACTGCTGTGAAATCCTAAGAACACATAAATGCAGCATCAGCCCAAGCAGACAACACCGGTTTTCTCTTGTGCATGTAAACCTAAGTTTAACTGAGGAAGCTACTCATTTCAACTTTCTTTAAAACTGATGCACTAAGCAGCAACACAACCTTTTTCTGAAGCAAATGATAAATGCATAAAATTTACTGCCAGTGCGATAAACAAATCTCAAATGCATTTTAATTGCTGTTTCTTTGAAAAGCTCTACTTACAGGGTAAACATTCTTTTTATTTTTGCTGACTAGCCCAGAAAGGAGGCAGACGATAATTATAGGAGGTTTGCAGGAAGAGCAACCAGCCCAGCTGAGCCCCGATCAATTCACAATCAATTACTCCAGTTGGAAAGAAGGTAATGCATGAGGGATATGTTATACTGTATTTCCAGCTGTCAGTCTTTAAGTGGAAGGGATTCCCTACTCCTCTGTGTGGCGAGTGTGGCTTGTGTATTTGTCAAACCGCATCAGGGAGGAGGGGATCAATCGCTCATCAGGGCCAAAGGCAGTGAGGCTTCTACACTGGAAACTATTTTAAACCATGAAAAAACACTTATTATCACAATGACTTCTGTAGTTGTTACAGTAGATTTAATCAAAACTGAGTTAATTTGGAATAATTGTTCAAACACAAACTTGCACTGACAGTTTTATTCACCACCCGTTACTTAATGAGAAAAACCTTTATTGCAGTGAAAGCTTAAATCAACCCCACTGTCCTTTTGAGGCACAGCAACAGCACGTTCTTCCCTGGTCTTATCTTAATATCTCATAGACCCCCTGACGTCCTTGACATGCCATTAGAGCCACAGACAGTTTCTAAAAAAAATGTATCAATCCGTCATTTTCTCTGAGTAAAGATCATAGTAAGTGATTAAAAACTAAAACCATTTGTCAAATAAAGCCCACAGTACTTCTCCCGTGTTTCAGTCTGTGCATACCTGTCCCAGAATAAATGCTCTGTCTGGCTGGATGTCTGCTCTAACATTAGCACACATTTCAGGGGCCTGGCAGTTACCACGAGTTAAAAAAAAAAGCTGCACATGTAGATTATTTATAAAGAGGAATGCTGCTCTGCAGTTACTCCTTTAAGGTAGAGATGGATAAACATCTGCTGGTGTACGTTAATAAGCACCCACGCTAATAGGTAATTATAGAGTCCATGTGGAGTTAGTTTCTAAACTCACTGTAAGGATATAAATCTCTGCTTGGTAAGTAGTCACCACACGTTCATAATCTGAGCATGTTACAGTTCATTCACAAATCAACACATGTAGCACCTGTTCGATAAACTTCAACTAAGCATTTCATACTATCACTATTTTGTTCAGAAAAATATTAAAAGGGAATCACACCGAGCCTGAAGTCATACATTTTATATTGTTTTTAATAAAAAGAATATCACAGACCAAATCTGATCAGCACAGACTATAAGTAACATCGTGCTGCATTAGGAGCACAAGATACAAGAAAGATATAAAAATAATAGCCTAATATTTATCTAAACTAAAAACACACAAGAGGATTCACCTCGAGTGGCTCACTGGCCTGTGTCCAGCATAAAAGAGCACGGACCAAAGGATTTGTGTGAGAATGAGAGTGGTTTTAATGAGGCTTGTTTACTTACTTCATTTACAGATGTTTACAAATGATAATCAGTAATAGAAATACTGTAATTCAACAGTAATAAAAGAAATTCACCCAAAGTTTGTCCTTTTTAAGAAGAAAAAAAAAAAAAAAGGATTTGTGTTAATGTCCTGAAGCGACCCTCGTCCAGAGACTGGCCTCTGTGGGGCAGGGGTCTATCTTGATTGTAACACCACATGACAGAGGTAAACATAGCTTTTCAACTAATGAGTTCATGTCTGACCCAAGGTCAGTATGGCTCAGACATATAATGTTAAAATCTAATATCGGCTCGTCAGCGAATAATCAGTTATTGTTATTACAACACGAACTTGAACACATCACATACACTGCACAAAATACTCTGATAACATTATGGTATTCAATGAACATTAAAGCTTTCTTTGTCAATATATGTATCTGAAGCCTTACTGCCTCATCACAATCATGTAAAGTCTTCCAAAGAGCCCTGGTCAACAGGAGGGCTCCACTGATGGGACAGCAGGCTGACTTCTAGCACTGGCTGCCAGCTGCAATAATGATGACGTTAAACAAAAACGACCTCTAAAAATCCAACAGAGCAAATGGAATTAATTTGAGGATAAAGCAGCGAGTGGCAAAAGGATGTTCAGATGAGCATAATTGTTATTGTTAAAAGGAGTACTGCGTAAACTTTAGCCCAAAAATATATATTCTCAAAATCATTTTGATGTTTCTTAGACATATGAAAGGAGTACTTCGCAGATCTAAACTGGAGACAAGTGTGTAGAAGAAAGCAGCGTAACGCTGGCCCAACTGATGCATAGAGACTCCCGCACCCTGTCTGACTTGCAACAACAGTGAATGTTATTTACAATGTTTTGGGCCATGGGCGTGTTTCTTAGACATAAAATCTGTAGAATCATGCCTCAGTGTCATCTCACCGAAAGAAACCTCTAGTGTAACTTTCCTGCTGTGGGAAACTTGGCAGTCCTCAAACAGAGGGAGCAGAAATAGGCCAATACACTGGACCCTAGCAGAGTTGTATTTGTACAAAATACACTAAAATTACTCTATTGTCTCAAAAGACATTTTTTTCTTCCAAACTTGCTGGCTCAGAAGGATTCCTCTTAAACGGCATCGCTGTCACAAAAACACAGAGGCTGTAGCGGGATCTGTGCCCTCTACTGGCTAAAGGTTATGCAGTGCTACTTAAGCCCTTACAATGAACCATACAGGGTACTACAACCCAAAAAAAGTAATCTCAAGTTTCTAACAGTAAAAAATCCAAAAGCCACAAAGCAGCAACAGAGAAATAACAAAGATTGTTTTAAAAGTTTTTCAGTAAGAGCTTATGCTATGCAGAATACACTGCTTCGGAGTGACCAGGTCTGTCAGGTCATTGCTCTAGCCGAGCGTCGTGTTGAGTTGTCTCCTTGCCTTCCTTTTACTGCTGTCTGTTTCTCTTCTAGTGTCATGAAAAGGCTCTAATGAATCAGCTCATTGAGCCAGGCACCACTGTGCACTGATTTGACATGAGTGTGTGGACGCTGAGATCGGGCTTTCCCAGCCTCCCAGAACACAAAGCTGCCATTTGAGGCCTCCCAGGAATACAAAAAGCTCACAGGCCAGCGAAGCTCAAAGTAACTGTGTTAGATTCTCTGTAAAGGCAAATGTATAATAAATGTATCGAAATAATCTACTTTAGGCTCAACTGTATGTGGTAATAATGAGCAACCGCAGTGTCCATGTGTCTGTTTGTTTATGTGGTCCAGATGTGACCATATGCATTTTATCAAGATGAGCCTAATGATTACAAAACACATAATGCAAGAAAGAACAGAGTCAAAGACCAACACAACCACAAAACCATGGCACATGGACAGACAAGTGAACAGCTAAAGAAGTCTTTTTTCAAATGTCACACAAAACAGAGACCAACAATTTATGTTACAAATGAAAAACAAACCAAACACACATAATCTTTCTATAATTTACTGCTATTCATCAGGGAACACCAAATTAACTCTAATTGAATCAATGTGTTACAACAAGTCACTTTTGTGTCCTGTGCGCTACAGGAATGTAGTATCACATAATGGACTGTAAATGAAGATTTTCAGTAAAGGATACATCACACAAAAATAACAAGAAAATACATGTATCAAGTGGTTGTGCTGAAGGGCTGGCCTACATGTCTTTATACAAAGTAGTGTCAGATGTACTCAGCCTTTTATGATTTACACCAAAGTCAGTCCAAGTAGAGCACACTTTATAGTTACGCCCTGTAGAAAATCCTGCGCTTGGCTCCATGCCTAGAGCCTTTTACTAAATCAGTGTCCAACCACTGCAGGCCATCCCTGCATTAAAATCTGCTTTAAAACCACGTAATTTCAGGAAAAACAATTGAAACTCAGATGCCAAGTAGTGTGTCCTTTGTATGATAAATGTGGAAACTAAAGAACAACAACAATATTATCCTCATTGCAACCCAGTGTTTATCCAGACAATGTCGTCTGTGTAAAATGGCAGAGCCGTGCTGATGATACAATTACCGGAGGTCAATTTGACAAGATCACTGTATATGTTCAAAAATTTGGTTTGTAATGAAATTAAACCCAGGTGATTGACACTAGCTGGAAGTTAATGATGCCACACTAATGCAATAATGATGCGAGTGTGAGGAGACTCTGAATGCAGAATCAGTCTGCTCTGGAAGAAGAAAAGCATTAAAACTAAAAGAAAAACACAGAAAAAAAACTAGTCCAGAAACTATTAAAGAAAACAAACACCAGCAGAAAGTTCTGACCTATGTGTATGAAATGTTACACTCTAAAGTGATTCAACGTTTCTGGTAAACCCATGTTTGTACTTCTCTAGAATAGTTTGTTTTTTGGTCACATGGGTACATCATTGTGTGATTACCAAATGTTTTGCTTTTCCCAAAGCCATTAGTCACATTAGACTGGTTTACAAGAATGAGACAAGTTAGTTAGAACAGCACAACAGAACAGAACAAACCCAGGCTTAAGATATGCCTTGTAAACAAAACAAAAAAAAAAATGGCATGATATGTCCCACGAAGATATAATTCCAGATAAAAGAATTATTAAAGAAGAGTGATGCTCATTAACAGCTGTTAATCCACTTTGTACTGTATCTCCTTTAGTTAATGGAGCATTATGAGCAGGGACAGCTGCTGACTGTGCTGTAAACAACAAAAAAATATATCTGAAGGGCTGTTAATAATTAATATGCCAGCTGAGAAAACATTAACATAAAGAAGTAGTGCCAGCCAAATCCCACATGATCAATTCTTAAAATGGTCCCCTGCTTTATTAACCACCATTAACCACTCACCATCTTTGGCAGATGTGTCATTGCAGGACAGAGAGGACATTAGATAATCCCCAACACTATCTTACAGAGAGGAGTGAAAACTCACTGATTAAAAATGAAAGGTATGGCAAGTCCAAAAAGAGAACCTTTGTTTTTACTTTGATGAGAGCTAGAGCTAGATGTTTTGGAAAAGCAGACATATAATCTCATCTGTTAAGAAGTGCAAGTGCTTCAAGATGTTAGACAGAGGCCCTCTAAGGAAAGTGTTGTTAAACATACAATACAACTTAGTGACACGAGAATTAATTAAGAATATAGTTCATTCTATTAATTGTTATTAAATATAAATTCAACTGTACAAAACAAACTTAAAAATGAAAGCCTACCTCCAATAATACCCAAGTACCTTTATACAGTTAATTATAATAATAATGTATTGAATATACATAGCACAAATTCAGCAAGTGGTCACTAGTGGTACTGCAAGGAAATGCAAGGACATTCCTGATATGTTCATGAAATTGATAAAAGTACAAAAAAATAATACTTCATCAATTAGGCACTGTCTGTTTTCATAACACATACATTTATTTTTTTTGAATCAGCCTGAACAGTTAAATAATAAACTTTTTCTGGGGTTAAGTAGTTTATAACATTAGCACAGAGTAAGCCCATTTATCCATTGTGTCCTTGTGAAAACCAGACGCAAGAGGAGTTTCAACAACAAACCCAAACTTTCCATTTCATTCAACACTACATTTTCATCTATTTTCTGTTTTATTTTCCAGCTTGAAGTGTAATGATGTGAAATAGGACTCGACAACAGCGACTCAGTGTTGATGCCATCAACAGGTGGTTAAAGACTGGAAGCAGAAGCAGAAATGGGTTGTGCAGATGTAAAAAGCCTTACCTCTCCAGGGACTGCTTCAGTTCACGCTGTTTCGCCAACTAAGACAAAAACAAGCAAAAACATGTTATTACTTTCTGAATCAAGTCTTGAGGGAACTACAGCAGATCTATGAACCCTTTGAGTCCACGGTGAAGAAAGCCTTAAACGTGTCAATAGACACAGGGACGGTGACTGTTACAGTATCTATGTATTATAAAGCCAAAAAAGAAAAGAAAAAACTTCAGACAATTATATCGAGAAACTCAAAACCTTTCATTACAGTCGCTGGCTGCTCTGTAATTCAACAGAACTAAACAGTGCTAATCAAAAAGAACTGTTTCTTTCAAACAAAAATTAAAAAAAAGTGGAAGAAACATGTATTAATGTACTCAATGTCCACATACTCTCCAAACTGTGGTAACTCAATTCATATAAAATATTGCTTTCCTTTCCTTCTTTTGTATCTCAACATCATATTTTAACTGGACAATGCTCTGCTCCACTCACTGCCCTTGTGTGTTTTGGGCTTTAAGTGAATTCTGGTCAGTAATTGGTATGCAGTGGTCTAGGGGCTTCACGAGGCACTGCGCCCTTGATAACCATCATCTGCACAAATCCAACTGTGTCAACAGTGCGCTCACGCCTCACCAGGAGAAAACACGTGGGGCTAATGATAGCATCAACACACAGCATTAGTCCCATCGCAACAAACTCTAAATTTGTCCGAACCTAATGCATCTACAGGATGCAGACAGACAATAACTGTGTACTTTGGCAGCACTTGTAAGCTGGATAACTGAAGGCCGGTAGTTGTGGAAACACACTGATTCAGACTGGGTAAATAAAAAGAATGAGAAACACTAGGTAAATCTTTTTCCTTCAGTTTTACACATGTTGAAAGTGAAAGTCTAGGACACATGAGGCACGTTGACAGCACATTTGGATTATATCACCCAACTCTTACTAACCAAAAATGTTACATTAATACAGACCACCACCCAAAGAAACAGCAATTATTCACACATTATTATTAGGCAATATCAAGAAAAATGCCATAGCAATCACTTGTTTCTTTTATTGCAACAATCTACAAAACTACACTGTGCAACAAGAACATATAAGTGTGTGTATAATATAAACACTGAAGAGACAGGTTAAGCCAGGAACTGGGGTTGACACACTAATCATTTTCTTTGTGCACGATAAGGAGTGACTGCGAGAACAAGCACAGTTACCTAACAGTGTTTTCCGCTGACCACTGGCTCAGGCTTACGTGACTGTCCAGACCAGTCATTGTCACTGCCCCTTCAACCTTGTTATATAAAAGTCATCCTTACATGTATATTAGTCTTATTATTAGAGACCCAGGTGGTTGGTTGGTGTAGTCTACAGTACTGGCCAGCTGCCACTCTCCAAAGCCCTTCACTCTGACAGCTGTATTAACAAGAAGACAGCTCTGCTGAAAGATGAGTTTACACAAAGTACATGACGCAAGTACTCTGAAGAAAGTGTCATTAAACAGTCACTTTGTTTAACTTCTCTTTTGGATTTGGTTTTACTCTAATAAAAACAGCTTTAATAATGATATATACTGTTCATCCCATTGAAACACAAAGTGTTATAGGCTCAATGTGCTTTTAACTGAGCCCAAGATTTAACATACTGTCATTTTAACCAATAGCTTTATATTGTTGCACTAATACCCTCCTATTTGTACAAACCAAACAAAAGCCTGTGAACCTCTGATGTACTTGTGATTTCCTTCTGCAGAGGGTTGTGAAATCTTAATCCGTGTATGTGAATTGTGTGGACTAGAACACAGAGTTAACACTAGAGCTCAAAGTTAACAATGTGATCCATGCTTGGGACAAGTTTGGCTGGACAATACTTTAACCCACACAACTCAAGCCCATGGGTCAAGTTTATGTCAGATTTTTTTCACAACAAAAACGGGAAGAACTGATGTCATCATATTTAAAGCTTAGCACTTATTTTCCTTTGGCCAAAACACTGAATGACTTCACTCAGCCACATTAACAACAATACTTGAAACATCATGAGCCTAAGAAACACGAGACATGTCACATGACCACATGTATTGTGTTTTAGACGTCCCACACGGAGCATATCAGTGACAAATGGAAAAACAAAACAAAAGGAGCAGCGATCCAGTCATATCCAGAGGCATGAACTCGCATTTGACTGGTATCTCCTCTGCTTTGACCAGATACATCCTCAGTGGAAACTGTGGGTGCATGTACATGCCTTCCAAACAGTAGGAACAGTGAGAACAAAGTGTCATGTGTCTTTTTTTAGCTTAGCATTTCATTTGTAGATTTATTTCTGATTTCAGACTGCAGAACAGTCAATAAACTTAAAACACAAAAAATATCTTTCAAAAAAAGTCTTTTACAATCAAACTTGACAGGAGATATAGTGCAACATCAAACATTGTGTAAGACAGGACATGGGGTCTGACAGGGCACAATGTTTGTCCTGATTAGACATGGCTGGGGAACGCATATGCTTTTTCATTTTGGTTGAAATAAAATAAAATAAAAACTACACTAAGTGAGCCTAACATCAGCATACAGCAAATCTCCATACTTTTTTCACTCAAATGTGACAGGACACAGAAACAGATGCTCTCAGCCTATTGCACCAAGCCTGCTACAAGAAATGTATCACCAATGACAATCACTGTCTGCAGCAGTTTCAGCAACAGTATGTCTGTGGAGATTCTCAGTCATCCAGGTCCAATAAAAGGTTTAGAAAAAGGCACATGGATATAGTACATAATCTTTAAGTACAGAGCAAAGGGGAAAAAACTGTTTTACAAGCAAACACTTAAAATTATAGGAAGAATGTGTAATATATTCAAGCCTGGGAAAAAACTAGGGATTATTTGTTGTTATTCATACACATTCACATTCAGTTAATTATTATTTAGTTGAACTGTTTCATTTTCCTGTAACCACACCCCAATGGTGTAACAGTATACACCCTGTTTCTTCCATTTCACTGTTGCAACAAAATAACACTAACAGTGAAGAGATGTTTTAACAGATAAATACAAGACATGACTTTTTCTGAAATGCAATACCACAAGGCGTGCTTCAATACGTAGCGTCCCGAGTGGTATTTAAGCACATGCATGGAAAGATGAAAAGTTATCCTAGTCAATGTAATCTATCCAGTAAACACATGTCTATTTATGATCCAACAGGAGAGCAAGTAATGAACTGTGGATTAACACTGAGGTGGTCCTTGGGATCATATGTCATATGTAGAGATGCTAAAATATCCTTTAAATATAGCCAGTTACCAATACACCAAACACACTGAAAAACTACTGCAGCAATGCCCATCATGCGACTGAAATTTCAACACAGTAACATGCCTCTTCAGGTCCGGGTTATCTGCCCACACACCCTTCCACTAAACATCCATATAAAGCATGGAATATGATCCACTACAAATGATAAACTGCACAATAGTTACAAATCATTTAAATAATAGTTAATTCATCTTTAGGTCATGCCTTGCAGCACTGAAGATTCAAACACACAGAGGATGAGAATCATTCAGTTCATAAGCTGACCCAGTTTGCTCAGTACATACCCGGACCAGGAACAGGAGTCTGCAACAAGCCAAGCTCAGCACTGCCAGAAGTGATTTGTTGCTGTGTGTGATGATGACACACAACCATTGTGCATGTGTCCACAAACAGGAACAAGGTTTGGGTGTGCCTGAGATACAGTGGCAGATGATGTGGTAAATTGAGATGTTTGGTCAGAGAAGCGCTAAAGCATGTTTCCTGGACATCAACAACAGTTTTTATCTGAGCACACCACATTCTCATTTTCAATTGAACTAGTATAATTTATAAGTTCTAAAAATATTTGAAATTCATAATTTAATGTAAAAACATTTTATATTAAAGGTTACTTTCTGTGTATGCAAGAATAACCATGTGTACTATGGTTAAGATACCAAGACTAGTTTAAAATTACCATGCCAAAAGAGAGCAGAGAGCCAGTGGAAGCTTGAATGTACACTTGGATAGATTCAGAAATAAGTCATTTTTGCTATTATTATTTATTATATATTTTTTTTACATAATGTTTTACCTTATGTTTTTGTACTGCTTGGTCTGTGTTGTCATGTTGTCTTTGTGTTTAATGTTGTACAAAAATCATTACACAAGAATTAGAAATGCAGACTTTGGAGTAAATGAGAAGGAACTATAGCTAGTATGCAGCTTTTGCAGAGATTATGTTTTGAATAACTTTATTTTACTTACATACAATACTTCAAAGCTAAGTCAAATAGCTGAACCTAACAACACAATTGAAAAGTAGTCCTGTAATGTTACGCAGGACACACAACTTAAGAAAGGTGAAAGTTCATTTTTATTTTCATAGTTGCTCATAGTTTTTGTGTGTCAAAACCTGAATATATACAGAGTTATGTTGTTGAGCAGGACCTTTATGGCAGGGCAAGAAAATACAAAAGAATATGCAAAGTGGACACACACAATGTAATCTGACCTTACATCATTCTTCTCACATCAGTGGCACTACATCCTCAGTCCCCGAACAGCAGCACAGGGATCAACACCAGTATCTCACATGAATGCGATGAGGAATGGATTGACAATGGCTAATCGAGACAAACTCAACGGACTGTGCTTCACATGGTCGGGTTTGCCCTCAGCCTGAGAACGTGCAAGATGACAGTAAATGGATTTAATAGATGCAGTGACCTGGAAGATTTTAGTCTCATCTGCATATTAATGCCTTGGTGAAGACTAATGAGGACCCCCCTCTTCCCCCCAAAAATAAAATGGGGGCTCAGTGTCTCTCTTTAATAGATTGTTACATCTGCAATTAATTCAGACCCAACAACTACTTATTTGTACAGTATAGGATTAAATGTCTGAATAAAAAATACAAATCAGAATTAAACTTTAATAATCTTTTCATTTTGGACCCTGGCAGACAAAGTTTAATAACATCAAAGGGGCCACTGTCTGTCCCACAGGCTTAAAACCTGGCATCTCTCCTTCTCCCATGGTCCAAAGTTGACCCTGTTGTCGTGGTGATTCCTGTCTAATATCAGTGCAAACACCATCTATTTAATGGGAAGCCCTACTGCTGGCTGCTAGCTACTGCCCCCTCACTTATTCGCACATAAGCACATGTTAAGCAGAGGCTGACTGCAATCACAAAGCAAAAAGAATACACAGTAAGTAAATATGGAAGGGCTTATGGACAAACACATTTCCAAACTGGACAATAATGTGTGGATTTAGCAGGTGGTTGATTTGATGAATTGCACACCCACCAGGGTATAATAAAAAGATTTTTCTAACCTCGTGCATTACATCAAACTGCACCATGAGTGTATACACAATTTGAAACAAGTGACCCATGCCATGAGTTAAGAAAGCAGGGAGAAGAAGGGTTTAAAAAGTTTGTAATTTGTCTGGTTTTATGTTAATGTAGCAATGAGACAATAAAATTATAAATTCCTTGTCCTGAAATCTGAATACTTTTCAGTTACCCTTAAGCTTCTAGTCAGTATATTATGGTTAATAATTGAATGCTCTACTTTTTGGTTTAAGTAAGTGAATGGCACAGACGAGACGGTGAATTTTTAACTTTGTTTCACAGCACTACAGCCCATAATGCAACAATAATATTTGACCAATAATATTTTAAAGTAAACAAAAAGCACTGCACTGTTTTTGTCTGGTTTAATTGGGTGTAACAGCACTTAGGCCTGGTGCAGTGCTGGCCCCAAACTTTTGTGACCAAACAGGCTAAAGTTAGCCAAATGAGTGACAGATGTAGTCAAAATCCACAGAGAGCAAAGAAAATTTGATGCAATACAATGAAGCTTGTGCAAAGACACACGTCCTCAAACAAAGGAATAACACTACAGTCCAAAACTCAATCAGTTTGCAGTGTGTGGGGAGAATGGAGCCACATGTTTTTGATAAGTCCTCTAGCGGAGCAGAGTGAGGTAATGATGAAGTCATCTGTGTCCTCTGGACAGGTTCAAATGCACTGAGCCGTGTGCATTTTAAACAGCTTCAGACTCGCCTTTTAGCAGCGTGCAGCACAATACAAAATTACTTTACCATAACATTTAATTTAGCTTTCCAGCAGAAAGAGCCGGCCAGCTCAGTGAGTTTTAAAAAAGAAAATTTTGAAGAATGCACACAAAGGGAGAAGGGCACAGATTCATAGTAATGTGCCAAGTACCTAATAAGCCTTTGTTTTACCCCAAGGCCAAACTAATCACAAGAGTCATAAAACCCACTCTCTCACCTCTGTAAAGTATAAATGCAATTTCTATTAAGCAGTGGCGGATACAGAACGTCATTAATGGGTGGGCCTGGTGAATATACGGTGGGGCCGTATATCAGGTATACCGTATACTATCTGCACACATTACAATTGGATAGCTCAGTTGGTTAGCAGTTGGCTTTACATTTTGCGTACCCGGGTTCGAATCTACCTTGGGACAGTAGCCTATGTAATTTAGTTGTTTTCCACGTTTTTGTAATTTATTGATCATGGCATGCTGTCTTATATTTTCCAGTTTTCAGCTCAGTAACCTCAGTTTTGCATATAAGGCTAGCCTTAATTTAAACCCCATTTGGCTGCTGCATTCCCAGTGTTAGCAAACGCTAACGCTAAGTCTGTTAACATGAATATTGCAAGCCTCCAGGCACAGAGGTCTCACTTTAAGTCCTACCTGTTGCTTTTCACTATCCACTTGTTTATCAGCTGTCCCATAGATTGACACCATCTCCTGCCATCTCCTTTTCCCTCTTTCTTTATTTTTTTTGTTTTATCCATCTTTTAAAGACAACTGTGTGCGTACTGTGACAACTAACACATAACGTTACCTGCTCGCTCAGCGCGCTCACGGCGCCCCCGCCGGCCACGCCCACTCGTGATATTATATTAATTCTATTTATGGAATCTAATGAGGGCGTCTATTGAAGCCTGTTAGTCCAATAAAATGTTATAGTATTGAGGAAATACTGATACTGCTGCATACCCCCTTTTTGCGCCACTGGGTGCAGTGCAGAGATCGTTTCTGCACCGAGTCTATTTCTGATGTGCTGCACGCGCTGAATTGAGATGTTTTTATTAATCTGATTGGGTGGGCCACCAGTCAATCTGGGTGGGCACGTGCCCACCCAGGCCCACCCGTAAATCCGCGCCTGCTATTAAGGCCACATAAGACCAAAGCTAGAATATATGGAGATGGTTAGAATGTTTTTGTCTTTTCTGTAACTGACTTGAAGCTATCTCTAGGAACGTCCCTAAAGAGCTCTGAGTCAGGCCACGTCTCCAGATGATGAACATTTCCATATTCACAGAGAAAACAAAAACAAGTACAAAATTCAGCAACACCAGAGAACAACAGGCCTTTAGGACAACATATTTGTCTGAACGCCTTTTAAGTTTAGGCAGCGAGGCTCTGTTGTGGAATTGGATATCCTCAGACAACAACAAGTTGAGAAATTTCCGAGAGCCAGAGGGGGTGCTGAGGGGGTACTCGCTGTGAATCAAGGAAGAAAGGAAGTCTGGCTGCCTGCCTTTTGATCTGACAAATCTAACAAAAAAATATCAAGTCTGTGAAGGAGAAAAAAAAGGAAAACACAGGTGAAAAGGCGGGAAACAGCTGGCACTGCAACAGCCAGTCTCTGTCAGAATAAATCAGACCATTTTACAATATGATTACTGTTATGTTCCAATAAATTAAAAGATTAAAATATAGTGATAGTCTATGTTGAATGGAAACGAGGCACCTTAAAATTTGACCCTGCACCTGACTTTTGACCTTTTTGTTGATAACAATGCAAACACCAAGAAAATCACAGGGACCTTAAATAGGCTATATGTGTATTACCGTTATATGTGAAAACCAAGAGGCCGTTTTGACCAGGATGTCTCAAGGAAACAACTCAGTAGAGCGTGAGACCTGTGCATTGACAACATAACAGTCAGCAAAACATTAACAGAGCTCATTTATTACCTGCAGTGTGACGAGACAGGGCTAGAGGCGGGAGGTTTACGGAGGCAAATGTGACCAAATGATCGTTTTATGGCTCTCTCAATGACGTTCACTCATCAAGGCGCTGTTGTCCTGCTCCCATCTCCCACGGGACCCACCGCACGTCACTTCTTCTCATGCTCTGCTCTGCGCCTGAGGCAACACCGGCTTCAGCGGAAACCCAAGAGGAGCTCACTTTGTGGCAGGAAGTAAGGTCCCATTCACTACATACATGCGCACTTTCTCTCAAATGCCTGCTTGAGACAGACATAGAGACAGAGCCGACAGAGCAGACGTGATTCAGGCGAGCAGTACATTTGGACGAATTTGCGATTGTATTTGTCACATATTTGACTACACGTGTTTTTTTACAGGCTTATGGATAGAACAGCCCTTGTTTGGAAAGCTGCGTGGCTTACGACTCTGAAAACAAGCGGATAGAAATATTGAACAGAAGGTACGCTATGAATCATGGTGATCAGAAGATGCCACAGTGGCGCCACCTGTTGGCTCTTGCTTACACCTACAACAATAACAGTTAATGTTGCGGTAGTCTCATTGTTTAAGCTCTATGTCACATTAAACACACGTAGAAACATTGAAATGTCCGGTTTTGTGCTGACCCTGTCCTTAATGTAGCTACCAATTTTAACCAAAATCCACACTTGCAGCCAAAAACCATTTTGTTAGCTGACACCAGTACCATCATGTCTATAATATACTTTTCTTTTTTATATATGTGAAGGTTCTCAGTCATCCAGGACATCTTGAAAAAAAAGTTAAAGTAACAGCATCTGGATTTAGTTTTCAAGGTGAAGACGTCTTCACCTTGAACGTCTCCACCATCCACCACCAAACGTCTCCACCATCCTGGTGGAATAAGGTTTGGTTTGGCTTATATCTCTCTAGAGATATATCTCTCTAGAGATATAAGCTCAACTCTCCTACCAGTTGATCTCAGAATTGATAAAGTCTCTTGGAATTAGAGACGAAACGTCTTCACCTTGAAAACTGGGTCCAGATGCTGTTACTTTAACTTTTCTTTTTATACTTAGTTCAAATGCACCAATGCTGTTCTTGTTTTTGTGCTTAGGCTACTGTCATAAAAGCTTTTTTTCTTGTCAATAAGTTTTGGAAATATGGTTGTCCATTGTTCCAACCTTTTATTGGCCATATGATTTTGGTTATGTTATGTTTAGGCTGTTTGTTAATGACAGAACAAAACTATGGTAAAAATTACTGTGAGAATCTAACTATAACGTGACAAATCGGAACAACGCCAATTGGTTGCCATATCAAGTTATTAATCCCAGTTAAAGTCCTTTTCTGACACCTTTATCCTTGTGCAAGACAAACATGGAAGGACACGCAATGTTGGTTAGTCGGTAATGAAAGGTAATCTGCCTGGGTTTCAAATACTGGGAATGCAATTTCTTTCTTTCTCAGTATTGCTCTTGGTGGTTTATTTATGGAGATGCTAAAGTATGTGTGCAGGGACTCAGACCCAGTTCCATCATGATTATAGCTGTGCTGCAATCAGCCATCTTGTGAAGGACCCTCCTTCACAGACCCTCTAAAATCTGTAAATTGCTGCGTGATCCACCCAAAAGTGCTTACAATAATGGGTCATCAGGCTGCTATTCTTAGTGCATGTTACTATTTTCCATCCCTAATTTTTTTTTACCCTGCCACAAGGACGGCTGAGGTATATTTATCTAAGGAGAAGGAAGAGGCTAAGAATGGGTCTCACCAGATGAGCTAAAATTATATTTTCCAGGAGCCATAGTAGTCAGTAAAAAATGCACTGAAGAGGTGTTTGTTTTGGCAGCCTTTTATTCTCATGTATGTTGTGTAATAATCAACTGAACTAAACAGGTTAGTCCAATTATCACTTGACTATTCTGATGTCATTTTTTGATTAAGAATGTACTTTGCCTAATCTAAAAGCCCACAATGACAATGTCTTAAGCATTATCAAATTGAAAACTAAACAAGATTATATTTCTGTGAAATACACAACTTTTGTGTTCACTGTGTGTTTAACTAAAGAGCAAGAAAGCCTCTCAGACTCCCACAGAAGGGGAGGGCCACCTCCTTCCATCCAGGTCCAGTAATATACATGAGACAGCCTCCCTGTCGACCAATCAGAGGCGGACGTGGACAGTGAGGTCTGCCTTCTGTTGAGGAACACAGTCAGGCTGGCTACACAGGTCAGGGACTCAGGCAGTGTTTACTTTGAGAGAGCTCTTAGAAAAACACCAGTTTTTTATTTAGATATACTTTTGCTTTGCTTTTTTGGTTTTTTTTTAACTTCTGTGAAGTTTTAACATAATTGCATTTTTACTGCATACACATCTTTTTTGTCTTCGCTGTTTGTCTGGATCTCTCATGCCAACATGGGCTATCTGACAGCTACTCTGCTGTTTTTGTTATATGGTAAGTGTTTTACTCTTGACAACATTGAGAAGCTACTTAGATAATAATTAGCGACACAATGTCAGGAGTTTGTCAGTGCTTGTATTTTAGAAAGGTACAGTTTAGACTCATAGTAACTAGACCACTGGCTTGTAGTTAAAGCCTTTATTATGTTTAACTTGTGCCATAGCTTTTGGACATTGCTTTTTCTAAGAAGGCAGCTTTTGTACGGCGGCAGTAGCTCAGTGGGTAGAGCGGTCGTCTTTCAACCGGAAGGTAGGCGGTTCGATTCCCACTCTCCCCACAGTTCATACTGTCGTTGTGTCCTTGGGCAAGACACTTAACCCACCTTACCTCCAGTGACTGTAACACTGGTAATGTAAGTTGCTTTGGATAAAAGCATCTGTTAAAATGAATAAATGTAAATGTAAATGTTGTACAAAATGCTTTAAAGACAGAAATGTGAAATTGAAAGGCATGACTTCTTTGCAACAATTTGTTCATGTTTGTTACATTGGAAGAAAAAAAATAATTTTGCATGAAACACTGGATTATTCTTTTATGTTTTTGGTAACTGATATGGTCTCCCCTACTCTTTAACAGCTATGGCAACTAAACATTACTTCAAGCCAATGGATAAGGTCTTTAACATACAATGTCCACATTTGGCACGACATTATAAACTAACTTTTAGCTTCTATTGAAATTTATGTGTTTCCCCTAAAACCAAACCTGATGGACCAGGCTGTTCTGGTCTCATAGTTGGCTCTGAACGGGAAGAGTCACACTTCCCTTTCAGAGCCAAACTCCTCCCTCAAGAGATAAAGCTCAACTCTCCTACCAGTTGATCTCTGAATTGATAAAGTCTCTTGGAATTAGAGACAAAACGTCTTCACTTTGAAAACTGGGTCCAGATGCTTTTACTTAAACCGTTTTTTCAAGACCAGTTGAGGCTGAGGACATACTGTATAGTTAGGAAATCTAAATTTCTCATTTCCCAACAGGTCCCTCCTCTTTTAACCATTTTTAACAATGAATTAAAACTACAAGGAATGCCTAAAAGATGTGTTTCCAGGATACACAGACCATTATTCTTACACTTACACACAAATCAGCAATACACAATAGGAATTTCCAGATAACCAATAGTATTACAGTAAGACCTGTAGTATTGATGGATTTAAATGCAATTGGATCTCCCTCTATAACAATCTCCAGAATTCTAGTACAGATGGAAGGAATTGAGTCAGCTTCAGAAAAAAATAAATGTAACATGATTATAATTTATCTGAAAACACTCAATTGTTAATCAAGCAATAGTCCATATGTTCTGACACTGAGCAGAGAGACTCCAAGTGTTGTAAGTGCACACTCACCACTTAACCTTGTGTTGTTACGGGCAGTTTCTACCCTGCACCTTACGAGTTATCAGTGTGATCTGAAATAGAGTCCATTTTGCTTTTGCTCTCCAGAAAAAAATAGTCTTCTTCAAAACACAGTTGAATCTTGCATTGTGCTAAACTATGTAATATATTCTTTAACCTTAGCTCATTTTTACCCTGACTAAATGCTAACAGAGGAAGACTCATCTTCACATTTAACACATTTAAGGCAATAATCTTACATTTCCCGACAAATGCATGAGAGTTACATAAATTACACAGATGACCTTTTATTGCACACATAACATCACACGGTAATTACAGGAGCTCATTCTTTAAAATTGAATTCAATGAAAAAGAAACACACCATTAGGACTTGTTGCTTTGAGATTTTGCTTTACTCATTAGTTGTTTTACTTTTGTGTTATTTTAGAGGCCATTTAAAGCACGCATTATAAGACTACTTTCATTATTTGCATTATCTCTCGATCTAAAGACCCAAATAAGTTTCTGGCAATGTTACAGTGAAATTTATGTGTTTCCCCTAAAACCAAACCTGATGGACCCGGCTGTTCTGGTCTCATAGTTGGCTCTGAACGGGAAGATTCACACTTCCCATTCAGGGCCAACAACTATGAGTGTTTATTTATAACTATTTCTGAACCATTGGCACTTCCCCAAATGAAGTTATTAAAACACATTAAAGAACAATTGCACAAGAGTAAAACAAAACAAGACTTTGTTTACACAAGAAACATGTTTGGACTTTCTTTTGTTTGGATTAAACAAAGCGCTCAGGAAGTATGATAGTTGTTCTGTGTTGAAAGTGCTCTTTGATATCGGGAATAAAAGTTATTTTAAGAAAAACCAAGGCACTCTTCAAATACAAATTCATGTGGCTAATTCCCGTTAAAGACATTATAAACACTAAAAGTATTTCATACTGAGTTTAATTTTCCACACATTGCAGCCAACAAATAGCCTTCTTCAGGGTGTGTCAACAGGTTTGTTTGTTGCACGCATGATTCTAAAGGATTAACACATTAGCATGGGAATAAATGACCTACTTACCACACCTCACATTTATACAATGTCCAGGTATAAATGTCTAAGCCATTCTTGAATAAAGTATTATCACTGAATACTAAATACTAAACCTCACTAATCCGCTCACAGAACTGTTTCCCATGAGCCAAAGTTAACATCTCCCTCATGTTTGTTGGATAACCCTGAGTGTCCTTTAACACATTCTTCATTTGTACAACGTTGACAGAGTTCAGTAATGTTTAACCAGTAGCCTTTAAATAACTGCTAAAAATCAGTTGCTAACACTGACATTAACCCATGTAGTTGGTTGTGTGGACATCACAGTGGGAGAGTGGTTAGCACTCCTGCCTCACAGCAACAAGGTCCTGCAGGCAGCCATGTTCTCAGATAAGTCTTAAACAAGTCTCGGTGGAAACCAGCAAGGCACTGGAAGTAACTGCCCACCCAGAAACACTAGGCCTCCAACAGACCGATCTCATAATCACTCATCGTTCTCAAAGAGGACAAAGAGACTTGGTCAGTCGTGTGAGCACTTTGGTTGTCTATGTCAGAAGATTATATTTATCTTGCATGTCTGAGATATTAATATATTTTATATATATATATTATCAAAAGTAAAGTTTTTGTTTTACAGATCGCCAAAGTCTCAATGGCTGTGGCCATCTGTGTGTATTTTATAGACCAAGTATAACACAAAAGAATAACTTTATAGGTTATTATAAACTTTATTACAGGCTCTAGGCCCAACAACAAGACATACAACATCAAGTAATAATAAAAAAAAAAAACAAGGCATAGATACGTACACACCTACAGACATACTTTGATTCATGAGAGCCTTAACAGGCACCCATACCAATGTTTCCACAAATATGATTGATATCTGACCGAGCTACACCTAGGGCTTGTGAGCATCATTATAATACAGTTTTGAGATTCATCAAGTCGGGACATGAACTTAAACATTAGGTTCCTCAAGAGAGCCTGTAAAGTGCTTAGCCTTAAGTCACAAAAAAGATTACTTGCACTGCTACTCCTGGGCTTTTTCAGCAGTATCCTCAGGCAGTCATTATATGCTACCTGAAGTTTGCGCAGGGTCTCTTTTTTGTAGCTGACCCACAATGGTGCTGCATACATAGGGGTGCAGTATGCACAAAACAAGCTTACTTTCACATCATCAGAACAATGATGGAATTTCCGGACTAACATGTTTGCTTACAGAGAACCACAAAACACTCAGCTTCACTTCAATAGCACAACCATTGTTCACCATTAAGGCCTAAAGCAATGTTTTTAAACCTGTTCAAGTTAAATTCAATTTAGAAAAACCTTGTTTCAATTTGTGGAATCTTTTGTATTTTTATTTTTGTATATTGATCTTTTTTTGTACAAGGCACTAGTTTGTAAAGTTCATTTTTAACTGTTTCAACTCATTTTTTGCTTCTTCATATTACAAAACCTACTTTAGTTAGTTTGCTCTAGTCTCAGTGGTTAGCACTCCTGCCTCACAGCAAGAAGGTCGTGAGTTCAAAACCCGACCAACTCAAAACATTCTCGGCCGACTCCGGTCTTTCTGTGTGGAGTCTGCATGACCTCCACGTGTTTCCGTGGGTTTTCTCCGGGTACTCCAGCTTCCTCCCACCATCCAAAAGACATGTACAGGTTAATTGGCAACTCTAAAGTGTCCCTAGTGAATGAATATGAGAGTGAATGGTTGTCTGTCTCTAAATGTCAGCCCTGCACTAACTGGCCACTGTCCAGGGTGTACCCCGCCTCAGGCCCAAAGCTGCTGGGATAGGCTCCAGTCACCCGCGACCCCTAACGGGACTAAGCGGTAGACAATGAATGAATGAATAATTAATTAAACGACAAAGAAGTTTGCAACTGCCCCTGTAACCTTCCTCTGTTAGCATTTAGTCAGGATTATGTATGTGTTATGTTGACCAACTGACCTTCTTGAACCCAGTAGGAAGAGCTCTTCACTCACAGATCTGCAGACGATAGACACAGGGTACACATATGACATTGGACATGGGACTCAACAACCTTAAACTGGATCTCTTTGGAACCTGTAAAACAACAATTAGAGCAGCATCAATTCTCAAAAATAGAACATATCACAATGAAACACACTTAATGAATAATAATAATAATCAGATGTTAACTTGTTTATCCTTCTGTTTGCAGGCCGTTATGTTAACCAGGCCTAATCTGCCTCATCATTTTAATACAGTTTGGTTTAATCAGACTAAGTAGTACTTCTTCAGTGAACAGTCACATCCCTAACTAACATTATTTAGTTTTAACTCATTATAGTCACACACACACACACACACACACACACACACACACACACACACACACACACACACACACACACACACACACACACACACACACACACACACACACACACACACAGATAAACTGCAGCTGCACCAAACACGTGACACCATTTGCAAAATAACGTTATTCAACTTTTGTAACAGCTCCCAGCACTTTCTGTGTACTCAGTACCAAGCAGTTGTTACTTGTGAAACTTTTTTGAGAACCTGTTTCCACAGTGATAGCAAGAGATAGATACAGGTTCTACCTTGGTTGAAACATTTAAAGGCTAGGGAATTAATGACTAGGGGAACTTTTCCTTAATTAATTTAACCCTTTAACAGACCAACTGTTGTGCCTCCTCTTTGCCTTTTGTTCCAGACTGATAAAAAAAAAAAGAGAGCAGAATCTATTTTGCGCAACATCACAGACCTTTATGACTACCAAAAGTAGAAAACCCCAGTTTTCACACCAGTCTATGATGACTGCAGAAAATCTACAGATTTTACTTATGCACACACAACGCCATAATAACAACTTATGTTGGCCTCTGTAAGTGTTACTGAAAAAACTGAATTCAATTCCATATTGAAAGGCCTCACATATAGCTACAGTAGATGCTAGAGTACATCCAAATTTCAGCACTTTATACAAACAAGATCGTAGTTGTAACTTTTACAACTAAGTTTTGTTTAGCTCAAGGACAGTTCTGTAAATATTTATAAAGCATAGGTTCTTTGTCTGTCAAGTTTGGTTCTGGTAAGGCAGCAATCTTTAATAAAATAAAAATATTGCACTTACCAGACCAGCTGTTTTTAGAATCTTGATTTTGTAACGCCAGTTGTTGGGGAATATTTAAGATGTCCTTAGACCTGCAAACACGAGAGAAAAGACAGCATATTTTGGATGTCTTAGGCAATAGAAGTTTATTGATAATCAATACAGGACCCAGAGACAGAACACTCAGCATTGAATAACCACTCTGTCATGCTTCCAGATACATAAGGCTATATAGCTTCATGTGTCAAGGATCACACCATGCCATGGTGTTTATTAGCCTCTAGACTAAACAAGCTACAGCCTTGGAGCTGAAGGAAGGCTTCTTCTATCTCTCACAGGGGGCTGACCTAAATGAATAGACAGGTCCAATTGAGGCTAAGTACATATTGTTAAAGATATTAAATCTAAATGTCCCCTCCAATATGTTAATTTAAATATGTTTCAGTAAAGTGGCATCAGATCAGCCAGCAAAAACAAATCAACTATTTTGAGTTGCTCTTATTTTAAAACCATATTTATAATATTAATACTTCAGTGATTCACTAAAATATATCATGATGTTGAATAGCTTTACATTAAGCAGATTGGGACATGGAATACAGTTTTATACACTTAAACTTAGCATTTTGTTAAAACCACTTTATTATTCTTTTTATCTTTTTCAGATTCTATTTGTGCTGTTCAGTTTTCGGCTCCACTGAACATGGGAGGAGTCAAGGGGCTGGTGCAGTTTGATTCCACTTCCCAAATGGCAACTCTCAACATCTCTGGTGCTGGAACTTGTGGTTCTGTTAACCTGTCTATCAATGAATTTCCTGTGATGTATGGCCACTTTGCTCAACCCTGTTCAGAAGCCAACATTGGCTCCAGCATTTTCAGCTTCACAGCTAATCCTGCTTCAAACACAGCCATCAACGTGTCGCAATTGTTCGTACTCAGGTCAAACCTGGATGACTTTTCAATGACTTTACAAACTTGTAATGGCACTAAAGTATGCACTGTTGTAAGTCAAGGTCAAAAGCTCTTGACACGCCAGGCAAGGTTTACTGGACCCATTGCTGGTAATGTTTATGTACGTCAAGGCTCAGAGCTACTCAGTGAATGGCTTCTCACAGATCTGGTTACAGTCGGCAGGGTAAATGCCTCCCAAACTAATGTTACACTCTTAGGCTCTCTGAGCACTGCTGCAAACTGTGATGTTCTTCTTGGAAGCTTGAATCCCTCTTCTCTAAAGAATCTGGGTGTTGTCAAAGTAGGAACTCCACTGCAACCTCAGAAGTCTCATTTGGACTTGAAGAGTTTTAACACTAGCTTTCTTCTTTTTCAAATAAACTCAAGTTACAAGTGTGCCCAAATCTACAATGTACCAGAAAAACATGTGAATGCTGTGGTAAATATGAGAGGGATCAAAGGATCTTTTAGCTTCCACCAGGCTTCTCCCTTCAGCATAACAGAGCTAAGGCTGAATTTGACAAACTTACAGGGTAAAGTTGGCCCATACCATGTCCACCTTTTCCCATCCCCTCTGTCAGGAACCCTCTCTCAAAAATGTGTTCAAATGATAATGTGGGTGGGCATTGGAATCCATTTAAAGTAAACACGACAGACCCAGCATATCCTAAAGGTTCTAGCTCGACACACGATAAATATGAAATAGGGGATCTCAGCACAAAGCATATGTCTTTAGTGGGCAAAAATGAGCTTGAAATGGTTGTCTCAGACTATAATCTCCCTTTGTTTGGACAAAACAGTATCGTAGGTCGTTCAGTGGTCATCCATCAAACAGATGGGTCCAGATATGTTTGTGCCAGCATCAGCTATCCTGGTGAAGTAACAGTAGCCAGAGCCAGGTTCCAGGGCCCTGTTGTAGGTGAGTTTTGGTTTACCCAACAGAAGAACAACCCCCTATCTGACATGTCCATCTTTTTGGATTTGAGTTATGGAAATCCAGCAACAACTCCAACCAAAAACCACAACTGGTATATTCACACCTACCCCATTAGCTCAGAGTGGGATGACAGCGATGGACACTGCAATACAACAGCGGGCCACTGGAACCCCTTTAACATAGACACACTGGACAGCAGCTATAGTCTCCACTGCCACTCTTCCAGACCCCTATCCTGTGAGCTAGGGGACCTTTCCAACAAACATAGCCCTGTCAACCTGGGTGTCACTGTGGGCGGAGTGGAGGCCAAAAACTTCTTCACAGATGTTACCTCCTCGTTGCCTGGTATTACCGGACGGACTGTTGTGATTTATGAAGCAGATAAAGCTGGAGCAACAATTGCTTGTGCTAATATTACACTGGTGCGGACAACTAAAGCAAGTTTAGGTAGATGGTATGGAACTGGGACATCAAGCGGGCAGATTCAGTTTTCTCAGTCTGTTCCACATAGTCCCACCACAGTAAATGTTTCCTTGGCTGACCTGAACTCTAAAGCTGGGGGTTATCATGTTCATATATTGCCAATCACACCTGGCAGTGTACAGCCTTGCTCTGACACAGACATTCATGGTCACTTTAATCCAATGAACTGGAACATATCGGGATCCCCTGATCCCGGCATGGGCACTTTGGACCAGTATGAGATTGGAGACCTCAGTGGGAAGTTTGGGATGCTAACTGGACTTAATGAGTATCAGGCTGTTTTCTTAGATGCCAACTTGCCGTTGACTGGACCATATAGCATTCTGGGGAGGTCGTTGGTGGTCCACCACAGTAACGGATCAAGGTAAGGTGTGACTTAAGTCAGTTTAAAAGAGATTGAGATTGCAGACAAATTGGAAGTAAAAATCAAAAAGAACTGATTAAATTTACATTTATGCTGACCTCAGTTTTCTGCATCAAAATAAACATTGCAATAATGGCAACGGTTTCTTCTGATCCAAATAATTGTACACAAATGACTTGCACCACATTCGAACAGTGACATTATTCTCAGTATTGGTTTAACTAGTCAATCTATCACAAATGAAAAAATGTCTGTTTGCATTTGTTTTCTAGATTGCGTTGTGCAGACATCACAGCAGACACAGATGCAGATGGACACTGGATTATTGCGAAGGCTGTTTTCAACAGTACAGTGACTGGGACAGTTGTGATGGTAAACACATCAAATCCTATTTACTGTTTATAAAACAAATTGCATGTTTTACTGAGAGTTACTTTGATTTTATGTTGATCCTAGTTTAAATAGAAAAATGCATTTTTCTATTTATGCATGGAATAAGAAGTAAACTAGCTAGAGAAAATACTTTCTTAGAAAGCTCATAGACTGAAACAAATTAAGAAATACATTATTGCCAAACCAATGTCTAACACTGCTAAGAACATCAACCTCGAGTCAGCACATATACTTATTGCCCAACATTAAATTGCTGCACAGCTTTAAGACAAAAATGTCAAAACAATTACACAGACCAATATTTATGATTACATCAAAATATGTGGTAGCTTTGAGATTTAAATTTGTTAAGTTGCTCAAAAAACATTTTCCGTGTTTTAGGTTTATATGAACCCTGCTGCCACAAAAACATGACAGAGTTTTTTTTTGCGGCACAAGAGTGCTATGGAAAGCTGGCCAGGTTCATCAGCTTAGCATCTGTCTCCTGGTTGGTAAAACCTACCCTGAACCGGGAATCTCACTGCAGGAACAGCTGTCTGTGTCAGCCCGCCTACAGAAGCCCCCTTACTGCGCTCTGCAACATATCTGACAGATACGGGCACTAACATTGCCAATATGTCCAAATTAGCAACGGCAAAATTAGTCTTTTTGAGTCATTTGATTCATTGTGTTTATTGTTGCTAAAGCTAGATCACTACTACTAAGGTATATCAGATTACAGTCTAACAGGCACTTTATTTTTTCTGCTTATAGCGTCAGCAAATGTTTCCTGATGGGAGCAGCACAGACACTACTCTAGAAGTGACTCTGCAGTCATCCATAAATGTAAGTTTATAGACCTGTAAGCACAGGTCTGTGTAATGTAGACTACACTACATCAGTGTATTACTAGCTACACATTATGTAATATAGTAAAGCATACATTTTTAAGTATTTGATAGCACAAAGTGTTAAAGTTGTGAATATAACATTCTGAAAGACAATGGAAGTAGATAAACTCACTGAATGTGGCATGGATATAGTAAGTTAAAGTTGATATCAATGTAGGATCCACATTCACAGCTAATTAAAGACTGGTCTTTCTAAAGAAAGGTAGCTCTCACATTACAAACTGAGCCACATCCAGGCTTGTATAACAGGAAAACAAAAGACAGGTGTAAAGTTTCGTGTTGAGACATCATCAAAAGTTGCGATGAAGTACACTTGCTTAAGTAAATTTAGCACAGTTGGGTTTATTTTTGCCTAAATGCCTAAATGCACGATTAATGTTTTACCTTCTCTGTGCAGACCAATCTATCAATGTTCATCATGACGAACAAAATAGGTACAAACAAATGCCTTGAAAATGGGGGCATATACAATCCCTTCAACATGACATCCATGGTGAGATCCTCTTTACTATGTATATTACTTGCATGTTCCTCAGATATAATAATGTTATTTGCAAAACATGCATTAATAATAGGAAAAAATTGTTGTTTCTACAGAGCTCCACTTGTTTATTAGAAACCCCTCTGAGCTGCGTGGTGGGGGAGTTAGCCACAAGGCAAGACCCAGTGAGTCTGACCCAGGGGCAGGTCCACAGTGACAGCCTTGTGCGGCTCAGTGGTGACTTCACAGGTACATTGATTGTGTGCTTCTGATTCTGTTGAAACATTTATAAAAACATTTTACTGACAAAAATGTCTGGTTTTAGTTGTCCATCGATCTCTAGTGGTGAAGAATGGCGACAGTATCATTGCGTGTGCTGACATTCTCCCAGAATCCCCGTCTGCAGAACAGACTTTTCCTAAAGTGACCGACTTCAACAGGTGAGTGTGCATGTGACTTCTGTTGTCATACTATGTGGCAACTCAGTGGTAACATGAAATAATAATAATCCAGAAGAATATGTTTATACCAGATCAGAGAAGACTTTTTCAGTTTCAAAAGCAAATTCTTAACTCTCTCAAAAGTGTTCAGACCATTTAGCAAACAGGACGTTATTTGTATATTGTGTTAATTGACACTAAGCATAATGAACATTGATGAATATATTTTCATTACATTGTTCTTTTACTTGCAGATATGATTTCAGAAGCAGGGTGGCTGATGTTCTGCAGATAGAAATATCAAGAGTCACCATTCTGCCTGGCTCTCCTCTGTTGGCGGCAAAAGAAAGTTGCCATAAAGTCAACTTTATGGTTGCAGGTGATATTTTTATCCATACTTGACTAACCAAAGCATAGTGTGAAAATGTAAAGCACAAACAGAAAACTAACATATCTCAATATCATAACAAGCCAGCAAAGTGATCCAAATGCATTAAGTAATAATTCCCAGCAATGCCACCAAGCATAAATATAATGCTATGCTGTATTTGTACAGCATAAATCTCATGGTGTGTAAAAACAGACCACAAAAAACACAGTCACACACTCATTCATCAATATGGCAACAAGGCTACTCACCATTTGCCTGTGTTAAACTCCACAAAATTAATTTTCCAATGAATACAAAGATATTAGCAGTTCAGAACAGCTCCATTGTCTCTAACAAGAAGGACCCATAAGAAGTTGCAGTTGCACACTTAAGGCTAAACGACATAATAATATAATGATAAATAATTATGCATGTTTTCATTTACCACAAAATGGTTCTGTATTAGTAATTAACTTAGATATAATGTATCAAGCACTTAAATCCTCCCTTCACTTGCACCATACAAATACACCTTGAGGTTGTCCTATTTCTGTTATCTCACTCCTGTCTGGACCTCTGTAGTCAGTTTATTATCCACTGAGACAATGAACAATTACACCCATTGAAAATCTTTAGAAACCTGAAAAATTACTCAGCAACCTGACACTGGAGTGTCATCCAGTCTCCCAGCGGGGGAACAGAGAGGTGCCTGTACACTGTATAGCACAGGACCGACATGTATTAGTTCCTAAGTATCTATCTAATCTAAAGGACAAAAGCTCTGCAATAGTTCTGAAATTAATCACCAGGCATTTAAAAAACATGCTTCTGGTTAAAATGTCTGCCATAAATGCAATAGAAACTTAACATTTGCATTGTCATCTTTTTATTTGTTGACAGAAGTTCATACCCACTTCCCAAAGCATACTTCCCAAAAACAATAGTCAAGTCAAAAAAATAATTGCAAGCTTAACTTTTGTTCAATTTGTGATTTCCACATTGTATGTTTCTTAAAGGTAATGTCAGCCCCAAGCTTCTGATGTCTGTCAAAACAAGTGAGAAGATGGGCTTGTTTAAAGAGTCTGCTTCATGCATGAGTATGTTTATCATTGTGTTTTTGCTTCATGAATATACATGTATGTTATATTTATATTACATATTTCTATTTTATAACCTCAGGAAGTGCAGGTGTGCTGCTGATGCCTGGAAGACTTCTCCTTGGCTTTTTGTTTGCGGTTTTCTTATTACTGTAAAAAAAAAAGATATTCTACAAATGAAGAATAGAGATTCATTCATCCATCCACCATCGCTGAGGATTCAGAGATGTTTTGTAAAAGCAAAAATTGTTCAAGTTTAAACTGGCATTCTGATTAAAAAAATAAACAATTACTGTAACTGTCTTTACTACTTGTGCTGTTTACAATTTCAATAAACATTATTATTCAATAAACAACTCTTCATTGAGTGCATTTTGTAGCCTATTACACTTATAAACGTGATTTGTTTGTGTGTGGACTTGGGTGGATGGTGCTTCTGCATTCTGATATCCTAGATCCTTCCTGTTATATATGCACTGCCAATGATTCTTGATGATGTCTAATTTAGTGTGAATAATAAAATTGAATTATATTGTACAATGTGTCCTTATTATGTAAGAAAACCAAGTATTAAATCGTGGAATTAAAGCTAAAATTACTTTGTGTGTAACTTGAACGGTGTAAGGTTAAATCAATCACTTACAATGTTGGTGCAAACAGTGTGAAAAGGAATTATATTAATTCATGCAGTGATACATTGATTGCGTGTGTGTGTGTGTATTATTCAGAGAAAAGAGGCGAGTCTGCAACACTCTGCGTCTACTGGCAGAAACGGCAGCCACGTGATCAGAAACGTCAACTGCGAAATGGCAGCCTCCTGTTTTCTAAATTAACACAAGGTCCGAGCTGGTAAACGGGTATACGTTTTTCACGCAAGGTTTACATTTCCGTGGCAAAACAACTGGGTTGTGTATTCAACTTTACACTGGCCGAATTTTAAGCTACTTGTAACTGAGCTAGCAAAGATTTTCGGAGATAATGTACCGTTCTCCGCTGTTTCTGCGCGGGGTTGTTGACTGTTTCCAAAGGGCTACCACTCCCACGCATGTGACTACACGGCATTGTCCGCTTCAAAAACCAAGACCACATTCATGGCTGATTTTGGGGGGAGGAAAGGAGGAAAGGCGTGTTAAAATTTTAAAATAGACTGTCTTAGCTAGGTGCTACCACACCCACCCACAACAAATAGCAATGCAGCGTGTAGTTGATAGAGAAGTGGGAAGTACAAAAAAATCGTATTATTTTTTTTTTTTTTGAGAGCTGGTTTGAAAATATATGGCAGTGTATTCTTTTCGTTTTCAAATAAGTTGTTATTACCATGATGTATGTAAACTTTGGATGTTACTATTTCATTAGAGGCTAACTTGTAAACAAGAATCTCATGCTGAGGGTCAGCCAATGGGAGAGCTCATTGGTGAAAAATACTGCAACCTGATTGGTCTGTGTTTTAATACGGTCAATAATATGTTCCTGCACAACCGGAGGCTGCAGTTTCAGGACCGCAGTTCTAGGAGCCTAGTTTGCAAGCCCCCCGCGTTTGTATGCCCCCTGTGTCTGGTTATAGTTAGGGCCGGAAAGACTAATGGTTAAGGTTAGTGTCAAGGTCTGGTGTTGTGGCTATGTCAAATTTGGCTCTCATCAGAACTTTGGTCCTTCTTGAAACTGCAGCCTCCGGTTGTGCAGGTATACCCTTCTCAATATGAAGAAGGAGTGGAAATATGTCAACCTAACTGCCCCCTACAACGTTTTACTTCATTCTTTTAATATTTAATCTCATTATCGTTTGACAGTTGCCTAATCAGCAGGTTTTACCAGGTACTAGATTCAGGTGTGGACTTTGAGCTCCACGTTAATAGTCAGGAACTGTACAGCAATTAGTCAGTGCTTTAAGCCACCTGAAGTCAACATGACCTCCGTACAACCAGGTACTGTAATGATTAAGACGTCCAGGCTCAAATTATTCTAAATTTTATTAATATTTAAATTGCGCTCTATAGTTCTAACTTGCCTTTTTCTTCCCGTTATGTGTTCTCATTTGCAAAGTTGTTTTAAATAATTAATATTTCCTCTCACACTCTTAGAAACTGCAATGTCTCCAAAGATCACAGGAGAGCTGCTTAGGCTTCTCCGCCAGGCAATGAAGAATTGCAAATACGTCTCTGAGCCCATACAGGCCTACATTGTTCCTTCTGGAGATGCGCATCAGGTATGATCACTTTGATTTTGCATTTGTAATAACACATTAATTGAACCAGACTAACACTCAGGCAAGGGTTATGTTAGTATCAATGGTAGATCAGTGGTTCTTATACTATGTACAGTTACCTTCTATATTGAAAACTGAGAAAAGAAATGTTAGCAAAACAAAACAGCTTGCTTTGTTAGTTTAAGTTGGCAATCTCCGACTGTTACTGTGTTGGTTTCTTGATTCACTTTGTCCCGTGTGACTTTCATAATTAATTGTAACCTTTTGCCAACTGTTCCTCCCTTTTTCTTCATGCACCAGTCACAATGTGAGACAAGTAGTAAAGGTGACTGAGGCTCTGCTTTTTTCTCTTTCTTCCCTCCCTTTCAGAGTGAATATATTGCCCCCTGTGACTGCAGACGGGAATTTATCTCTGGATTCAATGGCTCTGCAGGTATGATAACCATCAGTGTAAGTTTCTGAACCAAATGTTGGACTTGTTTTGTGACATTAGTGAAAGTCTTTCTTTCAACCAGCCATGAAAGACAAAAAAATTAATAGAAAAGTTTCTTAATAACTGACCTGTTTTTAAGAGATCACTTTACATACACATTCTTTGTTCCCGTTTGATGATCTAGGAACAGCCATTGTCACAGAGCAACAGGCTGCAATGTGGACTGATGGGCGCTATTTCCTTCAGGCCAGCCAACAGATGGACAACAACTGGACTCTTATGAAAATGGGTAATGTACAACACTGTTTTAAAATAAAACTCTTCACTACTTTACCATTTTAGTTAATTTTTAAATAAAATCTCTATATTATTACTTTAAATAAAACACAATTAAGGTCAAGTTACTTGGTAGTAGAAGTTTTTTAATGATATATTGTTTCTTTAATCTCATACAGGACTAAAGGAGACACCCTCTCAGGAGGACTGGCTTATCAGTGTCCTTCCAGAAAACTCTAAAGTTGGAGTAGACCCCTGGATTATTGCTGCTGGTGCGTTATTCTGCCCAGTCTAAATAAGACATTGTATTTACACTATAAACTGTTCAGTCAGATATTTCATCAAGATATTTTAACTACATTTTTAAAACCTATTCAAATGTTCAGATCAGTGGAAAACCATGTCTAAGGCGCTGACCGGTGCAGGCCACTCTCTTGTGGCAGTGCGGGAAAACTTGATTGATGTCATTTGGGCAGACAGGGCTGAGCGACCCAGCACTCAGCTTCGCACTTTGGGATTAGAGTATACTGGTCAGTATACTGGTGCATCATTTTGCATTTCTGTCATTTAAGTTGGTAACATTTACAGTAGTTCCTTGCAATCTGAAATAACTGTGAAATGATTCTCTCTAATTACTGCTGTGGTGCAGGTTTGTCCTGGCAAGATAAGATCACAACATTGCGAGCAAAGATGACAGAAAGGAAGATCACCTGGTTTGTGGCCACAGCCCTGGATGAGATTGCATGTATGAGAATAATTTATTTAACACCTTTCAATGAATGTCATATTTGGAAAAACTGCTAACAAATGCAACTTATGTCTCGAAACACACATAACACACACTAATACTGACAAAATCTGAATCTGTCACAGTTTATTTAAAAAAGCCCTTTAGGCCTGTTACATAAGTCAGTTTTGATCCATGATCACGATCCAAGGACCCGAGGATACACAAGTGTCTTTGTAGATGCCTGTTGGAGCACCTTGTTAGCTGGGCTTAATAAGCTCCTGTTTCTGATTGTTTGGTCTGAAAGTCTGTGTTAATTAGGGTAACATTATGATTATTATTGTTTACAGGTAGTATTTAGTAAGAGTATTTCAATAGCCATTAATGTAAAAAGGATTTGACAAAAAAGAAAGTCAGATAAAATTACTGCAAAGATTTTAATGAACACTTGACTTTTTAGTTAAGGCTTATGTTGACAAGGAAATAAAGAACTAAAGTGGGTTAATTAAACCAAACTGCAGAAAATTACAGTCTATCTTTTCAATACTTTTCAATTTTTTTATTTTATTACAGGGCTTTTTAACCTTCGTGAGCAGATATTGAATACAACCCAGTTTTCTTCGCATATGCTATTGTGGGAATGAACACAATAAGGTAAATGAATATGTTACAGTTTACTGTTTAATCAGTCCTTATGGTAGTGCTTTTACAATGAACTTTTAAACTGTATAACTTACAATATAAATACACTTCCTTGAACATAATTGCAGTGCCATGAGCAATACATGCAAACTGCTTATTTCTGCTTTAAATAACCCCTTCTCTCAGACTTTTTGTAGATCTAAAGCGGCTTAATGAGCCTGCATTGAGATCCCACCTTCAACTGGACTCTCCCATCAAACCTGAGCTGAGCATCCAGACGTTCCCGTATGAGTCAGTCTACACCGAACTCCAGGCCATTTGTGCTGCTCTTGGACCCAAGGACAAAGTGTGGATCTGCGACAAGGCTAGCTGTGCTCTTACTCAAGTTATCCCCAAGGTACTGGACTGAACCTCGTGCTGTTCAGAAGAATCTGTCATTACTATTGTATCTCTTTCAAACCTCCACAGACAGTGTGAGAACATGCTGCACAGTTATTCAAATTACAGTTTCTCCACAAACAAATCACGACTTTAACAATGACTTCACTTTGTTTCAGAACCACCGAACTCCAATCCCCTACACACCACTCTGTTTGGCCAAGGCTGTGAAGAACCCCACTGAAATTCAAGGAATGAGAATGGCCCATGTTAGACCCTCTAAACCTCTTTCAAAACCTGTGATGCAACTTACGTTTTTCTCCAATTAATCATAATATGCAAACCTTTCTTACAGATCAAGGATGCAGTAGCCCTGTGTGAACTCTTTGCCTGGTTGGAAAAAGAGGTAATTTAATTTTTATCAGATGTGTATATTATTAGAGGAATATACACATGGCATCGGTTTAAGTCATTGATAGTAAAACATAGAAAACAGCTGTCCATTTGGAACAACTGCAGCAATTATCAGTCCGGTCATTTGTTTTCTGAAACAATATCACAATATTTGCAGATAATTTCTGATGCTTTTTTTACTCAATTAATTAAATGTAAGTAAACACTTTATTAAAAGTGGTGGTTGTGTCTCTTTATGTTAGTGAAATCATCTGGTGAGTTATACTCTATTATAAACTCAAGCTGTTTTGTTTTATAGATTCCAAAAGGCACCGTGACTGAGATTTCTGCAGCTGATAAGGCTGAAGAATTACGAAGGTTGGGTTTTTGCTATGGGTGTTTCACTTGAAGCCGTTTTTTTTACTGTTGTCATTGTTACCACTCTTCCAGTTAATCTTTATAGCACCTTTCATGGTTTGTGGTGTATATTTCAAATATGCTGTGCGCTGGGGGTGACTTATTAGGACCTTTGTCACCCTCTGCTGGATATAAGAAGAAATGTATGATGAATTATTATAACAGCGCTTTTTAATTTATAGCTCTATGAATATTATTGTGGCCACTGGGCATTTGTATTATTTGTAATCCCCTATTTATTTGTGATTTTGTGTTATGTGTCTTCTCAGTCAGCAAAAGGCATTTGTAGGCCTCAGCTTTCCCACCATTTCAAGTGTTGGTCCAAATGCAGCAATCATACATTACAGGTGTGTATTCTGCCTGGCTAGACTTCTGGTATCCACAAAGGTTAAGATGTTTTTCCATTGTTTTTCACCATGCTGTTTCTTTTCCTTATAGTCCACTGCCTGAAACCAACAGAACGCTTACCATCAATGAAGTTTACCTGATAGACTCTGGGGCTCAGTACATGTAAAGAGCATTAGTTTATTCATTTATTCTCTTAAGTCTAATGCAGTATTGAGACTTCAATTGTTGTCCTTCATTCTCTCACTGTACAGAAATATTAAACATACACAGTAGTAATATAAAGTTGAGTGAAACCACTTTCTGTCTTTGTTAGTGATGGAACCACAGACGTCACACGCACCATGCACTTTGGGACACCATCAGCTTTTGAGAAGGTAATATTTTCTGGAACAGTTCCACACTAGACTAAAAGAAATCAGAAGGTCTACACTGTCTCAAATGATATTCTGTGATTTGTTTTTTGTAGGAGTGCTTTACGTATGTACTCAAGGGACACATTGCTGTCAGTGCCGCTGTTTTCCCCAATGGAACCAAAGGTGCCTCCCACTGATTTGACATTTGAAGGATATCAGCAGAATAAAAGTTCTGTGAAGAGTTGTGCTTCATGTTTAGATTTCCCTTTTATTAATATCTGTAACTACTTTTGTCTTTTTAGGGCACTTGTTAGATTCATTTGCCCGTGCAGCCTTGTGGGAGTCAGGGCTGGACTACCTCCACGGGACAGGCCATGGGGTAGGTTGCTTCCTCAATGTTCATGAGGGGCCCTGCGGCATCAGCTACAAGACATTTGCTGATGAACCTCTGGAAGCAGGAATGATTCTCAGTGATGGTATGTGATTTTTGCCAAACTGCATTACTTTGGCAAACAAATGTACTTTTTTCATTGAATTAGACATGCTCGCATTTGTGTGGCTACAGTAAATGTTGCCAGATTGTCAGATTTTGTTTTAACTTGTTTAAAATTGTTGAAATGTCATCTCCTGTGATTTTCTAGAACCTGGCTACTATGAAGATGGCTCATTTGGCATTCGCCTTGAAAATGTGGTTCTTGTTGTACCAGCTAAACCCAAAGTATGGATGGAAAAAAGTTGCATCTCATTTTTTATCACTAAACTGAGTATCACAAAAAAATATTTGTTTTGTTTGTTTTTCTTGTTTAGTACAACTACAGAAATAGAGGGAGTCTTACATTTGAGCCCCTTACTCTGGTCCCTATTCAAGTCAAGATGGTGAACACAGAGCTGCTCACCCAGAAGGAGGTAAGGAATAATCTTATGTATTAGTTTAATAAAGCTCATCAAACGCTGAAGCACCCAAAGGACTACTTTATTGGTGATACTGGAAACACTGGGTGCAAATGTTAATGCACATCATGATCTTACAGTTTTTAAAAATGAGATTACCTAATAAATTCATAAACCATAAAACCAAAAGCACAGTGAGTCCTCATTGATGTGTCTGGCCCACAGCGGGACTGGGTGAATGAGTACCACAGGACGTGTCGGGACATCGTTGGAGCAGAGCTGGAGAGGCAGGGCAGAAAGGAGGCTCTGCAGTGGCTCATCAGAGAGACACAGCCAATTGTCTGAGGACTGACTTCTGTATTATGCAGAAATCCCTTCTCGACTGGACAATCGGTTGGTGTGCAGTGAAAATCGTTTATATCTTTTCTCACATTTCTCTAAACCACATTCTGCTTTTTTTGTAAAGCACATTGTATCTGCAGTTTTATTAAATGTCTTCAAACCTGTTATCTCTAGTTTTTGGAGGTCTTTTTGTAAACAATTGATCATAATCTGATCATTTATGCAAATATACAGTTGCATTGTTGAATCTATAATTTTATTAATACTGTGTAAATTGAACAGTGTCAAACAAGAATAATATGCAAACAATTACTGTGTTCTGTTCAGTGTGACAATATTACTACCTAATAGGAACTACGACAAATAAAAAGCATAGAGAAGCATCTTATAGCATCTGCATTTTCTAATCGAGATGCTTAAATGTTTCCAAACCTTGAAGTTTAACCAAGTTCTATAAAAAATTTGATATCATGTGTATTCTAATGAAATGAAACTCACTATTAACAATTAAGGCAGTTCCTGGCAGCTTCCTCATTATACTTCTTAGCCTAAACCTGTCCCTGCCTCTAGAGCTGCATGTAGAAAACAGGAGGATCCAAGATGACCCCGCTGTTGGGATTGCTGGCGTACTTCTCAAATGACGGTGTGGTTTTCTCCTCGGGGTCCCAGTTAACCTTAGCAGCCACTTCCACCTCTTCGTCTTCCTTCAGTCCTACAGGCAGTGGGTTGCTGTAGATGTAGTAGATGCTGGAGTTGTTCCTCAGTGCCTCCGGTTTCCTCAAGAAAGCCAAAGGGTTGATAAAGCTGGTGGAGCGCTTCACTGCCTTGACCGACACTGGGTGTACCGGTTCACCTTTGGTCACTGCACTCTCGTACATATGAGCTCTCTTGGACTGCCTGAGAAGAACCATCATACTTTTAGCAACACTAAGGTTATGAGTTCTATGCTTGTAGCTTTAATTTTATGTTTACAGATGTATATCAAATCAAACCTGTATTACCTGGTGCGATTGTAGCACACAGTGATGCAGTACACTCCAGTTGTGGCAAGAATGCAAAAAGACAAGGCAGTGATAACAATGTTAAAAACTTTAAACTCTGCAAAAAATAAATAGACAATAAGTAAATACATTTATTGCTGTAAAAGACTGATCACTTTACAATTATACTGTTCATAAGTTTGCATCGTACCAAACAGTGCTGTGCTTATCTCCTCATCCTTCTGTCCCAAAGCAGCTGTCCCGTTCAGGTGGTGACTGTTTGCCATAATCACTGTTTCCAGTTGTGGTTTGCTTAAGTTGCTGCCATTGGCTTCTCTCATACACAGAAACTAAAGGCTGAGCCACAAATGCCTGTCTCTGTCTCACTGGGTTCAACAGAAGCCCAGACCCATGTGATCCAAAGTGCTTGACTCAGTCACCGTGGAAACTTGTCCTCTCTTTTCACTCTCGAATCAGTTTGGGCACCCACCCCATTCCCCTCTCACCAGCTCCCCTTGTTTACTGCTCATTATTGTGTGCACCTTTTAAGGGGGACTGTGAGGGGAAGAGAAGCTTTTAATCGACTCAAGTGGTGACACCAAACTACAGATTACATGCATTAGGTTTGCAATCACCAACCTTTAGTTGAACTAATGCATCCAAATGCAACAGAGATATGGTTCAACATACCTAAAACACAGAAAACTTACTTGGCAGCCTAATTCAAAGTAACTATTAACTGTCATCAACTGTTTTTCTCTCTCAACTCAATAGCACTTCATTTGTCTGAGCAAACTTTGACTTTGTTATAGTCAAAAGAAAAACCAAGCGCTCAAATTCAAAAACCTAGGAGAGCTGTTCTACAAATTGCCATGGCCTACATATAGTTCTCTGGTAGAGACCTCATTATTGTGCAGTCACAACAAAGCTACCATTCTTCACTCCACAGCAGCATGGGACACATTATGTAATTAATTGTACCTCACAGTAAACGGCTTGTGTTTCATGAGGTTTGTTGCATTTATCACATAAAGTGCAAAGTCATTTTTGACTCTTAAAGAAATACAGTGTTTCCAAATGTGTCCTCTCGCAATTTACACAAGAATTAACAATAAATCAACAGGCAATTTGTTTGTTCTTATTAAAGAATCCTCCACTAGATGTCACACTTCACCTGTGTCTATGCCTTAGCCCTTACATACTGTTTTGGCATTTGACTGCATTAAAACATACCGTCATTCTTTCATTCTGAAATTTTATGACTTTTCCTAAAGTGACTCAAAAGTGACACAAATTTTATACTTTTGTACAGGTGCTTTAAATTTGTGTACACTGAGCCTGTTCTGGGTCAAATTTGGCCCGTATCTATTGAGATGGATTTTAGATCTACTGAGACTGTAAAACTGTAAAACTGTACAGGCCATGTTTGGCATGGGCGAATCTGGAAACAGTAAAATAAACTGCATAGGAGTGATCATACACGGTGCACAAAGGCAACAGAGGTCATCCAGAGGTCAGAGGGTGCCTTGACAAAGACACAAGGTCTGCACCTGCAATGTAATAAAATTTTCCTTCAAATTAGAATCAGTCTGGGTTGGAAGTGTGTGTGGGAGGGGTTCATAATATTGTAAAGGTACCTGAGCTGCCATTCCAGTGACTGACATTATGGCAGTTAGTTAGTTTTAAACCCGCCATGTCTCACTGAGAGACAGCTCCAAGTTATTTATCTGTTTCATTGACAGTCTGGGTTTTTGTATCCGAGTCGTTGTAGAGCAAAGGATAACGACGGAAAAAGATTGACTGATTGGGAAATCAGCCATGAAACTGAGGCCCAGATGTTTGTTTATAAGCCCCCCAAACATCTTTAAAGCCTGTTTGAATTTCACATCCATCTTGGAGTAAAGCTATTTTGATTTCAGGGGCATGTGGGTGGCATTAAGTTGATATAGTTTGTTTGAGTGGCCTGGTATGCATAAACCATCATCTCTGTAGCAGCTATTATGGGAATAACACTGGGGAAAGTGTTTATTCCATATACTTTAGGAGATTTTTAAATTGCCAATATCTGCTTTTACAAATGTTATTAGTTATTAAAGCATCTAGTCAATTGAGTTCTCTTGACTTACAAATTTTGGATGTACAGCAATTTTAAATCCATTTTGTTTTTTGTTTTTTATAAGGGGCATAAAGAGCAAGTGTCCCATCTTCAAATAGGCCTATATGCCTGGTTTCTTGTTTGCAGGTGTACTGCAGGATCATCCAACACAACATCACAGATAATTGAGTTCCTTTGATGATGAATATAATAGTACAAATGTCATATATATATTTAACAGTTCAAATCCTCAGTATATTATTATTAATTATTGGTCACTAGAGTTGTTTTTTAGGACAGGTCTTTGCTAAACATTTCCAGCAGATGCAGTGTTTGGATTAAAACTTAACTATGTTACATTACATTACATTTGGTCATTTAGCAGTCTTTTATCCAAAGCGACTTACATTAAATGTTACATTTCTTACACCAGTGTTACATTTTACATTTACATTTTTGTCATTTTTAATTGACGCTTTTTATTCAAGGCAACTTACATTAAGCTTCCATTCACCAGTGTTACAGCTGGAACACCACTGGAGGCACAACGACAGTATGAACTGTGGGGAGAGCGGGAATTGAACCACCAACCTTCCGGTGGAAGGACGACTGCTCTACCAATATATACGTATATGCTTTAATAGGATTTTAAAAAATCCTCCACTAAGGGATTGTGCAGTACGTGGGCCTGAACAGACTGTAATTTGAAGGAAACAGTGTAAAATATTGTCCCATCAGTGTAAGTGGATTTTACACTATACATAACAAACACCTCTTTTATCAAATTGTCATTGTGTCATGGTATTTGCACAAAACTGCATTTATGTGTATTTAATAAATTCCTATTATTTTTTCACAGCTGCTTAAAGCGTGACTGAGTATGTGAGATTTCACTGATTCCAGTCCATTAGACAGACTGCTCAAACCCAAACAATCACCCCTTTTTAACTCCCTTTTTTACCATTTCTTTGCTTTTTCGCACCTATTATGTGTGATGTTTATTCAGACATTTTTCCTTCTCTTTTGTGATTTAGAAACTACAGTCAATAATTCCTGCCAGTTCCCAAACCCCACTGCACCCTATTCCTTCCCTTGCTGTCCCCCATGTTTATACAGAGGCTGGTGGGGAATGAGCATTCAGGCACAATCCATTTATTCTGATGAGGTTCAACGCGAAGGTCCCTCCTTGATTTATTACACTTGTCATTTGGACTTGTGGAGGTGCTTTTAATACATGGTGAGGGGAACGGAGCACCGGTTCCATGGGTGTCTTTATGGGTTTTTAATCATGCCACATATGCACTGTGGGAAGATCCATTATTTAATGACAGTTTACCACAAAACAAAGCAACATAAATCATGGAACATTTTTTGCTGTTATATCTAAATGAATGAGTAGACTAGATGGCACTGTCCACTGTCCACATTAGTTTTACTTCAAAGAACAGTGTTTTTGTTTTTTGTTTAAGAATTATATCAGTGGCCTATTGTCTAACCAGACAGTATCTAAAATGCCTGGTATGTGACCCATGAAATATACAAACACTGCAGACCATGCACAGGAAATGTTCCTCAGAACAAATCCACATGAGTTTATTTACAAAGGCTGCCGACAAACACACAGGGGTGGACAAATGAGAGATGAGCTCTGAGCCCTGCAGAAATAAAAACTAAAGCTAACAAACAATAATGTGAGCAGCAACAGAAATTGCTTCAAATCGGAGCGGCTTTCCAGCAAAGAGATATGCTCCATTTTTCCTTTTGTCTTGTCTCGAAGCATGCCATTTTTATAAACAGTAAATCTAAGTCACATGAGCTCCTTGGACCAGGAGGTGTCCGGGTTTATGTTGGGATATGAAGACTGTAGGGGTCTAAAGTAAAACTAATGACAGTTTGAGGGGTCAATGACAACACTAGTCATCTAATGCCCTTTCAAGGTAAATGCATGTTGTTTTTAATGAGTAATATATACTATGAGATGGTAAGAAGAAGTTTGTTTATAGTAGCATTGGTCCACTCTGGGTTCAACTTTTCTGGATGAATCTCAGACTCCAGTTCCTCCCTGAACATGTCCAGGCTCTAAGTCTGTGCCTTTGGTAAATAAAGTTTAGCCAACAATGTAACAGTGTCCTGTACTAAAGTAACACACATCCCCAGATGAACTCTTTCTGGGACAGAGACTCCTGAATGACACAATAAGAGAAATCCAAAGTGGTTAAGGATAAACGTTAAACTGTGCCGTAATATGGGTGTAAAATTGTTTAAAGCATTTTCACAGTATGTATGTCTTTGTCAATAAATTATACCTTCAATTTTTTTTACAAATAGTTTTGCAACACCTTCACAAAATTACTGTTTCACGGTTAAAAATGGAGGTCTACATTCAACTTCAGACTATTTCTCATTTGTGTAGTCTGTGACATGGAGAAATGTAATTAAAGGTAATGAGGTGACTGATGCATGTCGACTACTACATCACTGCAGTTTGATCAAACTACACTCATCTATTTTATCACATACATGTACAAAATATACAACAAACAGACACTAACTAATATGTAAATCATTACACTCGTACAGAGGTTCTTATTGACTGGCATTGAATCATCTGTGCAGGACCTTTAACATTGCCCGTGTTATCTAAGTGAGGTCTGACCCACATCTATTTATCTTGGTCAGAGTTACTAAGCAGACGAAGAGTTTACTCTAAACAAACTCCTTCTGCTGTCATTGAACACAGCACGTCTGGACCACACTGGACTACTGGAGTCAACTCAGGCCAAAGAGCTGCTCTTTAAAGACTAAAATGTTGACTCAATATTAATGTTTCATCAGCTGTAGAGATCCCAATGTCCATAAAATGTGGACTGTTATTCATTTTTCAATTTATTTTTTAATCTACTCTTGTTTGTCCGTTGGATTTCATCACTTCTCATTTCATTCCCTGGTCTTTGTCTCAGATACTGCACAGATCCAGTAATTCCCATGGTCTAATTGATTCTCTTTTCAATATTTGTGTCTTTGTTCAGGTGACGCCAACTACTGTCTTCAATCCATCTTTTGTGGAAGTTTACAATTTTGAACTTGTCCCAGAAAAGATAAGACATATTGGAAAATGACCTTTGACTGTGTCCCTTGATGAAGTAATAATCAAAGTAACATTAGTCTAGTAGATCACATTCAGATTAATGAGTCACTCACAAAGCTAAAAGAAAGATTAATGTGAGCTGCATTGTATGTGTGAGCTAATACACCATTAGCATTGACCTCTCAGCAACCCGTTCAACGTCTGAAGAGAAAAGTGGTTCTTGAAGGTCAACACCATTGCACAAATAGAGACAGAATATACAGGAGTGGGAACAAATAATAGCCTTGTAAGCTGCTCGACTCCTTTTAAATCAGAGCATATGTATGGTTTCTCATGGAAATGTATTTTTTTCATTGTGCTTCATGTGGGCTTCTGTCTTTGAGAATGCCTTTATTTATGAAGTGCTTCTTGTTAAAGTCTACCAAAAAATTACCCTAACACCACCTTCCCAAGGAATTTTATATATATATATAAAAAAAAACACTATTTTCTGCATTCACCTGGTGAAAGATAAATGCTAGTGCTCCCAAAATTCCTCTCCTCTAGCTTGATACCAGATCTCTATAAACCATTCAGTCTAAAAGCTTTCAGAACTCTTCTCTGAGAGTAGGCCGGGGTTGGGACGTTTCAAGTGAATTGCCAACTAAATGTCAGTTTCCCTTTTTAGTCTGCTGTGAAGGATTTTCTTACTTGAACTTGGAATTGGCTTATTTCCTCCTGAAAAATGAGCACAACCATGTTGAATATGTCTAAAGGAATTATTGCTGACTCAACAACTCTGAATGATACAAGTTAAAAATAAAGTAAGGATCTGTCCAGCAACCAACAAGAGAATTAGTCACGACCATTAACCTGAAACGTTAGATTTTAATGGGGAGAGTGGATAAGCTGTTGGGTCGGTTGTATGTAGCTTTTTCATTGGTATGGTTATATTTTCATCTGGGAAGGACTATGTACTTTAATACCTCTTAAAACAATTTCAGCCAAGAAAATACAGTTTGGCAGCAGAGTAAGATACATTTGTGTATTATCAGGAGCCACCACTGTTTTTGTGTTTGTACAGCCGTGTGCTACTCCTCATCTTCTTTTGGAAAGGTACAGGAGAGTGGCTCTGTGCCCAAACTCAATGGATGCATTGTGCTTTAATCTCACTTTATATCTGCAGTGGAACGTACTCCTCAAACCAAATGTCACAGTACACATACTGTAAATAAATTCCTATATGCTGGGTAAAGAATGAAAATACTTCTAAGCTTTAAATGGAGCTAAAGCTAAATATTTACCTCTGTAATTACATCTTAAATATATAAAAAAATATATAAAATATTTCTGTCATAAAACTGGAAAAATAACTTTGTCTAATGTTACAATATTGTAAGAGGATGTATCTCTTTAACAACTTTCCACACATATTATACTCACGATTGATATTGAGACACTTTAAGTATCTGCAAATGCTGAAAAGGTACATAGTGTTGCTTTGACTAACAATTTTAAATGGTTTCCAACAGGATATGAACTATGGAGCTTCTGTTTTTGCCACAATTTGATTTATTGAGAACAAGTAATTACATCTGAGATGGTCCAGATCTTGTCTAAAATCTGGGAGAAAATCCACCATTGACATCTGGAGAACATGCAATCTGACAAACAATGTAAAATGTTTCAATATGGAACAGTGGAAATCTCATCTCAGCCAACTTTTGATTGAGACATTAAAATAGCTTGGACGTGTTTTATATTTGTGCATTGTTTATCTGTGAACAAAAGGTCAGACTGGCTGCTTTTCTCCCCGTGTTGCCCACTTTCCACAAGACAGGCCATGTCCTTGAGAGGCACATACTTGGTCCCGGAGTGCTACATGATAAATAAAGATGACCCCAGGATGCATGTGTAGTACACAGAGATCTCTGGGAAAGACACTTTGGGGGATTTGTGCTTGTGTGGGACGCAGGAGTAAGACCTAAAAATAGTTTCCGATCTCTTGTTTAGAGCCGCTCACAAGAACGCTGTTTCCACTCATCAGCTTGTTTTCACAGGACAGACACGGGAAAGAAACTAAAACTCCAGCACCCACCGCATTCTTTCTGCACAATTATTTTACTGAGATAATTTATGTTTTATTTGGGAATTAGCTGAGGTCTTATCCCTGTGGACACAATGCACTTTCAGTCAGTGTGCATCCATCTTATTTATGTAATCTAAGCATTCAATATTAAAACTGTTCAGTCATAGGTGTCCCAGTCCCTCTAGTTTGCAATAGAAACTTTCACTTTAAATGGTGGGCCCAGTTCAAATAAACATTACGGCCATGTTATTGCTCTCCTGCTTTCAATCACTGCTTTAATAAAATACAATGGTAACTGCAAAAAAATGACCAATTGCTTCCCTTTTATGTAATTATTTCTTCTGCAAAAAGGCTCAACTACATCAGACAGTACTAATGTATAGACTACGATTGTTAATATATGAGTCAGATATGTGGAACAATGACCATCCCAGACTATATTTACACAAATGATCTTTGTTACATTCATTGAACACAGCTGTGTGCATCAAAAACATCAACAGTACATGACATAACACTACTAAAATGTCTCAGAGCAAAGGTATTCCCATGACTCAAGCTGCTATTGTCCCGGACACACAATGACCAGAGGAATTAGAGAGTCCAGTAGTCGACTCTTCAGAGTTTAAGTCCAAGCTGCCGACTCTAACAGTGTAACCCCATCCTGCGCTACTCATGCTACAGTGAGCACACTCGTTCAAGCACGGAGAGCAGGTTTAAAGGGACGTATCAGGTTCTAATCCCAGAGGACCCGGCCAGCTGCAGCAGCCTCATGTTATCATCGATCTGATAAGGTCCCACTGACAACTAAATGACCTCTTAAATCAAGCAGCTCTGGGATGATTGGACACTGTCAGTCGTTGATTGTGTGTCAGAATTGTGGGATGATTATACTTGTGTAGAAACACTGGTCTGCCATAATAATGTCCTTTAAGTGGTACTGAGGTCTTTGATAACACCCGTAACCTGTCAGGACTTGTGAAGAATAATAAAAGTGTGTCTTGTAGATATAATTGCTTACTAGAAACTGAACAGTGTATGTGCGCAGTTATGTGGTTTAATAATTTACGCCCAAACCAGCAGTTAAACTCGGAGGAACAGCAGTCAGAATACTGTGTGGTTAAACTAATGGTGTCTGCACATTGTACAGATTCACCTGTGGTTGATATCGTCATAAATTTATAGACTCAGATGTGGTGCTTTGGTTTGGCTTTCACTTTCTACTTTCACACTTTACTAAAACAACAAACGTAGACCAGAAGGATGACTAACTTCACTTAGATTTGTTTGGAGAAGCTGAGGTCAAATGAGGTTGTAAAGGCTAAATTCCACTGGAAATTCACAGGTGAATATAACTTTCAGGAATACATTTGCAGTCACTTTACTGCCGAGGAAGGCAAGACGAACATGAAGGAAATGCGTATTGTAACGGCTTTAAAATGAAGACAAGATGACAAAGTATGATTTATTCTGTTGGAGCGAGCCATCATCTTTCTTGGCCGACACACGGAGGTTTAGGTGGATATAAAGCAGAAGTGACCCTCTGTCTTTAAGGGCCCTTACTCCCACCACGTCTTTCAGACACAGGAACGCTCTCAACAAGAACAAAAAAACAAAAAAGGACTCTCCAAACAGCTCTTTGAGACGCTGGTCACGCTACACGTCAAAGTGCAAAGTGCTAGCCCAAACATTTTTCCAGCCACGATCAACTTGTCACTGCCGAGACACAGTCCATATTAGCTTTAAATTACTTGGCCAGAGCTGAGTTTATTATTTCTCTGCAATTAAATCTAAACCTGATATGCCAAAGAACAACTCCGAGATGAAATGAAGAGAAAGTTTAGTAGCTCTTCATAGTTGTAATGGCAGATGGGGTTTAGAGAGGTTGGCATGTTTTTAAAAAGCTCTCATTAGAGAATAGACTTTTATATGAACATGCTGTCTCCATGGAAACCATCACCAGTAAATCACTTTAAAAGAGGGTTTAGAAAAGTACACTATCCAAGTGCCCAGGAGCCCTTTATACAAGTCAGTCGAATAAAGGAGTTTAACCATTAGCTATCACACTAGAATATTGATTTCACCTTCGCTTTGCTTTAAACACACAACTGTGATGAGAGAAAAATGGAAACCAGCTGAGCATTTGGCACTTTATAGTTTACATAAACCTGCTGGTGCTAATAAATCTAGCAGCAGTGATCATTGGAGAGGTGTAGATGTGATCTGTGAGTCTTTGAAGCAGAACCAGAGTTGTTTAATATGTTCTTATAAATAGCTGGGCAACTAATAAAGTAACCCATCCTGGCTGGTAAATGTTAATGAGGTGTAAAGGTATCATGGTATTTGGATGTGGTTAAAACCTGTTATAAATTCAATTAAATTCCTCTTTTAAAGGTGTGGGCACCATTTAGAAAACCTGAATGGATATTGTATCAAAAATATACAAAATACAGTGTTAAAGTTCAGGAAAAAGAAGGTGTCAAAGGTCTCATGGTACACATTTACAGGTGCAAGCTCCACACTGATGGTTAGATAGAGAATCATGGGAGCCAAACATGAGGGGGGTCTTAGATTTGGAAAATACGGTTGGCTGTGAGTCAAATGTAGGCATGCAGACAGCTATTGTCAAGCAAAGCCTGCTACATGCATCAAACAGGACAGTTACAGTCAGACCAACATGATTACTGTGGTATCATTACAGGAAAAGTAAGGCATACTGACAATGGATGCAAATAAAAAAATAAATAAAAAGTAAGCTTTTTTTTGGGCTTTCTGAATTTTTTGATACAGACTTCCTGTAACTAACTGGCCACTGTCCAGGGTGTACCCAAAGTTGCTGGGATAGGCTACAGTCACTTGCAACCCCTAACGGGACTAAGCAGAAGAAAATTCAATGAATAATTGCAGTTCGAGGGAGGCTGAGAGAGTTTGTGTAGTGTGTTGTGGGTTATTGTGTTGAAGACTTATTACACATTTCTGCATCCTCTGCTTTTTTCTTGTGTTACACATTAAAGTCATCATATGAAATGCTAAAATTAGCAAAGACATCGACAAAAGCCACTGGGTTTCTCCCACTTGCTGTGATCATATTTCATGCTCTGTGTTACTGAAACAAGATAAGCTAGTGTTTGTGCTGCAGACCTTAACACTGTTCTTATAAAAAAAATAAAAATAAAAGTGTTATATTAACTTCTTTACCCATTTATTCCTAGTCTCAGATTCCTAGTTGTGTGTTTCCAAAGTCTGTTCTCATATATAAATAATTTTTTTATTCTGATTGAAGTTGTCTACTTTGCTGTTACTATACTGTAAGTTACTGTTATTTACTGTGTACTGTACTACTATCACAGGTAACATGTAATGAGTGAGGTGTAAATACATAACCTTTTAAATACAGACCAGCTCTTTATCACTAAAATGTGCTCGTAGTCCATACAATTACATATTTTACATTTGAGGGTGATACAGTCCCGCCCTGCGTGACTGCTGTGAAGAAATAATTCATCCACTGGATCACACTGGCCCCACAGCATTAATTTGATTGAGTCGATAAACATTTAGGTTTCGAATGAGAACCCGGAGGACTTGTTGCTCTGGTGGGAGGCTGTCTTTGGGGCCAGTTGGTTTTCATCGTACTCTGAGGCTGTGGCTTATGTACAGCACAATGTGTCCCAGATACTACTGAATGAAGAATAAGTTTGGAGATTTCTAGAGTTTTCTTTCAAAGAGTCGCTCGGTGAGTGCAACAGAACCCAGAGGCGTCCTCTTCAGACCTGGGACAAAGTGACAAGTTTCTAAAGTTTCTGTCCTGGTGATCTATGAGTGTCTGGTACAAGTTCCTTTCTGCAGTATATCCTTCTGTGAGACTAATGCAGCTTATTCAATCACTGAGATATATGTACAGTATTGTGTCAATCATGACTTTTGTTTAATATTAATCACAACAAACATTAAATCTGCTCTACTTTTCACTTGTACAAAAGTATTTTATATTCATATTTGAGGAAAATTTAGATTGTAGCCTTGGATGAAGCCAATTGTCGTTTGATTATTGTAATTCATCACGCTGTATATTCAGCAGGTGGCCACCCTCATTGTTAATGTTTACTGAAAATTTTAATTTGCCGTATCAAGGTTTTGGTTTTTTCACGGATGGTAAATTAAGCATTGTGTTTAAACAGCTGAGACTAGAATTCACATTTACTCCCAATTTAATCAAATAATGAGAGCGATGAATTAAGGATTGCATATCTCAAGCTTTAATGCAATCTTTAGTGAAAAAAGGCAGACTTACAGGGAATGAAACCTATATGGCGTGCTGCTCTCCTGTGGCAGAGCAGATCATAGCTACAGCCACATTAATCACACGGAGCTGTCATCACACTGCTGATGTGCAGCTCCAGACATCTGCCTAATGCAAATACACAAACCTGGATTTAACAAGATTTAACTCTCTCCATTTGCAGTCTCAATGTAGAGCACACAGATTGTAATCTGGTGACGGCACCATGTTTAAAACTGTTTAAATATCCGTCTTGAAAATCGTTTGTTATGCTTATTATTTATAGGCAATCGGTTTTCTAGGTTTGGTTCAGTACACCTGCCTTGGTGAACTTGAGTAAAAACTTAAAATTTATCATTTAAATGTACTTAAACAGTTATTTTAAATGAACACATCCAATTAAATACAACAGCCGTCAGGTAAACTTTACATGTAGTAAGCGAGTAAACTTAACTTGACGCTGTTAGATGTCTCTAAATATTAAATATTTTAAGGCAATTGCTTTCCTAGATTTTTTTAAATTTGTCAAATTTTACAGTGATATGCTTAGGGATAATAAAATACCACAACTTTTTCAAAGTTAAATATGTGAAACTCTTTCTGACATCTATCAGCTGCTTTGAATCAGGATCAATCAAACAGGTTTCCGTCTTGATCTTTTCCATATGACACATGTCGGACGTACAGCGGGCACACATGACTCCATGGCCTCACACCAGACACACACACACGGGCTGGTGACTGGGTGGTGAGTATTAGACTTGGCTTGTGTTCATGAACTCACTTTGATTTTGTCAGGTGATGGCATTGTTCAATGTAAGATAAACCTTCAAAAACACCACTCATCAGCTCACAACCTCAAATCTGACATCTGCTGCTGTTCAGACGTCTAAGTCCATCAAATGTTTTTAGTTATTTTACTCAAGTATCTCAAATCTGATCAATTTGAGCTAGTTTGGACAGAATTGCTTCTTAAAAGGGAAATATTTCCAATGCTATCACAGTAGTTGTTTTTGGACTCTTTCTCTTCTAGCTCCCTGTGCAGCTTATTGCTTGGGGAAAACTTTTGCTCCAGTTATAAATTGTTTTCTGGCATCATCTTCTCCTAAGAGGTAAAAAACATAATAAGTTGACAGATCTGATGGATTATGAAGCACAAATATTCACCTGCACTGATGCAGAAGTGTGTCAGATACTTGGCTAAACTAGAGTATTTTCTTGCTATATTGAAATGTAATCCTGTATAGACTTAAGGCTTCTTCCGATTACATATTATGTAGCTATTTTTTTCAGGAGAGACTCCCTTGGAGGTTCCACGTGGAGTATTGCTTTTACAAGATGTTTATTGTTCTGTCTAAAAGAGACTTAGGGAACACTGGGCAAACTGGATGTGCAGCACAGTTGTCAAGTTTCCTTTAGACATTGCTGGCAGTAAACACAACTCCATGAACTTATGAAGTACATATGCAACTTCATGTGTGTTTTTTTCTAGTCTGTGATCATTAAAACTCCCCAGTACATCCTACACATTCCCATGAGCACCTCTTCTTTCATTACATCATCAGCCACAGCAGCTTCACTCACTCCATTTGTCCCCCCCAGTGCACTTTAGGCTGAAATTAATTTGAGCTCCGGGGGAGAACATACATGCAAAGAACAAACTCACACATAATTGGAAGCTCACAGGAAAAATTTCCACTAAGGGATAAAAACTTCACCTTTGACCCCATAGGAGCCGCTTATATCGCCCTTGACTGCAGTGACCCATGGAGCACCAGTTGTAGTGTTAAAGGTGTGGCCAGAGCTTAGAGGAAATTAGGTATTATTCAAACATTTTTCAGCTTTTGCAATTACAGGCACAGTTGGACACATCATTTTTAATCCATAACATTTTGTCATTCAGAAAATCTTGACCCTTTGTGTCTCAAATCTACTGACCTGTAAACCAAAGTTAATGACATCAGCATTTACAAATACTTGCCTTTAATCAACTTCCTGGCTGTCTGTTCAAGGGACTGATATATAGTTTGCAGGTATTCAGGTTTAAATGCTAACCTTTCATGGGTAATATCTGTCACTCTCATAGAAACCCATATTCAACCAGGGTCCCAGTACTGCTGCAGCTGGGTGCATCCTCTGCCTGATGCTATTCCAAACCTGCATAAGTTGATCAAATGGACATCTGTTTTCTGTTGCCTGCGTCTTACTAAAATAGAGAGCCCCTCCAGTTCAATTAATGGCCATTGGGGTATCTCTAGTGTTCAAAAAGTGAAGTATATTGTCAATGGCATATGTGTTACCCAGATCAGACTAGTCAGTGAAAGGTCACATTAAGTGTCCTCTGATGTGTGTGTACATCTGTTGCCTGCCGTCTGCTCCTCTCATGTAGAGTTAACGGGACAATAAACAAGCTGTATCTCCACTGAGTCATGTCACTTCAGAATCACTTGAAACACCCCACAGTCCGACTGGTTTATAACAAAAGACTGAACGAGAGGAGACTTCTATGAAAACGGCTGTATGTTAGTTACAACATAAAGAGACATATCTTTAAAATGCATTTCACAAACTGAACTGATTTCTGGCCATCACCTATGATTGATGAAAAGCTGGTTCTCTACAAAACAATATGGCAGTGTTTTAAACTGAAATAACACAAGGTTTGTTAGCAATGAGGAAGAAAGACAAATGTAACATTAAAGTCATAGCATTTAAATCATAACTTAAGTGCAATGCAGAGTGTCATCCTCAGATAGTTTCAAAAGGCAATAGTTCTTTATTTCTTCTTTGACAAAACCTTTGTGTCACTGATTTATAGAGGGAATCACAGTGTTGTGCGTTGGTGTGTGGAGGTAAACATGTCTGGTCCTTCCTCTGTTGTCCTGACTCCATCCTGACACCCTCGCCCAATCGCTGATGCAGAGACGTGTTGATCTGCACTTGTTCTGGTTCAATAAGACCTGGAATTCCCTGTCCGCACTGACAGCACTGGAATCCTGTCCATCAGTCTGTTTCAAAGAGGGCTCTCATAAAGCTGTCGGTCCTGACGGTATCCTTTTACCCGCATTGCACGAGAATTGCTCAGAGCATTCCTGGACGCTCTTAAACATCACTTTATGGCAAACCTGTCAGCCATGGGATCATCCGAGGTTTATGGAAGACCAATAAAAAAACGCTGCTGTGGTTCGGAAGCTCCCTAACTCATCGTCTGTCCTTAAACCCACCCCCTCTTCACTTTCCTGTCCTGCGAAGATTAGAGGAGACCCCAATAAACTCGTCACCCGTCCACATCTCCCCTGTGTCTGCTGTGTTCCCAGGTCTACACAAGTCTGTGGTTTCAACACTTATCACTGCATTAGGAGATCATCTGATCTTATCTAAATGATTGTGTTTGTTGCCTTGAGGTCATCATTGCTCTGACATTGATGATAACTAAGTGTACAACTTCCTCCCTAAATGATGCTCAGTTTATCTATCCGTCATTTGATCAAATAAATCAAATTTTAATGCTTCAGCATGTCACAGAAAATTTAGGCCATGGGTATTACTGGGTCATTAAAACAAATCTTTTCCTTAAGTTAAGATCTTCTTTGTTTACACAGCTCAGCTCTACAGTGACATTGGGACACATGCACATGATTATTATTTAACTTTAGTCAAACTGGCCTGTATAACTGGGTTTAGGCAGATAATCAGTTTCTAATAGTTAGTAAATAAAATATTAAGCATTTAAATATTATAATAGGTCTATTTTTTGTGAAAAAAATGTCAATGGTCTTGACCATATAAGCTACAAACATTTATTGTAAAACACGTTTTTTAAATGATCTGTGTCAGAAAAAACCTTTTGTTCAGTAATAAATATGGAACTGATTGTACTTTATTGTAAAAATTGGACTGCTATACACAACAACAGTTTCAAGTTATTTAAGCTTGATCTTAAATGTAAAAGCAAAAAAAGTTGTTCAGTTATGTTTTTAAGCATTCAGTTCATGACTCTCTTCTCCTGTTTGTCTTCTCTTTTCCAAACAAAAGGCAGCGCAGTATTTTGTGCATTTTGCTGTCTACTTTATGATTCCACTGGTCAAACTTTACGGCAACTGACCTTTCCTCTCCTCAATGTCCATCAAAGCAAACACGCTGGGCTGTTTTCTTACCTGTGTGTCCACAAATTGGAGGTGACAGTTTTAGAAGGGGCACCTAAATCTGGTCCGGGTCGTCCATAAAAACCTGGACAGGGGTCAGTAAAACGGGTTTATATTTCTGCGTATGGTTTACACGACACATGGTGAAGTTACATCTAAATCATTACTCTTCTGCCAAAGCAAGGAGGATTCTCAAAGTCACACTTATACACCAGCTTTTGTGGTGAGTGTTAAAATTTAGTCCTCTTGTGTCCATTTCAGATTGGATCTCACAGAATGTAATCCAAAATGTGCTGTGTGATGTCAAATGGGACAGATATACTTCTAAAAGAAGTCAGATGAACATTTATACATTTTGTAAAATGCTCTAGTCATACACCTTTGTTTCAATTTTAATAATAACTATGAGTCCCAGAAAGGCTTTGTAAAATGACGCAGTGTGAGACTTTGACTGAATGATTCCCAGTCAGTGTTGAAATAGGACGTCACGTTTCTTAACATCAGCGTACCACTCAGCACATCGTTTCAGTTTTTAACAGAGCAATGATTTTATATTTTAACAAACCTGTTTCATTCATATTCAGCCTCCTTCTCACAGTCCAGCTGTAAAAATAGACACTCACTACTGGAGTCAGAATCCCACAGAAATGAGGAGAAGACGTTTATCAACATTAGCTGCGACAAGCTGTTTTAATTTATGATTGATATTTGAAAGAACAATAGGGCTAAGCCAAAAGCGCAGTGAGTACTTTAAGTTTAAGAAACTCCCTGATATATACAGAGATGTACCTCTTCTTGTTTCCTTTTGGGTTTTTAAAGGTTTGCATCAAGTCAAATGTGTCCAGCTGTGAGCAGAGCCACATGTCCAGATGCTGCGGAAACAATGGATATAACAAATTGTCCACTCAAAGCAAGAGCAGTGTTTAAAATACAGAGGTTTGATGTTGCAAAAAACTATCGAGAAGTAAATAAAACGTGAAAGTATGTAAAAGTATACAAGACTGTAAATGCTACAGCAGTAAGTAGCCTCTTGTGTTCTTAAATAAAACATCAATTATTATCAATAAAACAGAATAGAAGTATGACAAAGAACATCTTAATGGCGTTTTAAGTAAACTGATTTATAAACTGTAAAAACATCTGCATGTAGTTTGCACAGCACCTCATCTGTTTGGAAACTCCATTCACTTTCAAGACAAGCCACTTTCAACACATCCATGTGTTAACAATGACATCCACCCACCAGACATTTAATTCACTAACTAATACAATTCACATGTAGAAACTGTAAATCATCAGAGCTTCCTCTGCGACCACATCACCTCATCCATAATCCATTCATTTACTCCACAATGAACTTCAGAAAAGCCTCTTCTCCTGACCTTTCGTTCTCTGTAAGTGGACCATAACTCTCGTGTAAAAGTCCTGTCTGCAGGGGGTCACAAGATGGAGGACTGTCCACTCTGTCACTGTCTGTCATTATCAAAACATCAAAGCAGCTCTGGGACGCTTCATCAGATGTAAGGCTTAGTGACGACGCACAGGGATAGACCAGAGACAAAGTTGTTTAGAAGCAAGCAGTAAGTTGTAACAGCGATGGGACGTAAATGGACTGTGATATAACAACAGAGGGTTGTCAAAAAGAAAGACAGGGGAATATAAAGAGGGGGAAAAGGATTTAAAAAAATGCTTGACTGACTGCAGAGATTACCAAAATTAAATGAATTACATTTGAGTCATTTGTCCAAAAGCCCTACCTCATGTGCGTTTGTCTGTCTAGATTTCCTTTTCTTTTAAAGGAGTTTTGTTTTTAACATGGGGCCTTGTTAAAAAAAAAGGGCACACAGATGTTTTTAGTAGAATGCGATGTAAAAACTCACAGTTAGATGCTCTTTGACTTTGTTGTCACAGGTACAAAAGAGATGGTCCTTAAACTCTTAGGACACAACTCAGTGGATGTGTTTCAAAGCACAATCTAGACTTTTATGGCAGTATAGTTATATTTCATGTTGTACTGAGAAATGTTGCACGTTTCAAACAAACAATTGTTGGGGAGTTAGTCTGAAGCAATGGCATGTTTTGCAGATGGTCAGTCTTAGTTCTTCAGCATTGAGCATTGTGTTGAAATGTGGAGGTCTGATCCAGACACAAGGAGAGATGACCCTAACATTTTCTGTGAAGGAGTGAATAGACACCTCTCTCGTGGCCTTTGGACCTTGGTTCAGCTCAAGACGCTCTTAATGACATTCATCAAAAGCCTGAACATCACCAAAGGCTCATTCACAGTCCGCTGCTCAAAGGTTGACCATGGACTTAGAAACATAAAAACGCTTTGCAAGTCTTCCTCCTGAATGGCAGCTTCAGCGCCTTTGTGGCTCGACCACTGGAACAAGATGGGTTTGGAATGATGGCTGTCCGTTTGTGTGCAGCTGAAATGTGCGTGTGAAAAGGGAGGGCAAAGGAGAACTCCTGTTTGCAATTTGCCAGGAAACTTCACAAAACTAACATCCTTAGAGTGGTTTCTATAGAAGCCAGAGCCATTGTGTGAAAGTCATGGGGTTAATGCCATTCTGGAGGGAGCTGGGGTCCAGTTGGGTGTCCTGTCGTGAAGTGCTCCTTGTTGACTCTCTCGGTGTGTGGGTTTGCTGTGTACATTTTTGACAGTCCATCAGCTAGACTGGTTATTTGTGGTTGTGTGAAATATTGGGAGCCTTGTAAGTGCTATGAAGGAAGACATTTTTAAAACTCGAACATGGAGGAGGAGTAAATGTGCTGGTCTTTTGGGCTGGTGAACTAATTAAACCTGTGGGAGCTACTTTTGTTGTAATGGGGCACTAGAAATAAATGTTATGAAAACAGCACAAACAGTTATATTCAGCAATAAAACAGATGCATAAATGTAAATAGAGTAAAAAGTGTTAAAGCTACAGTAGGCAAATTTTTACAATACAGTTTGGTTTATTACATTTTTTTTGTATTATTATTATCTCTTTATTATCCTCAGTCAACAGGAGACTATAGCATCGGCCCGGGAGTCGAACTCTGGACCTTCTTGCTGTGCCACTGTGTCGCCTTTTTAAAAATGTATTATTTTATTTTTTTATGTGCCATAATAACTTATGTTGGTTTAGAAAATGAGACTGTATAAAAGCTGGATCTTGTGATCAAGTACTGACTCAAAAAGCTGCAGGTCTTTTTGGTGATTGCACTTAACCTTCCTTTATCTTAATCTGTTCACTTTAATGAAAAAAAGGGAAAAAACTTAAACATAAATGTTGTTGCTTTCCGGCACAATCCTGTTCATATAATCTATGTGACGAACACATAAAAGGCACAAACAGATTTCCTACATGACAGATTTCCAACGCCTTTTCCTTTAGACCCCAATGAGAAACAAGGAGCAGTGCAGTAGAGATGGAGGAGGTCATAGAGGCTGACTGGACACTTGTGATAGGATTCTTTTAGCTTCTGGCAATCTGCGCTTTATTGAGGTGCAGAAAAGACACTATAGACAACTATAGGAGCCCAGTCGGTGTATGCCAACAGAAGCCTAATCCTGAGACGCGGCACATGACGAGACTCCCAACACGCAGAGACTAAGCTCAAACAAGACGGACGTGGTAACTGAGACGTTTAGATTGGCTTTTGTTTGGGTGGACGTCCTGCTCCAGTCTGGTGAAATCCATTAGCAGTTTGGGCTGAAAATGTTGTGTTTAAGTGTGAGCTTATGCCTCAAGAGGTTTGAGATTTGAGACACTTCCAAAAGACAGCATCTGCTTTTGGTAAAGCCCCTTGGACCGGGAGTCTGATGATTAATTGATGAATGGCCTCAAGTGAAAAAGAATCAAACCAAGAGCCAAAGATATTTGTAATTGACAAGCCAGTGTTAAATCAGAGAATATGTAGATCTGTTCATGCAGTGTAAATTTTAATAATCAGAATTCAAAAACATATTAAGTGTAATGACTTGACTTTCTGTTTAAAAAAATGTGAGACCATGACCGACCATATGAGTTATTTTTTTATACATAACCCTGGACACATTTCTGCAATACGGATTTAAAATTTCAACACACATTTTGACATTTTTGTTAAAGCTAATTAGAGTCAAGAAGAAGAAAAAAAACTTTAAAAACCCCAAATGACCGCTCAAGTCTATGCACACAGTATCTGTCCAGTGAGAACATGTAATAATCCCAGTGCACCTCTCACAGAAACCCTGCTCTGATTAAAGCAAACACTGGAGAAGGTGAGAAATCGACTGTTTATTCTGTAGAAAGCTGATTAGTCTTGACATAAATCAGTACAGCAACTAACGCCCGCCAAGCTGCGTGTGGGAACATCCTCTGTTGTTTTAATTATTGAGCTTCTTAGATAGAGCTTCAAAGATCAGGACTTTACTTTTACATCCTATGTCCAGATAAAGAGGAAGTAACGGAGGAGAAACTGGTGCTAAGTGGATTGACCATTGGCCTATGACGATTAAGGCCATCAAGAGGCTCTGGTCAGAGGTTATTACAGGATTATAAAGGGTTATAAAGGCCAAGTCTGGATAAGATTATGCTCAACAGCAGCACAAATCAGCCCCAGCAGCATTACAACCAAAAATGCATAATGCATAACAATAAGTGCATGAAAATCCTGGGCATTCCTGTTACTTTTAAAATAAAACAGAAAGGAACTGTGTAGTGTTTTATAAAATACAATATGCAGAGTTCCAGTGAGCAGACTCCTCCACACAAAACAAATACACTGAATGTGTCATTATTTAGCTACTGACGTGCGTCTGAAGTGTGTGTCCATGTAAATCCTGCGGCTCACAGGCGGCCCGTGAAAAACGAGCTGGTGTGTAATAGAAGCCAGAGCCTGCGTTGATCATATGCGGCCCATCACTCTCCATGACTCCCTGTTTTTTCTTAACCCTTTACTGCGCAGCCCGCTTTTCATTTATCAGTTCTGTGCACACAAACACAACACGGTCCCATTATTCAGAAGCTAATCTCTGTTGTCTGCTTTGAGGTGTTTTGGGGCCACGCGCTCGTGAGGAGAAATAGCTCCTGGGCACAAAAAGGGGGGAAACATGGAGTGTGTCTCTGTGTCTGCGTCCTGACCAGGGACTAACTTACATAAATATTTAGTCCCATAAAGGCAGTTAGTGCTGACTTGTGATTCATAAAGCTTGTTAAACAGCAGTGTAAATAAACAGCACAGCGGGTTGTGGCGCCCCACAGAGCTCTACCCCGTCTCACTCTAACTCCGTCTGGACCAGCCTCCAGATGTCCACCTGGTCATCAGGTCTGTGCTGTGTGGCCCAAAACCAGCTGAGAGGTTAATGATAAACTCACTGAACAGTTGTACAGAGGAAGTGTGTCCAACAGCTCTACGGAGACTTGCTTGGAAAAATACTGTCTTGTCAGAGGTGATTTCTTTTACTGGTTTGTCGTTAGGAAGGAGTTAAAGTTTATGACGCGTTGATGATTTGGTCATAAAGCATAAGTCAGACTCACTGTGAGGCTATGTGTCTATGTGCATTTACTTCAAACATTTACAAAGGAACATTTACATTTAATTGTTACACCTCATTTGATTGAACATCACAAATAAATAACTTTATCTGTGTGTGTTTAACGTGAGCGCTCAAGCAGATGAGCTTCCTGTCTGTGTCCCAGAAGAGTCATACTGAGGTTCATCCAAGGGCACATGTTGTGAAATAGCATCTATCATCTGCACACACACAGCGCCACAGATAAACTAGACTTCGATCCGATGTCACTGTGATAAATGGACGATGATGTTGCCTCTGAGACTAAACTGTGAAGTCAGTCCTGAGCAGAAGAAAGGGTATGCAATTTGAGCTTCTATGTGTAAATGGCAACCCAGCCTCTGAGATTTTTCATTACTATTTTACTCTGACAGGGGTCCCTAGGAGGAAAAGTAACATGAACAACCCAAAATTATGTTTAATGTGTACAATAGAATATCCTGACACAACACCTTGTTCTTAGTTCAAGTGATTTATGGGCTAAAAAAAAAAGATTACTATATATTGCCTCCTTTTATCATAGAATGCTAAATCCCAGTGATAAAAAGAAAGCATTTTAAATATGTGCATACCAATAATGTCTACACAAAATGAGTCAGAAAGTTCAGTTGGCCAGAAAAGACAAAGCTCATTGTTTAATAGAATGGTACAATATGTTTATGATAAACCCTCATGCTCATCTTAGTTTCATTGCAGTCTTCCGTGTCGTTCACATGGTACAGTACACTTGGCTCTAACACAGACCGCCCCTGTGTTCCTTTACACCTACACCTGCTGTGTTCAGACTTGTGATTCAGTTCTTCATTTCAGACACAAAATACCACAGTTAGTTCATTAGTTTGGAGTCCTGGTCCACACAATGGTATCGCCTTCCTGACTATTCGTGATTTTAGGTTTCTGACTAAATCCTAATGACACAGTTTACATCCTCACTGTCCAGCACCATTTGTTTTGGTCCATTTAGATGGGTTTGGTCTATGTTTGGTCTATGTCATTGAATATTCAGTGTAAACATATCAAAGGTCATTGGACATTATATTTAAAGGGATGTTAGTCCAAATGTTTAATGCAGTATTTACACTTAGCCATTGTAAGTGTAAAACCTTGTCATATAGTTTTTTTTTTTTTTTTTTATATGAAGCATCATTTTTTAGCATTTTACTGACAGCTCTGCACACCACAACTGCATTACCTTCTAGTATTTTAGGATTTCCTCTGTTTCTTCCTCTGTCAAATAATCAAATGTTGTAAATAAAGTGACAAAAGGCTTGCACTTAGGGATCCTTAAGAAAACAAGGGGCAGCTGGAAGCCCACAATGCAAACGCACTTGCAGCTGAAGCATGTAATCCAGGCAGGTATTTGGTTTTGTCTACTCATTGTGGCGTTTGTGGAGCTGGTGTGTTCAGTGCTGGCGTCTCCCGTTTGTGTGTTTGTGCTGCGCGGTTGAAGGGCTGACCTCGTGAACTCTGATGTCCGTGTATGCTTCGTGCTAGTGGGCATGAGTTTAGAAATGATAATGTCTCTCAGACTCTTATCGTGTCACATCAAATACAGAGACATTTGAACAGTTTACTGACTGCAAGCTTTGTCAGATGGAGCAGGAAGCTTCAACACGCAGCTGACATGTCGACTGGACGATGGTGGTTTCTTCTTGTTTGTTTTTTCAGGAAACCTTATCACTAATTTGACCAAACTATTATAATTATAGTTACAATGTTCACCAGAGCCTCCGTTTGCCTTGGTGTGATTCTGACAATGGTGTTCTAAACAGATGGATGTCTTTTTGATACTACAGCCATTAACCCTTTCTGCTCCTCTTGCCCTGTTGCCCTGTGGTGACTCGAGCTGTCAACATGAGGTCAGTCCCACACAATGTTGCCAACACAAACCTGGTGTCCAGAACTGATTTAATGGAGAGCTGAAAATCAAGAACTCTGATTTTCTAATGACACAAACTTGAGTTTTATTATGTGGGAACAGATCCCCCTGGAGAGAGGCCAAAGCCATGGAAACTTTGTACCAACAGACAGCGCCAAGGTCAGCAAAGGTCACTATTTAAGGGACATTTTTATCAGAAATGATGCATAGCTCAGCACTCTGGGGTTTTACCGTCACAAATCTAAGTCTAATCAAGTCTGTTTATAGAAGCTGCTGAGCTCAGGATGGGAAGTCTGGCATGTAGCATCTCCTCTCGGAGATGAATGTTTTTTTGCTAAATTTAATTAAATAAAATTTAAAGACATAGTGACCTTTATTTACATTGGACACGATTATAAAATAAAAAATTATGCATATTGCTTTTAAAAATGCTTATTTATAGGTCTTACTCTCTTTTTTGTGGCAAAGTCATTATTTGTCTGTTAAAGCAAGACTCAACCCAATATAATACAGTTTTGTGACACATATTGTTTGACCTTTAAGTCTAGGTCCATCCATCCATCTTCTACCGCTTATCCTGGGCCGGGTCGCGGGGGCAGCAGTCTAAGCAGAGACACCCAGACCCCCTCTCCCCAGACACTTCCTCCAGCTCTTCCGGAGGGATACCGAAGTCTAGATTTATTGTGTTAAATGAGTCATTTTATGATCCATAAGGCTGTTGCTCTCTAAATGACACCCACTGGACCTAAGGCGCTTAAATACTTAAACTCAAACAGTGTTTGTTGTGAATGAATCCCAACTGTCTTCCTGAAGTCTGTCTTCTGTTTCGTTGGCCTGTTTTTCTTCTTTTGTCGATTGAAACCACCTCTAGACCATCTGTTCTTCTGTTCAAGCTTGGAGCCTGGCATCAGAGGTCGCTGATTGGCTGTGTGTCAGTGGACAATGACTCGGCCACATGACCTCCGCTCCGACACTTCAAACGGTGAGACACACCAGTCCATTGACATCTTTCACGACGGCCATTAGGTGTGAGAGCTGTGTGTTTATGGAGGACCTGTCTACTCACATTCACAGATCTATCAATCATGTTTTCACTCACAGAAGGATAGGGTCCCAAAACACAGGACTATGTCTTTATTTATAGTGTATTTAATCACTGAAGAGTTTGTACCACTCAAATATTTGGTGTGTTTTTTTCCCTTCATTGTTCGCTTGTGCCGTCCCTGTGACCAGCAGCAGGTTACAGGCCATGAACTGGACATTGAGCACATTACTAGTGTTCCCCATCTACAGTCCTACCAGTTTGCTGGACGGGCCGTCTGCGAGAGTGGCCCGGTGCGAGTTTTGGATGTCCCAGACCTGTCCATGTGTCCGCGCAAGTCTTCAAAAAAAATAAAATGGTTGGTTTTGGGACAGCTTGCTCAAGTGAGAAATATTTTTCGGGCTCAGAAAAAGGTAAAGGTAACAAAACAACAGGGGGAAAAGCGTTGTGACAGCTTAAATCCATTGTCAGAATTAGATTCTTAAACTTGATGCTAAAAAATTTTAACGTCTAGAAAGTATTCACCAACTGCAGAGAAACAATGCTATTTACAATAATATATTAGAAGAACTGGGGGCATAGAGGAGGTCTGCATAATTCAGAGAAAGATGTTAGTACTCAGACTGAGGAAATAAATTTGTCTAAAAAATGTGATAAAGTTTACAAAAAGGTAGCTTTAGATGACAATAAGAGCCCCTGCACATTGGCGGTGGTTTGTGTCGTTCTAATGTTGGAAGACAACTGCAAGACAGAAGAGTCAGATACAGCCAACACACCAAACCCACTCAGACAGATGACAGCACAAAACTCCGCCAATGAACAGAGTACCGCCACAAAGAAACCCGTCAAAAAGGTTACATTCAATGTCCCCAAAAATAAGGAAGAAGCTTGAAGTCAATGGGCCCACAAAAAAAACACAATGAGAAACATTTACGAGAACCAGACAAAATTAACTAGACCAGGTCTTAGTTCACAAAAACAATCTAGAAGTATCATCTGGATACTCAAAGGTTTATCTGAATGATTACGTCTAACCTTCTTTTGTGTACCATGACTTCAAATATCGATCAGGCTCAAAATGGAGAGGTCCCAAAAGTTCGGCCGAGTCAGGTCTGGTCTGATTGGTTCTCCTAGGTTGGACTATAATATTTTGTGGAGTGGTTGCTTAGTTTGTCCCATGTTCAGGCCATAAACACTCGCTTTTACCTTAAAGATATGATTCATAACTACAATTAGAGAAATCTAGATGCACTTCAGGGCAATGGGGTATGTAATGGTCTGTACTTTGGGAATGAACCAAACAACTGCTTAAGAGTATGGTGTCTGTGCAGGTTCTCAGTCATCCAGGACATCATGAAGAAAAGATTAAAGCAAAGGTATCTGGACGTAGGTTTTAAGGTGAACATCCTGAGCTCACCTGGTAAAGGTTTGTAAAACTCAGAATTTAAAATGTTCCTTGGATGAGGAATGCACCTACAAGAGTATGGTCCAACATCACAGAGAACTTCACTCAACAATGCTAACCTGCTATGCTAATCTCCTGGAATGTTTATGTAACGGTTTATAAAAATGATCTTCTAAAACAGGTGCCACGACACAGCACAAACACAAGTACAGAGTTGACAGTTTATTCAAACAACCCATACTCATAACTATTTTAATCTTTTATAAAATGTTAAAATGTTATAAAGTCCAATGGTGTGCTCAAGATTAACAGTAGCTGACCACCAGGAAGCTCTTGTCCAAGTCTTCTTCCGAGTCACTCTCTAAACTTAGCTTTTGTTTTTGGGCCTGAACAAAACCTGAACAATTTTTCTTGGATATTATTGGGACTTTTTATTCTGTATTTATCTTTTGGTTGGTTGTGTAATTATGTGTGTGTGGCGTGTGTAAAGTGATAAGACAGGAGACGGAGGTGAGTCGAGTCTTCTTTACTAAACACTTAAATAACCACACAATTGTACAGCGACACAACTGTAAAGCCAAAACTTTCTTACGTCTCTACTCTTGCACCCCGAACTCTGAATACCCGCACCCTTAAAGGGACCGCTTCTGGGTGAATGTCTACTAACGTTTAACTTGTAGATCACTACGTGTGTGATTATTTGAACAGCAAATGTAAATTTAGTATCTAGAGGCTAAAGGCTATTCATCAGGACGAGCATGTGTTAAAATAATACATTTTGATTAACCTGACCAAAAGGCTTTTAACGTCCTGTGAGAAAAGGAAATGCTGATATGTGGACCACAAAGACTAAGAAACTAGCACAGCTTTGTAATGTCAACCTCAGAATCAAGAAACCGAGGTTTCTTTTGGGATGTCACTATTTACACTAAAATAAAAATGTATTAATGCAATGTTTTATGTATTTGTGTTGTCTGCCTTTTACAACTAGGCCAAGAACTGTTATATTACTCACCCTGGCCCAACCCTGGAGGCCTGGGATTGGGGTGTGTGAGTGCCTTAACAACCTGATCTCTAAAAGCGGCACAGACAAAATAATCAATAAGGACAGTCTGAAGCTAAAAGGCTTAACGTCTGCTCATTTCCCCAGAGTCATCAACGCTTTATTTTGATCGATCTCTAAACCATGCATTCTCAACTGGTGGGTCGGGGCTCAAAAGTGGGTCATAGGCAGGTTTTTGGTGGGTCGTGGTGTGTGGCAGAAAAAGGGGTGAAATGATCATGTTTAATCATATAATTCATGCATTTAAAACTCAGTTCCCTGACTGGGCCATGATAACAGTGGAAGAATAAAAAGGGAACAGCATAAGTTGTTGTAAATATGTTAAATTAATGTGAGAAGAGAAATGTGTTTTGAAAAGCTATACAGGTTGTGATGAAATTCTTTTATTAAGTTGTTTTGTTATTTTATTTATTTTGTTCAGTGGGTTGCAGCAAAATGTTAAAATGTTCAATAAAAAATGTGGATGTGTCCTCTTTAACTTTTGGGAGAATTGGTTTTAATTGAAATCATTTTGAAAAGACAGCTACCATTTTTAAACAGGAGAGCGCAATTGCAGTTTTCCATTTTTTGTAAGCTAGTTTTAGCCTATTTAAAAATCTGAGCTGAAAGTACAAAGCATGCACTAAGTCCTGCCTTAACCATAGTTTATTTTCTCTTGTTCAGCTTTATTTACATCGTAGATGCCCAGTGGGTTACATCCTTAAAAATGTTAAATCTTTTTATTGTCTTTCAAATGTTTCAAACATACACACATATAAAGTAATAACACAAATATTGTCATACATGTGTGCACATACAAGAATTATTCCCCTAAACACATCCTTTATTCACCAATATAAGCTGAAAATCATAAATAAATAAATAAATAGAGGGGAGGGGAAGGAGATGCACGTCCTATTTATCTTTAACTACATCTGGGTTAATATAATCTATGAAGCACTCCCTGACCTTTTAAAATGTCTCTTGCTTATTTTTCAGTGAACACCTGATTTTCCCAGACCCTAGACACAAAATATTATAAATTATCTTTGCTTATAATGTACCTGGAAAAGGGTCACAGTTCTGATCTGGCATTGGGATATTTTTATGCACATTTTTTGCTTTAAACTGCTCCAATATAAATAACATTAGTCAAGAATAGAAGGCCTGTATAAACGAGCTTGATTGTCACTGTACAAAATAATTGGATGCAAATAGAAGGTGCAAAACACAACATCAGCATTAATATGTGAAGTATTTTCCTTCATATGTGACTTCCATTGATTTAAAGGGGTTAGTTTCCCTTCACCAAAGGGACCACGTAAAAAAAAAACATGTGACCAAACTGTGCCACTGTTCGACTGTGGACTTTAATTTGTCACGTCGCATTTATTTTGAAAATTAACTACCCTTCTTCCATCTGGGAACCATCTTACAGACTTCAATGTTCGTGTTGAGTTCTCTTGTTATCCCTCCGTCCAAGACACAGACGGAGGAGAGAGAAAGTCCTGTCATGTTTTTACAGATGGGTCATAAATTGGCCGTGCACAGAAAAGAGGCTCATAATAACACTTAATGGGTCTGTAGTAAAAAACTCAGCAGCAAAAATGACTTGAGCGGTGGCCAACTTCCTATTTGAGAGCACCTCTTAAATTATGAGCATAAAAAGTTTTTGTAACGGATAATGGGAGTGAGATAAACTGTACAGATTAGGGACTATTTTTACACAGTTTCATATTTATTACTGTCCTTTTTAGAACAAATATATTTTGGCAATGCACATGCCCTTCAAATGTTTTGGATTTATTTGGTAATTCCTTGGTTACTGAAGTAGTACTAATCTAAATTCTGACTTTTTAGCGTAAACATTAAGCAACAGCTTGAGGAACATCTGTGTTCAATATCTTCTCAAGAACTGTGACATGGTGCGTTGTGTAATTTCCTCAGTTGGACTCCATTTGTAAACCATGAAAGAAGGGTTGTTTCTTTTTGTCACGTAATTGTAAATTGATTGTGAACTTCAGATTAGACCTGCCATAACCATCTCCCATTTTCCCAACAAATCTTTCAATATCATGAAAACAATGACTTTCAATTGGACGTCAGTGGTTGTAGGACATTTTGGATTTGTTAAAACATAATTGTTTTTGATTTGAGGAAAAACATTGAGGACTACTGGAACCTGAAAACTGGATATGACTATTTTTGGAACAACACTTGCCATTGACCAGTAATACCGGTCAATCATCTGTTTCTTTGTAACTCTAAGAGACATTACATCTGCTTTAAATGTCAATAAGAAAATCAAAATATGTTATTGTATGTTCTTTTATTGTGCACTCACACCAGATCAAGCTTGACTTTATTTCTTCACTCACTGAAGTACTTTGGTAGAACGGCTGGGGTTTCTTCAGATCCTATCAATGGTGCTCTGCTGATTGAGACATAGCCTGTAAACACATGCCTGCAGAGGAAATGAACAGAATAAATGAGCAGAAAACCTAGAAAGGGACAAAAGATAGCAGAAAAATGAAGCTGAAGAAGGAGAGAAGTTGAATAAAAAAAGAATATAACTGTGTGGAGCTTGTCTACATGAGAAAGTCAAAGAGATTAGCATTTCACCATGGCAACACCCAACATCTTTTAACCAAACAGTTGGCCACAAACTATTTTTAACCAATCAAAGACAGACTTTGTGTTTAAAACAGAATAGTTTTGCCTGTTGAATCATGAACACTGTCGACTATTGTATCTTTACAAATGAAAACAAACAGCATGTCTCGCCTTCCACCTGCTCTACACTGGGCTGGGTCCAGACTGGGGGCATTTAGGAGGGCTCACACTGATGCAGGCCGGTCCAGTCTGCTGGTGTTACGGCCTCATGCTCTGTGGTCACTCCTATGTGGCCCCATTTCAGAATCCAGTGCCTGAAATGTATTGGATGTGTGTGTGTGGTGCGTTTAAAGGAAAGTTGTGTGTGAATACACCAAAGCCAACACATTTGTTCCTGATGTGCCAGACACACAGCCCATTAAGCCCTCAGAGACTATAAGTAATTTACATCACAAAGATCTGTATCCTTTTTCTTGTTTGACCGAAGGGCTTTGCATGTTGAATCTTGTTAAATTGCTTTTGGTTAAAAGATTGTGTAAAGAGTGAAGGAGCTGTTCTGTGAGTTGTTACTGTTTAAGTTGAAGCTATCTTTTCTAAAAGTCTGCCACTAAACCTGCTGTTTCCAATTTCATTTCTTTTTTCATGGCCTCAGCTTTGGCTTGGGACACACTGGAAAATTAAACTTGGCCGTTTGGAACAGCTTCATCTATCACCATCGCCATGGGAACAGAATATATTAAAAGAAGGAGGAGCAAACATAGCCTGCCTTTAATGTCCATCTTTAAGCTGATGTCATGAAAAGACAATCGCCAAGGGCTTCATGCTCAGTGCAAAAGAGTCTGGACGTCTCAGTGCATTAAAGCTATTACTGGAAACAGTATTATGTGAAATAAAAAACGGTAACTTTGTGCAAATGTTACAGATTTTCCTGGAAATTTAAATATTCAGTATTTTCTTTCTTTTACATTTTACAGTGAAGATTTCTTGTATTACTTTCCAAGTCTTCTGACACCTCTGGCTTTATTGGCCATATGGAAAACTTTTTGTACTCACTAGAAAGATAAAAATAAATTCTCAGATGCTTCATTTATTATTTTTTATGAGTAACTGGGTGCACAGATGGCATAGTATATAATAAATAATAATACATTAATAAAGTTTTCAGAGCTATAGATATTAGCTATAGCTCTGAAATTCAAACACTAGAGGGTCTAAGGACAGGAGATGTTGTCTAGTGCAGTCTGTTTAGCCCTTTGAGGCGACTGTTGTTATGATATTGGGCTATACAAAAATAAATGTCTTGTCTTGTCTAGAGTCAAGATTCAAGATTCAAACTATGTAGAAATGAGCCATGTTCCCAGTTAAATTAGAAGATATAATTTTGTATCCATTTAATTTTTTCCATCCAGAGTTCTCTCCAGTCTTTCTGTGAGGAGTCTGCATATCTTCCTTGAGCAAAACGTTACTCAACCTGCTGTGTGTTGCATGTCCTTCTTATCCTGGTACATATTACTCACTTAGTGGTCACAGTGTACCCGTCCATTTAGACCTTAGACCCCTCCAATTAGACTTGTCACAATCATTTTCTAATATTGTCTCCTATTTGAAATACAACTTTCAAATCAGCAGAAAACAAAGTGGCACTAAGGGACACAGTGCTCCAGACCGCCCTCTCTATTCTCTACATCCCATAATATATAGTAAACATGTCTAGCCTCATGCGGGAGCTGAAACCATGGCGACAGGGTCAGATAGAAACCATGCTCTTGACAAATATATGAAAGACGAGAGGGATTGAATGTGCTTGTCGAACAGAAAGTGAGGAGAGTTGAGGACGGGCGGCCATTTTTCCTTTTGTTCAAGAAAGCATCTATTGAGTTTCACTTGGGGTCGTGCCAGACTCTCCCATCCACAGACGGCCTCAATGTAAACTGGATTAATCACCAAGAGGCCTTTCTCCAGTCGCACTGAGGACGTTTTGACCTGAGCAACAGACGTCGATTCAAATGGAAATGTCTTCATCATCAGAGCTACAGCTTTTTGACTGTATGTGCTGTACATGGCAATGGGAAGTCTGAGATTAACACAGTCAAGAGGTGCACTTAATGAGACGCTTTGTGCAGTACACACCATTCAGTCAATCGGCAGCTGGTCTTTTGCTGTAATTGTGCTTTTAACGCTATTGTACTTTCATCAGATTTCTTTATACAGTAATTAATCATCTTAGTTTAATACTTTAGATCAGAGGTGTCCAAACTTTTTTCAAAGACAGCCATACTTGATGAGAGGAAAGTTTCAAAGGGCCGACTTGAACAGGTTTTTAGTTGGATTTTATTGTGTTTTAGTTTAATATAATCTGGTTTAAGATGGATAAAATGGTTTTATTTAGACAAGAACATATTTTAGTTTGCATAAATTTGAATTTAAAAAAGTTTTAATTGGACTATGAAAGGTTTTAATTGGATTTGAACAGGTACTGAATGTATGACAGAGCTGCTGCTGTTGGTGTCATTAACAATGTATTTTATCACAAAAGCTGAGGGCCACATAAAATCTCACTTTGGGCCATGATTGGGCCCTGGGCTGGACTTTGAACAAGCCTGCTTTAGATGAAGGACCTCATTAGTAAATGTGAGTAATAAGGGCAAAATACATTGGACATGGACAATATCTTTCGAGTAGACCTACTTGATTTGTTCTGGAGTGTTCAGTCTTTATTGGGCAGTTATTACATAAAACATAGCTCCCATTTAAATATGGCCTCCTTCACAGGTGTGTTATGTGTTCTACCAGGTAAGACACCAAAGCACAGCTTGCCTTTGTACAATTTATAATATCTTTTTAATTCCGTTTAATATGGATTGTTTTAGTTCAGTAAGTAGTTTAGTTTGTAGTTAGTTGGTTGTTTTAAAATTTAAAGCCTGAGGATATAAAGATTTGACTGCATAAATAAGGTTCACATTACATTCCTGCTGCTTATTATCTGCAGCTTATTTTAGACATACACAATGTATTTAGATATTATTGTATCATTGTAAAAGTTTTCCCGGGATTGTTTTCTCATTTATCCTCTTATATCCACTGAAAACAGTACTGTGCCCTCGTGAAAGCAGCTGCTGAGCCTCCGTGAAGAGTGTGCTAACTGATAACAGAGACCCCCCAAAAATCACATCATCACACACCCTTCCCCCTCTCTTTACACACCTAACCCTCCTGTTTATCCTGTTAGAGGAATCCTGTCGAAATCACTACCATAATACACATTAACCGTTTAAAGCCCAAAGTCGTCTGTGTTTAATGGAATATAATACAAAGTTAAAATAATAATCAGTGCTACACTCAACACTTTCTTTTTATGATCCAATGGCTGCTCTTGAGAATTCTTGTTCATGCTGATTAATGCGTGTTTATGTGACTCAATTTGAGCCTCTCACACAGGACTTGGGGCTGTGATTGTGCTACTAGTGTTTATCTAAGGCCAGTGGATGGAAACCTTTCATCTTGTTTGCCACCATAAAAATAGAAAGTGAGCTCCAGACTCAAACTGCTGAACAAACACAATAAACTCAGCGCCGCAAAGCAATCTCCTCGAGTAGATCCTGAACAAGAAAAGTCAAGATTTGCCATCACACAGGAGATTAGCACAGAGATTACATGTGTTTATTTGGATCACTTTTACAGCGAAAAGCACTCAGTGGTTTTGGAAATAAAGTGCTATATGACACACCTGTCGATGAAAGATGATGTAGTTTCAACTCATTTTCAGTTTAAGGCGGAAAATATAGAAGGTCAGGGTTTTGTGTAATCCACTCTTTTTTACAAAACGGCAAATTTGGAGTAAATGTTAATGGCATTTAATTAATCCATGGAAACCTGGTGAGTCCTAACAGGAAGAAGACAATGTCAATATAGTACTACAATGGGACATTATCTACAATTGGTAGCTCTCTATCTCTCTCTTTCAAATTCCACCATAAACCCAAAGCCTGTATAAGACAGAGAACCCCTTTTTTGTTCCTCGTTCAAAAACCAAATACCTTTGGCTCAACCACATCCTGTTGAGATCAAAATGGGTTTACAAGCAGCAATCTCTGTACAATGGAAATAAAACAACCTTCATTGCTCCTGATAAGTCTTTACATGGCCTGCTTTGCATCTGCATCTACTCTTTTGTGTCCCTCACCACGACGGTCATTTGTGGAAGCTCGTCTATCGCAACCTGAGCCGAACAAAGAGCTGGCAGCCCACCACTGTAACCCTATACACTCACCTTTAACCCCACGTGCACTACAGTGTCTCGGAGCTGTTGCCGCATGATCTGTGGCATGTTAGCGCTTGAGCTGCTAAAGTACCGGTGACATTTGTCTTCTCTGGTAAATACACTTTGGGGTAGTGATGATAAGACTGATGTGTTTTCAAGTTTGAGGGAATTGGGGAGTTCAGTGTTTGTGCTTTTTATATTATAGAGGAAATCCACCCGCATAGTCTAATGGGAGTGACTGCATGTGATTGAATCAAACCTAACTCACATCTGTTTTCCAGCTATAATGGGTAATGTGGGTTTTTTAACAAACTCATTCTTTAAGACATTTCTTAAAGATGTTGTTCTTTATGGCTGTTACTTACTTGGGACATAAAGCTGTAAATTGTTTGTGTGAAAAGTTTAGTAAATTGAACTGAATTTCTTTGGCAGTGAACTCTCCACAGCCTTGTTTCATCTCGGCGTTGTTAATGGCTGTTATATTGAAGGAGTTTGTGGCTAATAGTAAACTCTGGGGTTTACAGCCGCTCGCAGTGGGGCTCCACCTGTGAGCGGTCTCCTGCTCAGTGCATACAGGCCTGTAAACACTGAAGAGACAGGAGAACGAGCCAGCAGCCTCTTTAGCAGCGTATGCTTCTAATTGTGAACCTGATGCTGGTGGTGACAGTGGTGGTGGAGGTGGAGGGAGGAGAGGAGGTGAGCTTTTGAATGGTTTCCAACGACTCGACAGAAAAGGCATGAAGTTCTGGCATGAATACAGTGCACAGTCTGCAGCTGTGTGGGTCGATACAGGAGCAGACAGAAACATGCATGTATGCCAGACCCAGGCGTGTCCGAAATCTAGCCCACAAACAAAACGGGGCACATTTTATATGGATTTAAGAATGTGTTTTTGAGTTTGTAACATAAGAAATACTGCATTAAGATGGAATAAACTTTGTGTAGCAACATTATATCTAAACAATGGACCTAATAATGCACTTTCCCCTCTCAATGAATAGCTTAGGTGACGACTTCTGGGAAGATATGATATTTATGTATTTTGGACCAGTCGTACGTTGAGATCATCTACACTCATTTGAGCCTATTATTTTAAAACTTTTCAAGCTGCAAATTTTGAGGGGAAAACGTAATGCTGCTATAACTATTCTTGGGACAGAAAACAATGAGTTACATGCTTAATGTAGTCATAGATAAAAGTAAAGAGGCAAAGCATAAAGAATTGTTTTGATACACTTATTTTAACCTATCCTATAGTTGGTTAAATAAAAAATCAGTATTAGTATAGTTAGTATTGGGCCTTCACAAGTTCCTTCTATTTGTCTGTGAGGTTTCACATTATCACATTCGGTCCTTGGTGAAAAGGTTTCGATGTACGGGAAAGACACATGTACAGACATGTACACAGAGACATTACTGGGTCACTTTCACTTTGAGCTTGTATTCTCCAGTTACCGGACAAAAGCATCCAAAGTAGAAAGGTAGGGAATAGATTTTGGTGCACACAAATCAATCTTCAGTATATATTCTAAACTAGTATTAGTGCTCACATTATATTGAAAGTTTGATTTCAGTTAAAAGGTTATATTGAAAATGTATACTTTTGAAGTAAAATGTGGTTGCAGTTGTGAATTCCACCTCCTTGTCTGACTCTGTCCACTTCAAGAATATGTTTTTGGACAGCCTATTGTCTCGTAAAAAAAAGTTGGCTGAGCTATTTAAATTGTTTCCTTTATTAAATCTTCAGTGATGAACAGGGAGGTTTTGCAATGTAGCAGAAGTCAAGTGCAACTCACTAAGTTTATCCAAAATTCACCATGTCTCCTCCTTTTAATAGAATTTAGTCTGAATAATAAGAGCCAGAGCAGACAGTGGAAGCAATGCAACGTCCTAAAGGGTCTAATAAAGACGTGAGGCAGGAGTATGAATGGATGCCAGATGGGAAAGGGCACAATGAGGGCACAAAAATATACAAAACCTGTGAGTTCCTATAGGCATCTATTAAAAAGCGCAGTGGTGTAATACAAGGGGCGAGTGCTGCGCCCAAATGAGAACTCTACTCAAATGGACAGAAACAATGTGAGAATTCCCCCCAGACTTTCTCCTTGACACAGAGCCAACACATTCACAATCGAGGAAGTCCCTCCTGACTCTCCTCCCCTCATGCCAGGACCCCCCTCCTCCCTCAGTCCGTCCTGAGAAAGTGGGACTCCCTCCACAGAAGATTTAACAGAGAGCAGAGTGGAGCTGCCTCCACACAGTCAAACCCTGGATACTAACAGACAGAGACCGCCGAGAAGAGAGTGAGCCCACCACGATGGATGTCAAACTGTTGCCTCTGGTGGCACTGCTGGCCCTGGCCACACACACACCAACGTCTAACGGTGAGTCCTGAGACGGGACGGGGGTGGGCAGCAGAGGTTTTGCTGTACACATAAATGTTGGGAGAAAATGTTGTATTTTAATGTGTCTTTTCAGGCTTGGCTTGGGACAATGGGCACTTATAATGTCTGAAAACAAAATGAGTTTAGGATATTGCATTGTTTTAGAAACAAAAGGTAGCAGTGGCTTAGGATTATTCAAAGTTACAATGGGTTTCTTGGATACCTATTTTGCATTGACAGAGAAGAATATATTTGTTCTAATGTCAATCAATTTAACCATATTTATAGAGTAAGCGTGTCAGCTTTACCTCATTTTCTTTGAATCAATTTAACCATACCATAATTTTACACATTATAAGTTTCATTTGTAATTTATTTTTATTTGAAAAGTAATTGTGTCCTCCACACTTTGTAGCAGACACATCAATGTTTTTAGAGAGAAACTCTTGAGTGTGTTGCAGTCACCCCACATTTGTACCGTCAGGTCTGTGTTCTGCCTTGTGCTAAGCCTATTATATTTACACACATATATATTAAAGCCTCAGCTGTAAAGGTGTGTATTTGCTTTGCTTTAATGACTTTCTAATTAGGGATAAACATTGCTATAGTGCTGCTGATGCCATGGTGTTGCATGCTGCATAATGATCCCTTCATTTGCATAAGAAGAGAGCAGTGAATGGGCGGGTATCATTAGGCTGATATTACTCAGGATTTAGCCATTTGTGGCACGACATTTGGTGTGGAGTTCAAATGGTGCATGTCAATGGCAATCTGCTGAAACCACAACAAAGATATGTGAGTAATTCTCAATGAGCTAATGTGTGTGTCTGTGGAGGAAATGACCAGTGCAGAGTTGTCAAACATATATATATTTGTAAAAACAATAAAATAAAAAGACAATATTTTGGTTAATATAATCCACATCATTAGTATAGTTATAAAAGTACTTAGAATTTCTCTGCAGGGTGTTTGAAAACTTTAATAAGCCTTTTCTGGTCATTTTACAAACCTCATGTGCAGGAGGTATTTTAAATCTCTGTCTAACAAAAGAGTTTATGAATGAGAGTTAATTTAATTAGGCGATAAGCAAGCTCATAATAAGTCATTTATAATCTCTTCGAAAACACATTAAACACTGTTGCTTGCCACTTGTTCAGCCTTGTGAAAAGGATTCTACATTTCTTCAATGTAGGATAAATATTAGGCAATTAGCAGCTTAATATATGTATACCTGCTTATAAATAGAAAATTAAAAACAGTTTATAAACAGTACAGGTAGACTTATAGTAAAGACGAACCAAATTAATCTTTAGCGTTAGTCTATAGAGACACTGTGGTCATTTGTAATCAGTTGAAGAAAGTCCTCGAGGTGAACAGGGGCTGTTGATGGCGTCCGAGCTCCAAAGTGCTCCTTTACAAATCAGGCTGAATATTGGAAATTGAATGTGGAGGGCCCTTGGCTCTGAGAGAGGACTGAATGCATTATAAATGAAAAGAAAGAATAGGCCTAATCTCTTTTTAATGAACGTGTTCAATAGCAGGTAAAGTCATACGTCCCCAGGCTTTGTACAGACCTGTTAGAGAAGACTGCACACATTTTACATTTGTCTGTTTAGTAAGGTCATTCATGTTCCTGGGTTACTTTCTGGAAAAGTTTATTAATAATCAATCCTATTTTTATGAACCATGTTGTATTAATCCAGGAATAATAAAGAGAATGTTGATAAATGATATGACGAATGATTCATAAACTATAGAGATCACCTTCTGATTCTCACTGAAATGGTAAAAACATTATAGTTACAATCTTCAAAAATCAACATTTCTTGTATTGGCAACTTTTGTCCTGACATTTTTAAAAACATGAGTGTATTTCTGTGTCTTTGCAGCCAAGCCCATCAGTCTGGTGGAGCGCTGCTGGTGCCGCACCACGCTCAACACCGTTCCCCAGCGCACCATCAAAGAGCTCAAGTTCCTCCACACGCCCAACTGCCCCTTCCAAGTCATGTGAGTCCACGCCTCATCGCAGCCCATTACCACCAGTTAAATACCTGCCTCTATGTGAGCATGGCGTATTCTGCGGTTCGATGCTATCTGTTTGTTTGCCTCTCTTGAACTGGACCGTGTGCGCTCACTCTGACAGAGACTTATATTAGGGGCATATCAGTCTGATGCATCAGAAGATAACAGACCACAGTGTTGTTTTGGGTGCTCACTACGTGCAGCTCGAGGAGTAGCTGTTTGGATTTGTTAAACAGCAAATAACATCATATATACTTTATAATCCATTTGTTATATTTCAAAGCAGCAAGGACACTATAAAAATAAAGGTGCAACAAAACAAAAATTGAAAGTCAGTAAGCGATGCTCCATGTTGGTTGTGTGATGCATTTGGGAGTATAAAGTCTTGAATCATTCTGCATTGTGTAAAGAACACGATTATTCTGACATTGCTGAAAAGTAATTACGTCCCTCCACACACACACATACAATTGCCTAGCCTAGCTTTAATTTAAGTATTTAGAGTATGTTAATGTATGGTCTTATCCTTCTATTCTTCTTGGACATTCCCAAAAGAGGAAAGCACTAATGACCGGAGCTTGAAGTGACTTTTTCTGTTCAGTAAAGGAAGCAATAATTAAAAGGTCAAAGTGATTACCTTTGTCTTACTGCTGAACTTTGGCAACATATTTAATAAAAAAATGGGCTTTTGTGTATCAACCAAAATCAGAATAAAGGGATAAATGAAAGTTAAAAAGGGTGAGAGTCTGTGTGAAAAGGTCGAGGAGGACACACACAGTGTCAGTCCGATCCACAGGAGGTGAAATGCACAGCACTGCTCCCATATCTCTATTGGGACAGATGAAAGAAAGCCAGTAACACTATCCCCCTGTTTGACCCCACCCCCTGCGTGCCCCGTCCTATCCCATACACACATAGGCATCCCAGCATGCTGTTGGTCTTACCTTGCTGTGAAGTAATTACTACCTGCTGCTTGTGGAACTTCGACGCTTAAATTCCGGCCAAGTCAATTAGGATGGAGGCTCTCAGGTGGTCGGCCAGACTCCTTGACAGATAAACAGGATGAAGGGAGACACATCAAAACATGCAGCACCCCTAAGAGGATGAGCAGGGGCACCCCTAATAAAGTACAAGAGGAAGGGGGGTGGGGCAACCTGGGAGAAATGCAAACATAGTTACTGAAGCGTTCGAGGGATTTGAGGGATGATGCTTGGCTGAAGATATGTGAGACCAAATCCATTTTTTTAATCTGGTTAGCAAATACATGTTGTCACACTGTAGTGTGTTCAGGGGGGTTCTGAAGAAGATTTGTATCTGGTACTTGTAGCAGATAAATGTCTGTGTGAATGTGGCCTGAGAACTGTCCAGGCTCAGAGAAACACTGTACAGCTGTAGACAAGCCTTTTGTGTCTTTGGCGTCAAGGAGCACTTTAGAGAAAAAAATTTATAAATTAAGTTGTAAATCTGAAATGCACTTCTTCCCCGACACTAGATACCACTCATAAACAGCTTTACCACATTCAACCCTGCTATAAAAATCCAAGAAAACATCATATTGTCTCATTTTCTACAAAACAATTATAAACAACATTTTTTCATTTGACATTGCTGATCTTCAAGTCGGGGCCAGGTGATTAAATTAAAACAGAAATCAATGTAGAAGGGAGTAATATGTTTGACTTGCAGTGGCATGATAAAGACATGACAGGAGGAGGACAGACAGCCAGCGAGGTGCCAGAGCTCTCACTTGCATACACGACCTTTTGCCACAGAGGCGTGAGAGCCGCGTGTTTTTCAAAGTGCCGACAACCCCTTCCCCCCACACACACACACTCCCACTCAACTCGACATCTCAAACGTCACTCTGATAACAGAATCATAAATATTTGCCTCACGCATCACTCACAAGAACTCATACAAGGAGGTTTGTGAGAAACAAGCTGAAAGACCCCTTCAGGCTCCACTAAATGAGCAGTTACAGACGGTGTAGTAAAATGACAAAATAATGTGATATTTTGTGAAATGAATAACGGCGATTGTTGCTGTAAATTTTGTAGCAGTGATGTTTTTTTATAAAGCTAATAGTAGTCGGCTGTTGAGACCAGTCTTGCCTCATGTGCAACCTGCAAGACCTGCTTTTTTCAATCAACATGATCAAGGAATATTACAAAGTTGTCAAAGTTGTAGCTGTTTAGAGACAGCTTTACGAGGCACCAGGTACAGAGGGTTAGTCCACGTGTCCTTCCCGTCCAGCTTTCCTCGAGTGGGAGCAGTTGTTTTTAACTTTTCAACCACTCCACCACAAACCCGTAAAGGATGTAATCCAGGGCTTTGCCGCTCTGTGCTGAGGTTTGGGAAGCTTAGCGGAGGTGTTTGTGAGCCGTGCTTTCATAAACCATATCAGATGTTATCCTGGCATATGTGTCTGTTTCACCTCCAGGTTATTAGCTGTTAAATCAGTCAGCAGAGCGTATTTTCAACAGGGAGGTGACAGTTTGTTAGATGTAGTAATCTCTTAGTTATGTTTAATATGTGTTGAAAGATGCTCTTGGACTTTCAGGGAAGAAATCGGTCTTCTGGTAAAGTGGGCTTATCTTCATGAGGATGTGATAGAGCTGGATATAGGAGACATCTTTCATAATAACTTTCACAATAGATAAGATTTGCTGTATAGAGCTTAACACTGAGCGTTTATCCCTGAACTTTAAAAACTATTAAATGTTCACCCCATTTGTTTGAGTTCACACAGGTGTTTCATTACCGTTTGTTTGTTCATTGTGTAATTCTGTGTTTTCTCCATCAGAGCCAAGCTGAAGAACAACAGGGAGGTTTGCATCAACCCCGAGACCAAGTGGCTTCAGCAGTACTTAAAGAACGCCATAAACAAGTAAGAAAAACACACACTCTCTCTGAAAAAGACATAAATCCAGCACTTTACTCAGCGCAGAGTGCCACTTGAGGCAACATAAACCACAGTTGCTGACAGCTTCCTTTTGAAATGACCAACAGTTAGTGCAAGGAGCTGAAGGATTATCTGTGAAATTATTATAACAGAGCTAAATCTGTCTAAAGGTATTCACAAGTCTCCACAGAAGGTCTATTTATCGCTTGTATTTCATTTCCTAAAGATTTTCTTCATTAGCAGCAGAGCTGTAGAGGAACACGTTTACAGTAAACTGCTCAACTTTTAATGAGCTATGCCGTTAAAAAGTGAGCACCACTTGTAAAAATATGTTTGGAGTTTTGTCTGGTGGTGATTACGGCCGGGCTTCCGTCTGCTTCTTACTACATCATAAACACTGAAAGTCTCGGATGTGAACACTAACAGTAAAGTTAATTCTGAGCATTTACAACACATTGTTGATTGTGTGAGGAGTAAACCAGAAGCAGTGGCATTTGTGAAGTGCTTTGTGTTTAGTTGACATAATAAAGGTCTGATGAGTTCTTTACTGAAGGTCTTTTGAAGTCGAGCTGGTCTCTGTCATCATTACCCTTCATCATGTTCAGTCAAAGTTTGTTTATATTACAGTTGTACCTCTATGCACACCTCTCAGTTTGCAGACACCTGAGGCCCCTACATGTCTGTGAGCTTCTTCTTCACTGTTTTTTCAGTGCCGTGAAGTACATTAGATGTTATCGATCTTTGCAGTTATTCTCTTTAATTTATTACAACTGCACAGTAGTGTTATGGTTGATTACTTTATCATTGGAAATAAAGTTTATAAATGAATTGCTTGCACTGAAGAAAATAACATATCATATGTTAATATTTTTGTTTGTCTTTACTCCATCTTCAACCTCTCCACACAACACAACCCTCATATACAGTACAGTACATATACATGTGGCTTCTGTGCCTTTGCAGCGGCTGTAACTCACTCAAATCTTTTGGGACGTTTACCAACACAACACATGCAACATGGATGTATTTTTTTTCTTAATTTAGACACTAAATTTAACAACCACTATTTGAGATCTAATGCTGAGTGCTGCAGTAACTCACTATTCCTACTACTTCCTACTAGGGCAGAGGTGCCTAAACATTTTCCCTTGGAGACCCAAAAATGGAAAAGTGTCCGTGGGCCACAGACCAAACGCAAAAATCTTTGTCATATAATGAAAAGAAATACTGTTCCTCCCAGGTTCATTTTAAAATGCCTTTTGTCTGTATGTCACTGTCTACACTGTCTATGCTGCTCCATTTTCCAAGAAAGCATTTAAAAGCCCATGAACTTAAGTTGTTTGACACAAAACTTTTAAAAATCCACCAGAATAGTTACTTATAAAAGTCTGCACAAACCTCCCTGAACTGTCTTATACTTTTTTGTTTTCTTTGTTCGGAGCAGTGAGCTGTTTTTGGGGTATATACCCATTGCGTTGTGGATTTATAATATACACTGCTCTATTACATGCCATTTTCATTCATCCTTCTGTATTTGCTTTCAGGGTAAAGAAGTCGAGAAGACGCAATAACAAGAAGCTGTAACCTCACAGCGTCAGGCCACTCCAGGGTGACCCCATGTACCTCCTTCTCACTGCTATGGATGGATGTAAACATGCTGTATGTACCGACCACCCCTCTGCTGGACTGCTTATATAAACAGCACTTCACCGCCAACCTCTACTAGCCACAGCTTCACCAGATTCACCTTATGACACTATAACCACAAAGACATCCGCAAGACTCCACGTTAAGCCCAAGTGCAATTCAAACTTCACTGGAAATGTCCGCGTCTGAATGTGCTGTATGACTAACTCTGTGTGAGTAACATCTCTTAAAGATTGGTGCTACATTGAACATGCTGGGTGGTAGTTGTTGTTCACTTTAGGTCCCTTCAAGGTTGGTTTGTTGTCAGTAACGAACTCTGTTGTTGCTTCTTTATTATACGTATACTCTGGTTCTTTTTTTATGGTGTGTCTAAAGTTGACTGACAGCCCAGCAACCAATCACAGCAGCACATCCTTTATTGCACAGGCCTATTCTAAAATCGCATCGGATGTAAGGATGCAGATTTTGTGTCACATAATGTTCAATAGCAACAACAAAGTCCAACAAATCGGACTAAATGATAAAGTATTGACATAAGGTGTTTGCTTCAGGACCTTCATGTGACAGTAGACCAATCAGGGCATGGGACTACAAGGTCTTACACTTGCTGTACACATGGGATGTAGATGCTAAAGCTGAGCACTCATCTTGCTGGGGCTAAATATATGCAGTATGTATTCAGTATAAAGTGACAGAGGCATTATTTCACTTATTATGCAAAAGTTTGACAGGTCACTTTAATGGGGTTGTGTTCTGTAGATTGAGATGAAAACTTAAAAAGGAAAGCAGTTGTTACACTACAAGGCCTTATTGTACTGATAGAGACTATTCAGAAAGACTTATAATGTTGTTTTTGGTAAAGAGACCAAATATTTATTCATTTAACTGTGTGGAAACTTGTTAGCCTCAGTCAATCCGTGGACTAAGACTTATATTGAGTTTTATACATTTTTAAGGCTAGATATGTTTTTTTTTTTACAACAAAGAACAGTTAATGTGCAGTATTTTCATACCAACACCTGCCCTTTGTAGGAATGAAAAGCTAATAAGTTGTAACAGCTGCATGACAGATGTGACAAAGGGAATATTGTTGGTGACAAGATTAGATGATCCTTTTATTTTATTATATATATATTTGAGCCACTTTATTATGTTTTTTTTTTCGAATGTAATGTTTTATTTTTATATTGTGAATAATCTTACTAAATGCTTTCTAATGCAATGTACAGTAGACAATAGCTACTAAATGAAGGTTACTCCGTCGACTCTAGGACACAGTGTTACATGAGACTTTTCCCATGTATCGTTTATTTGTGGATATGTTACTTACAATATGCAACACGAGGAATAAAACCCTTTTTTTTTTCTCGGTTCACCCCACTGTCCCAACACTTGATGTGCCTTTGTATAGTATAACTCACGTTCATGTATTTCCGGTCTCTGAGCCAAAAGGCAACACAACCTTTGAGATGAGATCCAACGTCCAACATGTGCTTTCAATCTGGACACTCCCAACACCCAGCAGGCTTTTCTTTTCCCATCCACTCAATTGTTCCTCGGCAACAGAGCTCCATCTCTTTTACCCTGAACCTGACATAGTAGTCCCAATGGTTTCGCCACTGTTATGTTCATACGTTGTAATTGGTTACTGCCAGATAAAAGATTACATATCATGCACATCATAGGTTCAGTGTGCCCTGGCCCAATAAGTGTCAATTTATTTTAAAAAGTGAATCCTAATTTTGCTAAATATACCAAGAGTATTGTTGAAGACTGATACAAAGTTGGTTTAGTGTTCAAAACAGTTAAACACAGCCTGACATTTGTGACCAGAATGTGAATAAAATGGTAAAAAATGTGAAATAAACACTTAACTAACACTAAATTTCTTTTAAGGCAGCTTTCAACACATATTCGTATGTATATGTAAGATGTATTAGCCCTTTTGTAAACCAAAGTCAGTATTTTAGGTATCATACTTTTTAATAAAGTCAAATATATTCACATTTCAGCATGTGTCTATTTTTGTCTCTGAGGAAAGTTTGTTGCCACAAAACAGCCAAGGCATGCATCGACCAACCTCTATATCCCAATTTCTGTATCTAGATGCCATGCAAACCAGATAATCTACGTCCCTTGATGCATTTCACCGTGTACAGCTACATTCTAGGGGCATTTAGACCCCTTCACACACTTCTTTGGATGATGGGAAGAAGCTGGAGAGAAGGAGAAAACCACTGTAACATGTGGAGGACATGCAGGCTCGAACCAGGATTGAACCTACAACCTTCGCAATTAAAATAAGGATTCCTCAATTTGACTGTGGGTTGGCTCCGTTCATGGTTGATTTGTTCAACTAACTACAGTCTTGTCTGTCTGTCTTGGCTGATGTCCAGCTGTCGTTAGGTGGGTAGAATGTTCTCCAGGAACAACTGTTTTATGTGGAGGCCTTAACTATCAAAAGGCAGCTGGAGATCTAACATTAAACTGAAGCAGAGCTGAGCCAGATCTGAGCACTGACGTTGAGGAAAACTGAAGAGCGTACTAAGTTGTTTGGTCTGAAGTTAGAAAACAGGAGCTGCATAGGTGGGATAAAGGGTATTACAAACCCCTCAGCTTTCCACGGCACCTTCTCAAAAATGGAGAACAAAACATGCCACACAACTTGAACTATATTACGGGAACATGAAGAATTTGGCTTTACTTGACATTTTCTACTAAAACTATTCAAGAATCACCGTTCCAGACAAGCACACAAATGTCTCAGACCGACACAGTAACACCTTACATATTGATTTGTACTGGTTCATTACTCGTGCACAGCGCCACAGAGTACCTGCTGCGTTATAAAGCTGTCAGCTCTAATAAAGTGGAGCCTTGGAGAGCGGATTCATTTCATGGTTACAGGTCTGACCCATGTGTAGATACCTATGAGAAACATGAGACACAGTTTGGACCGGGACCAAGGGGTTTACAGGGTCAAAGTTGCTTGTTTGGGCCTTTTGAGCACATTCAGAAATGATTAAGGGATTTCTGCCCTGTGCTTACTCAGCTGAGACTTGGATCGAGGAAAAGCTGACAACTGCACTGAACTTGTATTATTTTTGAATTTCTGTGACAGGGCACTCTGATCAAGTTCAAGACTTTGGAAACCAGCTTCAATTCTCTACTGAATGATAAAATATTACAGTCTATTAAATAACTGTCCAGTGGTTTAATTCAAATCAGAATCAGATGCATAGTGACCAACCGGGCAATAAATGTTGATACAAATGGTGTCAGTTTAAGGACATTTTATATGAAGGACATTATTGCGTTTTACAGATTTAAGCACTGTTTTCTTTGGTATTTCATGGAGACCAACAGTATATCACATTGTATGTGTTTCATGCAGTGCCTAAGTAAGGAAAACCAACAGGGCTTTTAAATCTACGCACTACTTCACGAGGATCAGGCCAGCTGTTGGGAGCTACATTGGTGAGTTTGGTGACTTTTAATGTCATGCTGTAAATGTAAAATAAATCCTAAACTTTTTAAGAGGAATGTTTTAGGGATAGTTTATCATGGCATCATTTACATCATGCCACAAAGCTGTAAAACAGCTGCACACCAACCTTCAAATCTAATCACCTGAGACAGAATTTAAGCAGGTTGGACAACAAATTGCCCGGCTGGTTTGGTGCAGGGGTTGTGGGTAATCCACTGTACATCTCTGAACAACTTAATAGTCAGCTGGTTAAATGGAAAGTAATGGGAAACATGTTGGCCGCGACCTGACCGTACAATGTGGTGTGTGTCAGTCACAATAATAATAATAATGACAGAGAAGCATGTCAGCTCTTCAAACTATGGCCTATCTTTGGTTTCCCAAAAAGAAAAAAACTCAAACATGACATTTTCTGCCCTGGTTATTTGGACATGTCTACAATTGTATGGGGCATATGGTAAAAATGAACCAATTAGCCAAAGTCAATAAGTAAAAAATAGAGTTCCTTTAAAGCTCCTCTAGGCTACCTGAATTATTTCTTTTCTCAGACTCCACTCGCCTTGCAGCCTATGGACCTCTCCTGCTTCTCTTTTTTTTTTAAATCATCACGGCAATAGTGTTAAACCTTACATGATTGAATTGTCTTCCTGGTGTAACAACTGAATGTTGCCAAAACCAAAGACATGTCCATAGACTTTTGAAAGCAGGTCACACCAGCTCATACCACTCTGATTAAACATCAGGAAGTGGAGTTGTAGACAGTTATACAGTAGGTACCTTGGAACCCTTGTTGATAAAAAGCATCACTTTAATGATTACACTGACGTGTTGTGTAAGAAAGGTCAACTGCATTTATATTGTCTTTGTAAACTTTCTTATTTCCATGCGGACAGAACAATTATGTCACTTTTTTTCAAATCTTGTATTGAGTCTGTGTTAACATTTTCAATCCTGTGCTGGTAAGGCAGTCTTAGCATAAAAACTAAAAATTATATTTCAAAGATAGAAGAGTTGAGTGGTAAGAGCCTGGGAGCTTGGCAAAGCCCGTTGTCTGAGCTGGTGAGGTGACAGGTGAGGAGGAAGGCACAGAGCGTTCTGTCAAATGCTGCCCATCCCTCTTTGATGAATTCTGTTACCTGCTGTCTCAGGTTTTCTCCGGTGAGGAGTAACAGATATAAACACTCTTTTATTCCTGTAGCTATCACCTTTTTAAATGCTGACCAGGCGAGGAAAATGCAAGCTGCAATCTATAAGCAGTTTGTAAATTACTCTTGATGATGACTATTTGACCACAGTACCTTCATGTTTGTGTTACATTGTGTGTTTTCTATGTAACTTGTGTTGCAAAATGAATTGCCCCTCTGGGGACACTAAAGTTCAAAGACATATTCAGCGTTGATGGTACATTAGTATCTGCAGTTATTAAACTTCCTGGACATGACAAACCAGTGTCAACCAATGGCATTCCTTTTTCAAGCATGTTTTTTGTGCGAGCATCACTTGTCCAAGGTTTCCCGTGCCTGGGAAAAGTTTTTAAAACTCTATAATAAACAGTACTAATTAAACTGTTTGGTTTTTTTTTTCCACAAATGATGGCTTTTACAATATACTATTTGAGGTTTAAACCATTCTCTACTAGAAGAAAAAAAAATGTGGCAGCACTGACTTATGGACGTGTATGTGGAATATAATATCCAACACTGTCACTCAATTGAATAGTGGAATATCAGGTAACCATCAAAATTAGGCTTAACTACAGCTTGTTTTTATAACTATATTTTAACATTGTGGTACTGCAGCCTAAGTGCACACTGTGAGCCCTATCAGTCACATGTGTTTAACCCTGCCCCATCCATCTATGCTGCCCCCCAGCCCCCTGCAGTGGACTAACTCTCGGCTCAAGCTCAAATACTATTAACCATCTCTGAGCTCTGGCACTAAAAGGCAGTCGAGGTGTGAGCTGCCTCTTTTCATCTAAATGCAAATGTGGGGCTCATAGACAGATGGGGATGGAGAGTTTGTGACAGAAAAGACCACATATCCCACAAGTCCTCTCAATCAGCCAGACATTGTGTGAACAGCTTCAAGGGGTCATGGACGTTCTCAGATCCATCTTGGGGTGAAAGTTTCCTAAAGCTTAAAGAGAAAGGTCACAGCTATTAAAAACATGGCTGTCAATGTTTCCATACAGTTTCAGGTCTAATCTAAAATGAAGAACTAGCGGAAAAGAGAAGAAGGACGAGGAGAAGAACTATTGTGGAAGCCATCATCCATGCCTTATTATAAAAAAGACATCATATACAAAAGGCTGGCAATGATCCTCATTTAATGAGTCATTCCAGTGCGCTGCATAGAGCTGTTGTGTGTCGTTGTTGCCCGGTTATCAGACGTGGCATTCACCAGACGAACATCATTAATTCAGGGGACAGCTATTTCCTTTTGTAAAACAGGCAACGCTTCAGGCAATACAATGACTGCACTGTAGATGTTTTTTCTTGTTAATCTGTATCTAAAATTAATTACAGTATTACCAAATAAAAGTGTTAAGCTTTTTTATTTAATATAAGGGAAATTGCAAATATTAATCTACGGTTAATAATCTGTACTGACATCTACATTTAATGCCAAAACAGTCACAACAGACTAAACATTGAAGACTTCCAAAGCTTTGTTACTTTAAAGACTGATGAACCAAGGAGAGCAGAGTTCAGTCGAACCAACAGCGTTTCCTCAACGCACATTATAATTCACTTCCCAAGTCTGAGACAACACAAGTTACCGAGGCTGCTTTCGCTCAACCGTTTGATTGTTTAGCTCTGTTCTGAGTGCGTAATAGTATCAGTCATTTGCTGTGTTGTTTTGAACATGTGCGACGCGTACCGTTATGTGGTCACTGAGACCAGACGAACACTTTCTTCTGTGGCTCCCGAGGAAGCTCTCCATCACAGATTAGAATAAACAATGTCTTCACTTTAACTTATATTTAGCCTCATATTTTATTCCTCTTTTTCATGTGGTCAGTCAGTTTATACTTTAAATAACATACCATTAGATTTACCCATTTAACTTTTGTAGAAATAATAGACTAAATACACAGACATTTAACATATAAAATGCCAGGTCCAAATGTTCTTGTAAACATATCAGTAATATTATTCCCAAAATATTTTTCAAATGCAAACATTAAGTGGTGTGGTCCTAAAGTACATTTGACTCAAGGCCAAGGTAAATACACGCTAATGTTACTAAATGTGTCAGTTTATGTAAAATAAAAGGCAACTGGAGTAAGGTAACGACAAGCTGATTTCATTTTGCCCATTTCCTAAGGCTTTGGCTCAATGTTAAAACACATACAAGCTTACAAAGTGTTCTTTCATTGTGTTGTTAGAGTATATTGGACTGGACATTTCCTGTGACCCTGGAAAGGTTAGGTTTATGTCATAAGTTTGTGCCTCGTATGTTTCGTTTTGTGAGTGTGGACACTACTTAATGCAAACTCACAGATCCCTTTGGAAATCACATTCAGCAGGTGGTTGTTATTTATCATGTCCAACTGCACGTCATTTAGTTTAGGATCACAATGTAAAGACTAACGCAGTTTATTTTTGAAACAAAATGATTGTGCTGAAAGTTGGATTGCTGTAATATTCAAAGTCTTTATTTCTGATATTTAAAACTAGGTTTACACATACAGTTTGTTGTTCAGATACTGATGAAAACAGAACAATACTTGTATCATACTTTACCATGCATCTGTTTACATCTAGCCTGGTATACCAGACCATCCTCCTTTACAGCAAAGACCTTCGTCAGCGATTTTGCAGATGGACCAATCACAAGCTGTTTGTCTGCAGTAACTCGCCTCACGCGGCTAGTCCAAAGCATTTAACATGGCGGACGCTGCCACCGAGAGAAAAAAGTCTTGCAAAAGTTTTTGCCCTATTTGATGAGAGTAAAATGTCCAAGGGCCAACAGTCTCTGCTGATTTTATTATTCCACAAGTAGAAGATTTAGTTATATTTGAACAGGTTTTATTTGGATTTAAACATGTTTTTGATGGATTTGAACAGTTTCTAGTTGGATTTGAACAGGTTTTAGTTGGATTTGAACAGATTTGAGATGGATTTGAACAGATATTATATTTTAAACCTGTCTCTTAATGCTGTATGATGGTCCTGTTGGGGCCATTAACCATAAATTCTATGATAGAAGCTGAGGGCCACAGAAAATCTCAAATTGTGCCATGTTTGGCCCCGGGGCCTGACTTTGGAAAAACTGATTTACAACAATGATTTAGCAAAGCTGTATTTATGAACAAAATTCAGATATACGTTATCTTTGCAGTTTTTTTTTGCCATTTCTGACACTTATCTTCAAGGCATCAGTCTTTTAGTTTGATGCATAGTTTTAAAGCAACACTATGTCACTTTCAGGATCTTTACCCACAAAGAAACTAAGTGCTGGTGCAAACTCACACGGGGCTGTTACATCTCAAATAAATATGATATATAGTCACACTTTGTGAACAAAAGAGGCTCTTGTCAACACACCATCATGGCTCCCAAAAATATTTGAGGTTATTATTAATTATCAATCTAAAGATTTTGAGCCTCCATATTTTGATGTAACGGATACACAGTGTTGCTTCAAGAATAAAAAAAAAGACAAGTTTTTCCAAGTTTATTCAGACATTCTGTTTATTCCAAAAGCATCAGAAATAAACTATAGTGAAAGTGATTGCTCTCCAATCAGTGCAAGAGTTTACACTTTTCCAGGGCAGACTCTTGGCAGAAGCTACAGCTAAAGCTCTGCAGAGTTGAATATTCTCTGGTAACAAAGTTGTCCTTGACGTTACAGGAAAACAGTTGAGAAACACCTCCTTAAAAGGCCTCCATGAAAAGTTGGTCGTAAATAAAAAGACTATAATTTCTCCTGGTCTTTAAGCTCTAACCCCGTGTCAACAAGAGAAAATCTCTCATGAATGATGACTTGATAAGCTTTCTATTGTAGACATTAAACTGACTGGAGGTCAATTACATGGCCCACTGTGCTAAATTTAATTTAAATGCTCTTAAAAGGCATTGAACAGCTGAACTGAAGACAACAGAAAATATACATACGGCAAAGTGATCATTTCCAGATAGTTTACAGTGGAAAGGAAAGACCAATAAAATGGTGCAGAATTGAACCATGACTGCCTCCTGTGGTGCAACAGGCCTGTGATTTTGACAGCCATCAAGGGATGCCACATAGGTTAAAGGTTGTGGAACTACCTTGGGTGGTATAGTTGGGTTTTTCCCGTGCACAGGCCTCCTCTGGGAGCCATGAGCAGACTTATTATAGATTTGAACAAAGACAAACACATACGGCTCTCTTAGTGCCCCGCTGCGACTTCAAATCAACATATTAGTCCCCTGTGACAAATCTGTGTACTGGGAACGAGGCGCGGACATGTTTTTATGATGAATGGATAGATATAGACCGGCGAACAACAACAGGTCTCTGTCGTGGGCAGAGTTTTGTGAGATTTATGTCTGACAGCTTGTTTTAGATAGAGATACCAACATTTACAATACCACAAATTAACATTGTCAGTATGCTATAATCCATATAAATCAGCTGTGTAAAACAAATATTTCAATATGTCTGTGGAGGTTCTCAGTCATCCAGGACATATCAGCAAACCTTTTCTCATTTTATTTCAAATTTATTTTTATTCCAGTTGAAAGACTGTAATAAAACAGATTTATCGTTAGGTCAGTAGTTAATTTAGTATTTCGTTTAGTTTATTCTTTATTTGTCAGGGGCCATCTACATTGGTATTGACATAAAAAAAAAAAACAGGACAAGAAAAAGAACAATGTAGTCTAAAGTCTAAAGGTGTTGACAGAGTTGATTGTTTTAACTGCAGACTTTCTGGAAGCTGGTTTCATTCTTTGATGGATTTAAATCTGACTAGGACTCAATATTAGTAATGAATAATAGGAATGCTGCTTTTGAGACAATGTTTATTGCTTATTCTCCTTTTTCAACAGCCTTAGCTCAGCATATTATTGTGACTACCAGGACTTTAGCTCTGTTTTTGTCAGTTCTGTATGTCACACAAAAGCATGTTGTTACACGTTTGAACTAGAGAATTGTCAAATAACAGGAATAAAAAAATGAAAAACACAAATGACTACTAATTCAGCATTTTAGTTTGACCATACTTTTTTTTAAAGTTTTATGTCTCATGTTTGTAATATATACTGTATTTAACCTTTTTTTAAACCGTATGTATTTTGTTTGTGTGAATTTGTACGTGTGCTTGTTTGTTTGTGTAAAATGTATTGTAGTTCATAACAAACCATCAGAAAACACAGGACGTAAACCGTGTATCTATTTAGACGATCTCTCTGATATTGAATGGACCCGAGGGGCGGGGTGTGCAGAAGAGGTACAGTGGCTCTCAGGGGGGTTTTAGAAGACCCCAAGAGACCACTAAAGCTAAATAAAGCCTGGTGCTTTCCCCAACACTTCAGTTATCCCTCAGTCCTCACTAGATGACCCGATAGACACGTGTACACAGCTGCTGGATGCATAATGTGTTGAAGTCGACTCTGAGCCTAGACAGAGACAGGATTACACACAGGCCTCCGACATCCGAACGACGCACTTTGATGATTCTATGGCTGGCCAGGCTGCATTGAGAATAATGAACAAAGATGTGAATCTGAGTGAAAAACGACAATACATGACATGCCAAGTTATTGAATATTGCATTCTTTGCTGGAAAAACATCTTTTTGAAATTTGAGAAATGCATTAAAGTAATTTAAAGAGTGTGTGTGCTGAGTAAAGACAGACATCTAAAGTCAATTTCTCAACATAAAAAAATAGTTCCTCATCCGATCATCCTCACAAATCTTTCAAACTCTCTCGTTTCATTTTTCAATCACTTACCTGTCACCAGTCTCAAAAATCTGATTTAAATAATAAATAAAGTGGTTTGGACGGCCATTGTTTACATAAAGGTGTAATTCAGTTACTAAAAGATGCTCTGTATTAAATAAAAGTGTTTAATTTTGCAAAGAACATTCTGGCATAGAACTGTGTGTCATGTCAATTCTCTCTGTTCATTTATTTTTCATAATATTTACAAAATTGTTCTTGTTTGTGTTGGGAGATTTTAGTTTGTTTGTAGTTCTCAATGAGAATGACCAGAGTGAGAATCTAACCCGTTATGTGCTCTTCCAAGTGAGCTACCTGGCTCCCACCAAATAAAGTATTATTTTATTTATTTATTTTAGCAAAGATTCACATAAAAAGACACCATAAGGGGGGGTGCCCTGGTAGCCAAGCCAAGCTAATGTAGCACATTTAAAAACAAGTTGTGCCAAAGTGCTTCACAAAAATGCAAGAGAAACACAGAATTACAACCACATTGAGAAAAACAATAAACAAGTTAATTTAAAAAATTCAAATAAATTGAAGATTTTAAAAGGCCCACTTAAATTAACAAAAATACATTACAGTAAAATAAAGATAAAGGTAAAACACATAATCCATAGAATAAAAAGGTGAATTCAAACTAAACTAAAAGCCAGGATAATTTGACAATCTTTTGCAAAATAAATTACAAAAGAATTGATGATGTCCCCCTTGCAGCTGAACAAAGGCTCTAATGAAGAGAAATTGTACATTACATTTGTGTCAGCTCTGTTCCCCAGGCCATTTATTCAGTGGTTCATGTGTTTGTTGTCTCGTACGAGTCTCCAGTCAGTTTGTATTGGGGTGCCACATGTATGTGCTTTGCATATCACTGCGATGATGACAGGGCATTTAGCCATCTGCTGGCCGTCTGCCTGGGCCGAAGCGTCTCCACAGACCGCTCAGTCAACAGGACAATTGTTAACGCCGCATTATTATCTGCTCCACAAAGGGCAGAGATCACCGCTGAGGAGAAAGTCTCGTGTTAAAAAGTCATTAGTCTTCATTAGCTCTGTTTGTGATTATTCATGTTTTAGTGAACAGGACCAAATGTTTCCATGTGCTCCGGCAGCCATTAACCGAGTGAGCCATTAATACGAGTGAACACAGCTCTGAATGTGGAGCGAATGGCTAAAGACGGCAAACACACAGCGTCAAAGGACGTGGGTTTAGAGGTTAAACTGACTGGGATGGTTCGGACAAGGCAAATGTTGTGCCAGGGCTTGTGAGCCAAACAGGGCCATCTATCTTTGTCTAAAAATGGTGAATGCAAAATCCATTTAAAGACATTTAAAATATATATAATAAAACAACAAACTTTATTTGATTAAAGATCTTGAGAAACAAACTACACTGGACATTTTAAGAAAGGTTTCCCATAAATTTAAAAAATTGACAATATTATAATAAGTATGAATTATTAAATTAAATATAAATTCTGCAAAGTAAATAGAGTCAGACTGGGAAGTGTTTGTTCTACTTTTACTCACAAAAAGCTGAAGCCAAAGTAAGTATGCTCCTCTGACATAATCCTTGTAGCTACACAGTGTAGGATGCCAACCCAAACTTATTGCCATGTTAACAAGAGAAATTGTTTTATTATGAATAAACACAACAATCACAACTCACTGTGCTTCCTTGCTGTTATTTCTTTTCCAAGTATAATATCTCTAATAAGAGCTTGAGATAATTGTTACATAAACCCTCTCCCAGAAACTGTTTTGTCTCGAGGGGCTGAGTGGTGTAGGGGTAAAGAACATGTCTTCTTTTTTTTACATCAACAGTCACTTGTGAAATGTGTAATGCTTCAAAATGGTGGAAAGTGTTGTTAAATATTTATTTTAAGAGAAACGAAGTGTGGAAAGTCTGGAAATAGTCAAAAACGTACGACTCTGGTCAGTACGGTACGGTTCGGTACAGGTAACTCCTTCAAGAGACAGCGTTTCATTGAAGTGCCGCAAAAGTTGTGTCTCTATTTTGGATATAAAACGTTTTTTGAAACAGACTTTTAGAAATTGGATGAGTTGTTAATATTTAATATAAAGACAGAATAAATCCTAGTGTGTGGAAGCACAAATAGAGGCTGGAGGTTACGTTGGTTGCTGCAGTAAACATTAGACTGTTTCCAGTTTGCAGCCTACCCAGCTTTCTAAACATTAAATCCATTTAGCTGCGCCAATTTCCTATATTTCAGACTCAGTATTTTCTCAATATGTGTGTTTAATGCAGTGTAGATGATAAATACAATGTTAAAATCTGTATAAAACTAGAAACAACTGTTGCTAATGCTAGCTGTTTGCTAGCTTTGTTGTTGGCTAAATAGTACAACGTTTAGCATGTTTTCTCTTGGAATGTACTTTTGCTTTTTGTACTTTCTCGAGTGAGTGTTTACCTACGCTCCTCCCAAAGTGTAGGCCTACCACAAAACCCCCTTGGGACCCCTATCCGAAGGTTTTGGGGACCCTTTGGACACCTATTTGGTAATGGAAACGCACCAGAACCAACCCAAAATGCACTGTACCTTCCCAGTGGAAATGTGTGAGGCATTAATCATTCTGTCAGATGTATTTGTGATTGTTCTTAATTGAGCTGCATGAATGTGAACATCAGTAAAGTATTTCAGTAATAGAAAGTTCATGATGTGTTCAGACATAGCTTTTTCTGATGGTGTCTATTGAGGATTGTGAAAGTGTGTGTATATTTAATAAAGAATGAAAGCCCCCTTCGACCTATAACCTGTGTGCTCGTGATTGAGAGGAGATTGCTCTTGTTTAGCGAAAACAAACCAACTTATCCCGAGTGCGATCTGTGGCTAACACTTTGCGTCTGTTTGGACAAACTCCCACCTCCTCTTCACTGATCAACCTTTTTTTTTTCGGTGTTTCTTCTCCTCATCAGGACCAGATGACATTGGACATTAGTGAAAAACACGATTTCATGTGGGAAATGACGAATTTCACAGCTAAAGATAAAGCCTTACCTACTTGCTACCTGTGAGTGATGACAATATGACACAGATGGGCGTATCTAATCATCATATAGAGCCTAAAAGGGGAACACACAGCCTCCAGTGTTTAATGTAATCCTGTTAATCACGTCGGTCTGTTTCCTGTGACCCTGAGGCCTGAGCAGAGTTTATTTAGACACACATGATTAAAGTGCCATTATGTGAGGTCAAATGAGCTTAATATGCGCTAAAGGTGTCAAAGTTTACATTTGGCTGTCCAAGAGCAAAATATGTGGCACTTATCGCTCGATATGAAGCCACCTGAGCAAACAGTGTCAGAAGAGAGTGGACTGACGGAAAGTAAAATACATACAGCTTTTGTGAGGTTGGTGTGGTAATAATGCCTGTTACATGCTCAAAAACATTTTATCAAGATAATGTACAACAGACATGTCCAAAGTCAGGCCCGAGTCCATTGTGGCACAATGTGAGATTTTACATGGCCCTCATCTTCTTCATAGAATTTATGGCCCCAACAGGACATTCATACAGCATTAAGATACAGGTTCAAAATACAATTTCGGTTCAAATTCAGCTAAAACCTGTTCAAATCCAACTAAAACCTGTACTTGTGGAATAATAAATTATTGGTTTGGGTAATGCTAGCAGCTATTTAATTATAAAAATATTAATTAAATCAAACAATCCTAACGCAGCTGGGTTCTATGAAGTTTATCCAGAAGATGAGCTCGGCTACATAGATGACCGTATTTGATGAAATCATCAAACAATTTTGATGATACTTCTATACTACATTGTATAATTTTTTCCGTTTTTTAGTTGTGTGAGGACAAACAAGCCTAGTAACACACTAGACCTCTAGAGAGTGCTTTGCTGCAATTGAACAGCATTCAGAGTGAAATAATGTAGATATATCTACAATCCTTTAGTGAGTGTTTAACAATTTAAATGAAGCTATCAAGCAAATGGAAGCAAATAATCATCGATGAAAGTTCCTCAATTGAGGAATTGAGGAACTTGATCTGATAAGGAGTCATTGGAGTTAAAAGGCACTGGCTATTTGAAAAAAAAATGTGGTGTTTAAATGCCTCAGATCTATTTCAGACTATTTATTTGGAGTCAAACAAACCTGTGGAAAAAAATCTGTTCAGTGGCATATAAAAATGTTTTGTATTTGTCTCACTTTGAACCATTGTGTCCCAGACAAGGGAGTGTTTACCTGCAGTGTTTACCACAAACCTGGAATCTCCCGTCTCCACAACAAAAGGTGGACGTGTGGATGTGTGAGTGGCTCTCTCTGAATAAATCTCTGATACATTTAGGTGTGACCAGCGCTCCCCTCCCTGCGCTGAATGGCTAGGTCGATAGAGGGAGCAGCCCCTGGCCTCCGGCGCTCAATGAGGAAACAATGGCGACGCGCCTCGGGGTGACAGCGGGAGACAGGAACAGGCACAAACACAGGAACCGTCTATTCTGCCACTGAGACGGATCTGTATGGCCCAGACTCCTCCATGTATGTTCCTGAGAATCTGGAGGAGTATATGTGCCCTAATATGACAAAAACGATTTGGGATACATGAAGGCCAAGTTTTGAGTGACAGCTGCTGATTGCTAAAGCAGGGTGTAGTCCCTGCAAAGTAAATGGACCTTGAATTTGAAAAGAAAGGCCAAGTTTCTGCCTCACTCACTAATGAAATACCTTTTTATTTGATAAGCAGCTAACACAGAGACCCTTTACTAGAACCAGATTTCAAAACTCACAACGCATTTGTCTTTTTTTACGTGATCCATTGCCTACACACTTGCTCTGACAATGAAAAACCACAGTTGTGCGTTTAAGTAATTGCCACACTCAGTTTTAAGGAGCTATGGCCAATTTCTGCTAAATTCATCTCTCACATAGCTTTATGAAGAGCATTTGAAGACACACATTTATCATATGTGGAGTTGCTATATGACATTGATATTTATCAGGCTTAAAGATGTCTTTTTTTTTTTTTACAGATATCATGCTGGAAAACGAACATGTGCTGAGGTCATTCAGTCTTCTGCACAAAAGTCTAAACTGTAGCTGCTGCGTTTTACAATTGGTCCTTTTACACAGTGGCATTTTCTCAATAATGACTATAATTGGTTAGTGCATAGCTTCTTTATTTCTGGCGCTGGATCTGAGGAGACAGAGTCAGCACAGAGCAAGAACTCAAAAGTCAAACAATGCCAAATGCAAACTTGCGTTCACTGATATTAAATGAAATATGGCACAACTGCTAGAGAAACAGAAATCGAGACGCTGTTCTGTTCATGCACTACCTGCTGGCAAGTGCTTTGTCTTCCAAATCAATTTAGTGTGAAATGTTTCATAAGGTCTCTTTATTTTGGCTCCTTTTTGCATCAGATGGAGTCATCTTTTCTTCCAATCACACTGGGTGGTAGCAATACATTATTATGATTCAAGCATAAGAACAAGCAATGTTCTACAAATGTGTGCTGTTACAGCTCATAATCAGCTGTAGTGCACACAATGGGCAGCAGATATGCAATTATCAAGCTATAAACCTGCCAAGTGTTGATATACTTCAAACTTCCTGACTCGCTCATTGTGCTGTGTCCAAGGCTCACACTGCTGTAATAAGTAAGCATATGTATCTACAGGAGGGCACCTAAGACCCCACCCCAGACCCTTATACTCCTTACAACTGCGCCTTGTTCACTACTGCACCATTGTTGGACATGGATGGTTTTGACCTTGAGGAAATCCCCCAGCTGTGTTAAAGTGGAGACGAGCGACGCCAGCGAAAACACAGCCAGTGAGCCAATTGCTCACCTCAGTCCCAATGTACAACATGGCTGATGAGGAACTGCTTGTTTCTCGTCTATATGAGCTGTTCAGGAATGGGAAAGCCACTGGGAACTCTGGGGACATAATGTTGGGAGCAGACGCTTTTTCCTCTCTCCATCCTGTATTATTACTCGTGTGGGCTTTAAGAGGGAACCCCCTGCTGAGACAGGACCTGACTATAGGTCTATAGGACCAGTGTGAGAACAGGTTATGCATTTTGGATTTGGAAAAACTGTGGAAAAATACGATCCAAATTACATGTTGAAGTATGACTGTGATGTTGTTCACCAAACAGACCTAAATGTGACTGGAACATTAACTGTATAAGGGTCTGGGAATATCAAGTCTTAGACATTTCCAACATTGCTCTCTGGTTATAAAAACATTTATTCTCTGTTTTGGGTTCCCTAATATAAGAATGCTGTGCTGCTACAAAAAAATTATCTTGTATTGGAAGTATAGGAAACATCTGAGCTTTATGAATCTGACCTGGAGACATTTAACCTCAAAACACAAAACACAATGGATGCAGATTCTCTATTGTCTATTATCCAATTCCCTCAGCCTCACCCTGTGTTACCCCGCAACACATGCCCCAGACTATTACTGGAAGAAACAGAGGATCCCTGACTCCTTTTGTTTTGCCCCACTAGATTTGACTTGGCCCGCTCCACAGGGGTGGTGATGCTTTGAAAAAGAACAATTTCTGGCATGAAGCGCATCTCAAAACCTGGCTGTTAAAAGGCTCTGTCCATGTCTGGTTTAGACCATGCAGAATTTGTTAAATATGTCACATTTTATTTTGAAATCTTGGTGTGAACTCTTGTAACTAAATGTGTCAAAGCGGTTTTGCAGCTTTTAACCAAGTATATTTACATTATTGTATAAGACTATTTTTATTCAATCACAAGGCACTTTTCTGATGTTTGTCCAAGTTCATATATGTTTTATTAAAAGTCTGGAAATGTTTTAGTGCCCATTTGTTTAACACAGGTTTGAGACATTTTTCCATAGGGGTTATTAATAACAAACTCTATTTGTCTTAGTGACTGGAACTGTATAGTAAAAAAACATTGTAAAAACCGACCTGCCGCTCTTCCACCTGCACATACTACTGAGATGATCGCACACTGTGGTCTCATGCCTACCGCATGTGGACACTTTCCTCTGATTGTTAGCCGCTCACACACAGAGTCATGGACCGTTTCCTGCTGCCAAATGAAGCGAGGTGTGTTTCCAATTATAGTCTTGATGTAGAGCTAAGTGTACTCTCTGCAGGTTTCTATAGACACAAGGATTTATAGGAACGAGGTCTAGGATCCCCCCCTAATACCCACCACTGAGCTGTTCGCTTTGTGTGGCCGTAAATCACTGCAGTATAGCCAGTAGCTGCCAGTCCACTTCAAACCAAACGCTTTGTGTAATGCACAAGGTCAGAAATATCGGCTCAGGTAAGATTAATTAGTCACTTTCTTAAAAGTTCCTTCCTCTGAGCCTTTGAAATACTAAAGTTTGTATTCTCAAATAAATGTCTAGTGTAACTTCCAGCTATTTTTCTTTGCACCTTATTCAGTACATTATATTAATCTGGATGACATTTGACCTTTCCCACACAAAGCCTGTATTGTACAGACAGGAATAAACATTGTTTACAGTAAAAAAAAAAAAAAAAAAAAAAAGATGCATATTCATGCAAAGAATAGGTTGGAGATTGTGGTTTGTTTATAGTCTTTTGAGTGAAGGTCTTGCAATGGAGCACAAACCTAAATATTTATTAATAAATACAGGCGGTCGAGATTATTAATCCTACAGATGTAAATTGTAATAAACACACAGCTCATAATTACATATTAATTCTAGGTCTTAGGAATATTGCTGTTTAAGCCCTAAATAATAATTTCCAAACTTATAGGTTCAGCCCTGGGTTATTTTTCGCCTTAGCCTTAGCTGTGATTATTAAAAACAAAAGGAAATCCTTGCAGACAGGAAGGTTTCCCTTTTGTGTAATAAAGATTCAAAATAATGTGCCAAAAACAATCAGGAATGTTGCAAACAATAAAAGAACAAAATAACCACATGACAAATGTGTGGTCACCAGGACCTGGCGTTGCTGGACATTTGGGTCATAGCACCATCATGAAAACTCAAGGGAGTAACGGCCTCAGTTAAGCGCCAAGTGGGAGTGATGCAAACACGATGGTATCCTAGTTCCACTGTGATGAATAGGTCCACATAGTACAAGCATGACAAAACACCTCTAAGACACTTTCCTATATATTGTTTTTGCCTAATGAGTCAAAGAAAAGCAGCCAAAACTGCATAAAGACAGGAAATTGTTTTGAATATAAAAGCCAAATCACTGGGGGAGCAGTGGAGTCAAGGTCAATGCAATATTGTTGATCATAGGAAGCTCGTCTTGTTATTAACAATGACAAAAACAAACAGAGGTGGGTCTACACTTGGACCTTCTGGAGCAGGGCTGCAACAAGTACAAGTGGGGCTTTCCTACAGCGGTTCTCCTGGGCCCTCAAGACATGAAAGATGGGCTTAGAGCTGCCAGAAAACCTGCCGATACACAGAGGAAGAATTTTTTTTTACTTTTGTTCTTTTGTTTATGCTCTCAAGTGTTCTTCTCAAAGTCCATAGTTGGACTGAGGGCGCTTTATACAGTAAAGGGTGCAACTCAAACACACAATAGAAGACAGGTCGATTGATAAATGCTGCATGTATTGTACAAAGAAGATGTAGAGATTAGCTGAAATATAAATTGGGGGCTATAGGAAGACATATTACAGTGGTCTTTAAACAGAGATTTCCCATGCATTGTCAATTGGTGCCAAAGGACTAATAATTACCTCTAAAAAAAAGCTACAAAATATATTTAAAAAAAGATTCCTAACAGGAAAACAGTGTATGCTGTTATATATATGGTTCTGTTTCTGTGATAGAGTGATTGTAGTTTCATTTACCCAGTCAGCAAACGAGGCTTTTCTCTTCAAATATGTCCCTTTATTCAAGGCACAACACACAAACATGGAGTGTAGCGACACCTGGTGTTTACAGGGAATCATTACAGCCTGTCAATAGAAAAGATCAAATTTAAATCAAGACATATTCTCATAATTGGTTTTGTACTCAATTATATCTTTAACCGTGACATTTCTTATTTACTGTTTTGGTTTTGCAAACATTAACAAGGAAAAAAAGTAAAACAACTAAAATGTGTTAATTACATTTTGTGATTAAAGATATACCGCATCTGTGGGGTATTTATCTCTGACTGGACCATGACAGGAAACATGGTAGAGGAGGATGACATGGAGCAAATGGTCTAAGCCGGGAATAAAACAAAGTCAGCTCAAGTGTATTTGATTTTTATATTTTTTACACAGCAGTTAAAATAAATACCAGGCAAACAATTAATCAGATGTTAGACAACTCAAAACAGTTAAGTTAAGGCAGCTAAGGCAGATTGATATTCAAATAATCATTTACATATTGTATTAAATAGGTAAAGTTGTCTTACAGCTGAAACATTTTAGAGTATCCCCAGTTGCAAAAAACTTCACAAACTGACATTAAAACAGTAAACTCAAAATTTCTAACTTCCAAACACTTTCTCAAATCCACGTTTGTCTACTATGCGTCCATAATAAGTGGAAAAATAAAATGTCTCTGGACTGCTGTGTGTCTTTAGCTTAAGTATCGTCTCATGAGCTGAGTCTCCTGTATCTGCAATAGTCATGACGTCTGACACCGGAAGGAGGAAATCATGGCGCTTGCCCCAGAACGTGAGGTGGGAAACTTTAAGTGTAGTTTGTGTTGAGTCCAAGTACATCATCCCAACCACTCTCCTGAAGAAGTGACTGACTGTGTACAGCATGGTGCCAGCAAACAGAGCTATTCCTGTTGAGTAACCAGCCAGGAAGAACGACACATCTCCCTGGAGGTAGAAGTAGTAGACAGGGGGTAAAATAATCACAGTGATTGAAGTCTGAAACAGCTTGAGTCTGGACACTGCTCTGAGGAGCTTGATGTGTGGCAGCCTGTAGATCATTGTGTAGGTCTGTGTGGGTAGGTTTGAGCATTTAACCACTGGTGCCCGTTTAACTGTAGAGGGTACCAGGACGTTCTGCTGCTTTTGACAAAGTGGGTGAGAATGGACACCGCATGACATCCAGCCAATGAGGTGTTCGATCCTCTGGTGCAGGACAGAAGGTGGGCGTTAGTCTCTTCAGCATCTTTGACCTGATCTGAAAAACAAACAATTAAAATGTAAACTATAGACATATAGACACTATATTACTTATTTACCTCAAAATATGGAACCTCACATTCATTTTGAAGGTTTTGTGACATTAAACAGGGAAACTAACGACTCTTTTAAAGCAGAGGTGACTCTGGTTTGACAATGAGTGATGGTACTAGCATCTGAGGAGGTCAGTTTGCAGCCGTCTCATTTAGTCTTTAATCCTATACATTTTTCAGTGTACACATTATTCACTATAGCAAGACTGATATAAGGCAATATAATCTTAATTTCTCTCAAAAACACAATAATCCCCCCCACCCCCCAAAAAAAAAATCCCTTTATCCCTTTGCTTAATGCTGCAAAAAAAAAATAATAAAAAAATAGATCCAACAATACAAGGACGTTCTTACCGTGTTTTGAGAAAAGTGTGTGTGTGGGGAGATCAAAGAAAAACAAAAAAAGCACAGACCTCTAACCAACAGTGATCAATACAATCTTTCTGCAAAGGCTGACATGCTTACACTATAACCCGGATGTGGTTCAAATATCATTTAAACCATATTAGGTTAGTTTGGGCGCCCCCTTGTGGAAAGAGAACTCGTAAATAAAATGCTATCAAGTTATGAATGGGAACAATCAGGTTGGTTCTTAAGCGTACTCAAACTCTGTAGCCCAAATAATTCACTAACGCAGTAAATATGTTCAGTTTGAGGTCTCTAGTTAATCAAAGAAACTAACTCAACTATAATCTTTTCCACACATCAGTTTGACAGTTTTCTGAAGGGCAGCCCGGCTGAGACGGAGCAGCAGAGAACAGAACAAAAACTCCATTAAGCTCCAGCCCGGGCCACAACACCAGAGCACTTATTGTGATTTTTTTTCCTGTGGGGCCAGTGCTGGGCTTCTCAACACCAGTTCAATAAATCAGTGTCTCAAACAGGAATAACCTTGTCCTTATTAGAGGCAGTACTACCTTCTTACATATGCATAAGGCTTACATAAAAGTTTGTGCTCTGTCTATAACATAAGGAGCTTGTGAAATAAGCTTTTCCTCAAGTGAATCCAAAACAGGCTTAGGTCCTTCTTTCACAGCAGCACCTGGAGGTTTTTATGCTCATGGCTACTCAGATGTGCTAAAGATGCTGGAGAGTGAAAATATTATTGAAGATGTAGCAGAAAAAAGTCAGTTGCTGCAGAAGTTACTCATGGAGTGAACAATGTAGGTTTACTAATGTGCTATGGTTTAGTCTTCAGTGTATGTTAAAATACTAATGTATTAAGCATATGAACTTGACCAGGAATGAGCATTGAGCAATAATATACAATTTCCATGACATCTTCCTCCTCTTTATGCTGATCAGAGGTTGCACTAGACATTCTCACTCTCTATCCTTTTGACGAGTCGTAATTAATCTATTATTACTTGTCATTTTCATTCTTTAATAATAGTTATAATGGCTTTTTGTTTTACTCACATTTTAAGAAAATTCAAGATGAGAATAGAGGTCAGATTATGCATTTTATTTATGAACAAAAAGTGGAAGGGTATTTTGTGCTTGAACTCTCGAGAACACAGTATATTGCACAATATGATTCCGGAAATAACAATAATGAGCTGAACTTAATTCAATCGCTGTTGTTGTGCACCCCCTGACAAATCTGTTACTTGCGTTAGTTTTTTAACATTTTTCCTCCTTCCCACCTCAGCCACGTTAACTCCTGTTCCCACTGAACATGATACTCCCTCTTCTTGACCTCCTTTTTGCTGCTTGATTGTCCCATAACAGCTGTCGGTGAAGGCTCAGTGTTGTCTGTTTGTCCTCATCCTCCACTGCATGTTCTTTTTTTCATCTTTATTAACCATATCAAAACGTGACATTTTTGCAACTGAATGCAGCGTGACAAAGACAACATGATTCAAGGTAATTGCTAATTGATATACATTCTCCACCAACGGATCAGGAGTAGGAATTAGATCACACTCCTAATCCGTCAAAATGATGGATGGCATTAACATTTTACGTCACTGCTAAAAAAAAAACGCCAATGACAGAAAATATTTGGTTAATGCAACCTCTGGTTCTGATAAAACATTAGCATTAAATTAGCTTGGTTGGGTGTGAATTGTATATTATGGCAGGAGCAACAACCCAGGTACATGTTTATTGACCCTGAGGTAAATGACCTATCGCTGGGGAAAATCCTCGTGCCCACCCTTCCCTCTTAGGCAGTGTGAATTCACTTTGAGCAGGTTTGACTATAAAATCAAAGACAATAAAGGCATCAATGTATAACAGGGACCAACACAAGAAAGAAAAATTTAAGAATCCATTGGTAACATCAGAATTCAATAAATCATGAATTGGTTGACCCATCGGACTCAAGAGCACAGGCCTGACCCTGCCTATCCATTTCTGTCCCTGAAATGAAAAACAAATCATGGAGTGATACATATGCACATTCATAATGATTAAAATCATTTCTCTTAAGCATAATAAATTCAGTGAACCATACGGCCCTTTAGAACTTTAGTATAATCAGTCAAGGAGCTGTTGAACTTGATGTTTAACCGTTGTCTCATCAGTGTACTTGCGAACGATGACGTCCCCCAGATCAGATTGTTGATTGTCTCTGGTCAAAGACCATAGTGTTGCTCGGCAGACATGTGCAGGAAGTTTGACCCATTAATGGCCACATCCATCAATCTCACCAACAACCTACGGATACATGGATACAAGTTATCAGACATGGAAGTGACAATACAGATTTTAAAATCCAGGTCAGTTTCACAAACATTTTGTCAAACCAGGTCTAGATTAAGTCCTATATGCCAGAATACTCAGTCATCTGTGTTGTGTTCAATTAAAAAAAAGGGATCAATTAAATGAGGGCACATGTGTCCAGTCAGCAGGCAACATTGGTCTAATGGTCTAACCTTCACAAAAACACCAGACGTCCGCTGCACTGCAAATGTCCCTGATCTCGCCCTTTGTCAAGTTCAGATTGATGTCACAGGAAGTCATGTGACTCACGTCACTAGCCGAGCTTGCAAGTGTATTTCCCTTCATAAGTGTAAACCCAGATGATTATAAGTTCAAAGAACTATGCTAATATTAGCTCTTAATGGTGGCTTAATTTATTGTCAGAGCTTCTGTTCTCTTCTGATAAACTATGAAAAAAACCTACTTTTATTCTGAAATGTTTGGTTTAATCAGACTAAATAGTGCTTCTCCAGAAAAGTCATGTCACTGTTATTTAGTTCATTATTTAATTTAAACTACGGTATATTTTTAACTGTATTAAACCATTGTTGTTTAGAATTAGGTTAACCAAGCCTCATCACTTAAATACTGTTTGATTTAAATCTTCCCCACTTTTTTTTAACTTAGTTGATACAAACAAATCCTTTATATAAATCAGAAATTGTTTTGGTTCACAAGCTTTTTTATCATTTTTAATCTTTTTAAGATTATATTGCCTTGTCATCATAAAGCCTGCTTTTTTCACAGATTATCACTCTTACAATATACTATTTAGAGTTTATAGAATTTTTTTTAAATAAGATTTCTGGAACAATCTGTTTAAGAAAACTTCTCTTAAGCCCAGTGTGTTAAACTGAGGGGGAAATGAGAGATGTTAAAAATCTTACCTGCCAATGAAATCATATATAAGTAGAATTAGAAGTAGTAGTATAATTAAGCCGATGAAAATGATGACATATAAATCTGCCAAAACAAGAACAAAAAAGTGATAAAGTAACAGTTAGGATAAGTACAATAAAGCCAATCTGTTCATGTCTCATCACTTCTGATTTTCTGAAATTATAACAAAATCTATCATAATGTTCTTACAGTTAATTCCCTCACTGACGGATGGGGGTCAGTTCGTTTGCAGGATGTGGCTAAGTCGACTGTGAGAGTCTTTTCTTCTGCAGGGTTGGCAGCCACACACCGATACTCTGAGGTTAGATTCCTTTGGTTTACAGTGAGAGATAACTCGTCAGAGCTGCTCCTGGACAAAATGTCCTCTCCTCTGACCCAACTCAGTGTCGTCTGCTCTGTTTTCTTCACCGAACACTGTAAGGTACAGCTGTCATTGCTCACATTCAGAGTGGTCACTACTGGGAGTGGAACAGGATCTGAGAAAAAAACAAAATCCACGACAGACTTAGTCAACACCACTGTCCTTAGACCCTCCATCAAAACAAAGAAAAAAATTATTTTACACTTCCATTTGAACCAATTTCAACAAATATAATGAAAGCATATGATTTAAACATATTGAAGAACACTTAGACAAATATGAACAAAAATGTGAAAGTGGCACAAACGTTGATTTTGTGATAAATAATAAGCATGCATTAATTTGCCAGGTCATGGTCAAGGGTCATGTTTCAAAAGAAATGCCACTTACCGAAGACTTTGAGTTCATAAGTTTCTAAAAAGACCGTTCCTTTTTTAGAGTCAATGACATAAACTCCTGAGTCGTTTTTCTGTAGCCCTGTGATTGTAAAGAGTCCAGTGTTGTTGTTCCAATGAAGTCTGTTTGTGTAAATGGCTTCAATTTGAAGTTTACTCTCAATAACAGAAGCAATAACTCTTCTAACTGAATCTTTTGGTACAATAGAGAGAAATGCTCTCTCGTTCACTGGGTTGGAGAATGTGATGGATCCTCCCACAATAACCCGTTAGGTTCTTTACTGCCGCAGCACCACAAGCTGTTATTACTGTAAAACAACAGAAAGAAAAGTGTTAATAAACTTAGACTATTCCACAAGCTCCTGTCTAATCTTTGAAACATAAATGAAAAAAGTCATGTATGATAAGAAAAGTGAAAACTGTTCAGGTCTGCTTTGGTTTGCTGCAGACCTCTCAATGAAGACTTCAATGCGCCACTGCCTTTAACCACAGAGGTATAAAAAAATCTGGATGACAGAACCAGCCTGCCCTGGGGCAAGATGAGCTTCTGGTCCTGGTCCAACCACATGTACCCCAAGTGTAAAGCACACAATGCATTTGTCGTTTGAGAAAGAAAACAATATTCTCTGAACCCACAACAAGCACACAAATATTAGACTTTGTAAGAAAGAACACTGCAGCTCCATGAACTGTGCCTAATTAGTTTCCAGAGCTAGAGAAAACTTATACCGACATAAAAAGAGGCTGACAGGAGAAGTATTTGTTATTATCAGCTCCTTCAGACTGAGCAAGTGGTGGAGACATACCAAAGGCTGAGGGAACAATTAGCTGCTCTGCAAACTTTGTTGGAAATTTTCTTTAACTCTCCATCACTGGACCCTTACTGGACCCCCTGCAGTTTGCTTACCGAGCAAACAGGTCCGTGGATGATGCAATCAACATGGGATTGCACTTCATCCTGCAACATCTGGACAAAACAGGGACTTATGTGAGGATCCTGTTTGTGGACTTTAGTTCGGCTTTCAACACCATCATCCCAACAGCCCTTCAGACCAAACTGACCCAGCTCTCTGTTCCTAGCTCTATCTGTCAGTGGATCACCAGCTTTCTGACAGATAGGTAAATTGTATTGTAAAGTAGGCAACAGTTAGTGAGACTGGGAAATTCATGTCAAACAGCTGCACCACCAACACTGGTGCCCTCAGGGATGTGTTCTCTCCTCTGCTCTTCTCCCTGTACACCAACGACTGCACCTCTAAAGACCCTCTGTCAAGCTCCTAAAGTTTGCAGATGACACTACAGTCATCGGCCTCATCCAGGACGGTGATGAGACTGCTTACAGACAAGAGGTTGAGCAGCTGGCTGTCTGGTGCAGTCTTAACAACCTGGAGCTGAACACGCCAAAACAGTGGAGATGACCGTGGACTTTAGGAGAAACCCCCTGCACTTTCCCACTCACCATCATAAACAGCACTGTGACCGCAGTGGAGTCATTCAGATTCCTGGGTACTACCATCTCACAGGACCTGAAGTGGGACATTCACATTGACTCCATCGTGAAAGGCACAGCAGAGGTTGTACTTCCTTCGCCAGCTGAGGAAGTTTAACCTGCCACAGGAGCTGCTGAAACAGTTCTACTCAGCCGTCATTGAGTCTGTACTGTGTACTTCTATAACTGTCTGGTTTGGCTCAGCAACAAAATCAGACATCAGAAGACTACAGAGAACTGTTCGGACTGCTGAAAGGATTATTGGTGCTCCCCTGCCCACCCTTCAAGAACTGTATATAACCAGAGTGAGGAAAAGGGCTCATAAAATCACTCTGGATCCCTCACACCCAAGTCACCCCATTTTTGAACTTTTGCCATCTGGCCGGCGCCTCAGAGCCGCAAATACCAGAATAGCAAGGCACAAAAACAGTTTCTTCCCCCAGGCAATCTACCTCACGAACAGTTAAATGTTCCCCACTTATGCTTATGCAAAAAAAAGTGCAATATCCTTATATTCATTTGTTACCCCTCCATCCTAGTACATCCCTGCATCTTATTCAATCCTATTCAATTATCATTTATAGCACAATTGTTTATATTGTTTATACACTTATTTGTTGTCTGTTTATACACTTATTTTTTGTCTGTGTGTTGGTGTCTCTGTGTACTGGTAGCTTATGTCACTAAAACAAATTTCTTGTATGGGCAAGCATACTTGGCAATAAAACTCTTTCTGATTCTGATTTCTGATTCTGATTCCGCAGATGTCCATCAAAGGACCACACAGAGTGATCAAACCGAGTCTCTTAGAGCGCTGTTTGCTTATAGTCTGAGTCAGAGTATGTGAGCGGTGCGGAGTGGGAGCGGAGTTGTGTGATTTTGCCAGGTGCGAGGAGCGGATTTTTAAATGTTGGAGCGTTGTGATTGACTGACTCCAGTCTGGAGTCTGAAGAAGTCTGAAGAAATGTGAATGTTTTATACTTTATTTATACTTTATATAAATTGTATTGTAAAGTAGAAAAACCCAACTAGGAACAGGAGTTGTATAAAGTTTATATGCAGCACATCAGTCGCAGGTTTTATATCTGGAACTATGTTTGACCTTTTACATAATCAGGTACTTTGCCTAATTTTATATCACACACTGTTAAAGGTAAATAAACAGAAATAGACCAGCAAAACCAGGCTGGCGTACCTTGCCCCTTTTTCTCTTGTGACTCACAGATCCTGACGACGCTGCACACTTAATTATCAGAATTTGTGGATTATATTTACTATTTCAATGAGAAAATTATGTGTTCTGTAGTGCATTGCCTTACTTTGCATCACAAACCAAAGTGACAACAGCAAATAAACAGAAAGGCTTGAATCTTCACTCTTTTTGTTTTATGGGGCCATACTGGAGAGCATCCTCTGTGTTGGAATTACAGCCTAGTTTGGAAACTTGTCTGCCCAGTTAAAAAACAAACTAGCTCACATCCACAAAACGGCAATGAAAATAATAGAAAAACAATTTAAATCAATGTAAGCTCTATATGAGGGGGCTGTTATGATGAAAGCAGCAGGGATCATATCAGACCCTGACCACCTTCTCTCTGGTGAATACGAACTGCTTCCATCAGGGAAAAGGTTTAGAGTACCAAAATGTAATCTACACAGACTGAGGCTCTCATTCATCCCAGCCTCCATTAAACTGCTCTATTCACAGAGGCTGACAGCACTTTAGCATCCTAATGCACTTAGTACTAGCACTTTACTTGAGATTAATTTTGTTGGAAAGGCAGTAGGTTGGTAAAGAGCGCCCACTAGTGGCGCTTCATAATAGACCTTATACGTTGATCATGTTCGTTGCTTTACTTCTGTAAGTCTGCATATATATTATTTAGTCACTCTATGTTTATCCAATTTGTTTAGCCTTCATCATACTTCTCACGATATGGTAATTATTATAGCAAATCTAATTTGTTATTATTTTATTTCTTTATAGACCGCACACATACACCTACTCACCCACCTGTTGTTATTCATTGAGGCTGTACCTATGCTGCTACCTGAACTTTATTAAACCAACTACAAGTTTTATCTGCATCCTGTTCCTGTGTCATGGGGCTCAAGGCGGATATTATCTGAACACCTATCCTAGTCCTTTAGCCTCTCAAATAGGTCTTATTCATTGTCCTAATTATATTGTTGCCTTGTTTTTGTCCTTTCTGTTCAGGAGCTACTACCCAGTGCTAGATGGGTATGCAGCATCAATTGTTAATGTCTGCTTATACATATCTTGTAAATTGTCTTTTATTCCTGTAAAGCGCTTTGAGTTACAGTGTATGAATTGTGCTCTATAAATAAAATTGCGTTGCCTTATACTGTAGGGGAGACCGGGTATAGTTGTAACACCGGGAGAGTTGTAACACTACCATTTCCACGAATCAGGGATAAGATAGGAGTCATGTGACAGTTTCAGTTTTTTCAGAATTCCTTTTTGATCCCACATGGAGGTTTTGCTGTCTGTGTTGCCATCTCTCCTGAAGCTACAGCCAAAAATCAAAATCTGATGTAAGAAAGTAAAAAAAAACAAACAAGATAATATATTTTTTAGTACTTATACTGTTGTAGATAATGTTGTATGAGTTATATCAGGTCAAACTTTAGTTTCTCTAGTAAAGAATGGTGTATCAACCTCCTGCTAATTTCAAAGCACCATGCTAATACAGGTAGCTAAACAGTGGGTGATAGTGGTGGGGTAGGTTGTAACATGTGTTTGGAAAGTGTTACAACCATCCCCTTACATACAAATAAGAACATTTTTGTGATTTTAACAATTCTACAGAATGCCTAGAACTTGGGTGAGAAAAACAGATCGTGGAGTCGATGCCAGTCTTTTAAAAAGAGCAGCAGAGGAAGTTATGAAAGGAAATGGTAAATGGTAAATGGTATGCATTTATATAGCGCATTTTTGCACCCTTCTCAGGCACCCAAAGCACTTTACATCGTGCTTCCACTCACCCCATTTACACACATTCACACACATTCACACCTGGGGCAGACAGAGATGGGGGCTGCCATACAAACGGCGCTCAACCTTCTCCAACCACCACCAAACACACCTCTACAGTCACACACATTCATACACCAGTGCTATGGACACTGGAGGCAAGGTGGGTTAAGTGTCTTGCCCAAGGACACGACGACAGTAGGGCAGAGCGGGAATCGAACCGCCAACCTTCTGGTTGTAGGACGACTGCTCTACCACTGAGCCACAGTGGCAAAAGTCCATGGAATCTGCCATGTCACCCTGAACAGATATTGGCAGAAATATAGAATGTAGAATGGGGGTAAATATGTTTGTTAATTTGCAGCTATTCATTTAAAATAAACTGTTGTTGTGGCATAACACTTGGAGTACCCTTTTTTTTGTGTTTTTGTGCATTTTGTCTACCTGTTACAACCTACCCCCGTAGTGGGGTAGGTTGTAACAAAGGACCACCTTGTATTTGTCATCATTTCAAAAAGTATGTGAGATAGTTGGAGAAATTTAAATTGTTGCCAATTGTAGTACACAAGTGTGGGTACTTTGCCTAAAAGTTTCAGACATGTAGCTAAAAAAAAAAGGTAGTTTCTGGTGCTGAAGAAAAAAGTGTTACAACCATACCCAGTCTCCCCTAATTGAGTTTCTTAAGTTATTCTGTGATTATTGCCCATTAAAAATGACAACGGGTCATTTTTGACCCACTTGTGCAGACTTGCAGGCTAATCATAGAGAAACTCAAATTTCTTATTATTTAATAAAGATAGGCCTAGATTCCAAAGTTTCAATGAGATAATTTAATAAACGTGTTGAATATAAAATATTTACAAATTGGAATAAGAAAGATATTTAAAAACAACTTTACCGGGTCATTTTTTACCCACTTGTGTCTGAATGGGATCTAATTGTCCAAGTGTCTGATGCAAGAGCAGAGCGCTAAACTACAGTGCGGAAAGTAGGCTAGTGCCAGACTTACCAAAAAACATTAAGAGTTTGTTCATCATCAGCATTTTTTTCCTTCCATCAGACTCATGACTCATGATCTGACCCTCTTCACCAGGCCGTAACTTTAGCCCCGACTGTTTCGAGCCCAGGACAGACGACAGGAAAATCAATGAGCAAGTGCAGACATGAAGAAGACTGTAGACTACGGTGTCAGACTCGCGCTCCCTTTCAGCGCCCGATCAGGTCTGGATCATAACCACTGTAAAAACGGCCCCACTTGTGGCCGCTAAGCATCAGACATGTGACTCTCTCTCTCTCTTACTGGCAGATGCCTCGCTTCACCTGGGCTGTTAGCCAATCACAAGTTGACTTAGAATTGCTTGCTATCAATACATTTATGTATTTATTTATAAAAATAAATGAAAAAACATGCACACGCGTACACACGGGATCATACGCGATCACGTCAGACTTTACAGTAGCCTGTTTCGGCCTCGGGCCTCTGATCCAGAGTCAGGACGAGACGCTGTTCACCTCGAACACACCTTTAGCCTAAGCATGGCCTACGTTTGTATTTATCTAGGAAATCAATTACATTTACACAAGAGCTCGTGTCATGCCGTTAAATCTTGTGCCATTGTGGGCTGTCGCTCATAATTGCCTCAGGGCATTAAAAGGAAGCAGTGTTTTCCGGTGTGAAGACCAGGTGGACCTTGGCCCCCACCCACATTGACCCCTTTGAGATGTATTTGATCAAATGGGCAAATTTGGTTATTAGTATTAGTATGTTTAAAATACGTATTAGTATGTTTTAAATGTTTGTATGACAGTGTCCTAACTGTTGTAACGGAGACGTAAATGGAGTTATCCTTAAATGAATGTCTGGGCGTTTGACGCCACAGGTGGTCTATTAGGTTTTAGAGAACAATTTATTAAAGTTGTATTTTATGGAGGACATGATCGTTCCCGTAAAGTATAATGATGGGACTGTGAAGCCTGTCTGTAAACCTGTTGATGGAATAGGCCTAATAATTAACAGCACGGTGCCCTTGCTTAGCTACAGGTTTGGTGAAGCTGAGAGCAGAGCAGAGATAGACATACCTGAGTGGCACAAAGTCGGAGGAGTACATGTAACATTTATCAGCATGATAAAGGTTATCAACATGAGTAGCCTAACCTTCATTCACGGATGACAACTAACATTCATCTTGAAACATGTTTAAATAAATGATATCCAGTTCATCCCAGCGCAAACAACTTAAGTTTGAGCAGCACATCGTTTTAACATGTTTACATTCATATATAGATAGATAAAATAGTATATTACTCACAAAAAACGATTGAAGTTAATTCGACGACGAGCATGGTGTCTGCCTTGTCCAAGCAAGTTCAAAGTAAAGCTGCCTCTTTCTGTCTCCTCTTTCTACTCTGTCAGTCCATCCAGTCAGCCAGACAGAAGAGAGCAAGACCTTCTTCATCCACAATAATGGTTAGCTTGTTTTACCTTCCTCTTACTGGTCCCGTCTCCAAATTGTCATGTATCTCTTCTGCTTAGGTCCGAGTCAATCGCCTTTGGTGCAACTTCACGGAGGTGTCAAGCCTGTTTCTCCAGTTATCCAGTCTCGCTCATACCTCAGAATTTGACAGACATCCCAAGTCTCCCGGAAGTTGCGGGAGTCTCCCACATATTGATAGCGGCTCCCTGATGCCCGCAAATTAGTTAAAATCTCCCGGAATCTAGAGCGAGCAAGAGCGCACATGCGAGAGTGTTTTAAATGGTGTAGCGCGCGGCAGAGAGGGAGGAGCGAGAGACCTTGCGTGTGTGGTCTAGTGGGCCGTGGTTGGTTGTGCTTCGGGATACCTCCCCGAAATGACTTTTTGCAGGTTGGAATGTCTAAATTTTTTTTTTTTTATATATATATAATTTGGATAAGCCACCCATAAGTCCTTTAAAGGGTTAGGGTTAGCAGCATTAATAGAGGATATCCTTTCCTTTGTCATACGTGACAAATATGTCCTTCTGCACATATTTGTTGAATGTTGCCAAATCCATAATTTATTCAATAAAAGACGGCTTTAGAGGGTCTTGATCCTTTTGTTCATATTTCTAAAGCAGGAGGGCTTAGTTTCGACTATTTACTGACATGAAACGGTGCAAATAAGTCCAGTTTTAAAGATAAAGTGTGCCTGGTTTGATAGAAAAGCGCTGTCATTGGTCAGGTTTGTTGAGCCATGACTTGCTGTGTCATACTGTGCTACTTAAAAGTAAAAAGTAGGCGGGAATATAAAAAAGTAGATGCATGGATTCAGAGTCTGCAGGTGGTGAAGTATTCTCTGGTGTGTAAAAGGTCAGATGACAGAAGTGGCAGGAGTCCGGTCTTCACCAGCACAACAGCAGCAGATTTAAAATAGTTAGTCTTCTGCGTCTCTCTTCTGTCCACAAATACCTAGCGGCTTCTTTTCCCGAGGGAGCAGCGTAGCCTAAACAACAAGACGAGTGCCACGTCGACGTAGCAGAGTGGAGGCAGTGCGGTGTGGAAGAGGTCTAGTAATCTCAACCATGATGTCAAATCAATCCAGGGAGCCATTGATAGAGTAGAAGAATGGTCATATAAATGGGGTTCCAAGATGTCCGTAAGTAAAAGGTGTTTTATGGTTATTACTATGAAGAAAAGCATAGGAAATGTTAATTTGAAAATCTATGGACAAAGTATTGAACGAGTAAAAGAGTTTAAGTATCTTGGATTATGGTTTGATGAAAAATGTCTTTGGAGAACACATGCTAATAAAATAGAAATAAAATGTAAAAAGGTACTGAACCTCATAAGATCAATCTACAGTTATGACTGGGGAGCAGACAAACATCTACAGGGCTTTGATCTGGTCATGTAGGCCAATAGACTATGTGTGTATTGTGGAGCAGCAGCTAACTCTCTTCAAGTTAAAATTGACATAATTCAGTACAGAGCTATTTGTATTAGTGTTGGAGCGTAATTATTAGTATTAAAACAACACCAATCAATGCCCATTAGGCCTTCGACGTATTAAGTTATCTCTAGTAAAATTGGGTTAAATTAAAGGGTTCTGGGACAGAGCAGTCTGCAAGTGTTCTTAAAAATTGTCGGGTATACTTACAATCACAAAGTGCAAAGGTTTTGGATGTACTATAACAATGTAAATAGCCCTGCGACTAACTGGCCACTGTCCAGGGTGTACCCGCCTCAGGCCCAAAGCTGCTGGGATAGGCTCCAGTCACCCGCGACCCCTAACGGGACTAAGGGGTAGAAAATGAATGAATGAACAATGTAGCGGAGCAATACTGACTAAGTGATTAAATTTTCTGTCCTGTTAAGGTTTAGGGTAAAGTCCCTCCTTGGATCTTGCCTGTGCCAGATGTAAATACAAGTCTTAAGGAAAAAAGGAAAGAATCTCAGGGAGGCAATTAGGGTTCACTAGCTGAAGAATATAAGGACTAGTTATTACAGTTATTTAAATATTTATACATACAAATGGTGGGGTGCACATGGCAGAGTGGCCACATTCTCGGCCGACTCTGGTCTTTCTGTGAGGAGTCTGCATGTCCTCCATGTGTTACTGTGGGTTCTCTCCGGTACCGGCTTCCTCCCACCGTCCAAAGACATGCATGTACAGGTTAATTGGCAACTCTAAAGTGTCCCTAGTGAATGAATGTGAGAGTGAATGGTTGTTTGTCACCGTCTGTCTCCAAGTGTCAGCCCTGCGACTAACTGGCCACTGTCCAGGGTGTACCCCGCCTCAGGCCCAAAGCTACTGGGATAGGCTCCAGTCACCCGCGACCCCTAACGGGACTAAGCGGTAGAAAATGAATGAATGAATGAATACATACAAATGGCTCAAAAGACCCAGTGTCAGGTCATGTAGGGGCAGGCGTATATAAACCTGAGTTTGACATTTCTATAAGCAAAAGAATATCCAATAATTTGTCTGTATTTACGGCTGCAATTACAGCTATCATTCTTGCACTGCAATGAATAGAGGAGGTTAGACCTGAAAGAGGAGTCATTTGTTCAGATTGTGCTGCAGCGACGAAGAGCCTTAAGGCCAGAGAAACACGTAGAGATGACTTAATGTTGGAAATTCATCTTATTCTTAGACTTCAAAGGACTGGTCTAAGTGCATGTTTTTTTTGGATTCCATCGCCCTCGGGGATAAAGGGCAATGAAGTGGCCAAGAAAGCTTTAACATTGACATTTTATGATTGTATTAAGATACCAATGGGTAAAGAAGAATAGGTGAACTTAAATCTTTGATTACAGCCGCAGTACAGGTTAATTGGCAAAACATTTGGGTTGCAGACAGAAAAGGCCGTCATTTATATGAAATACAAAAATCAGTCATAGTAACCTTTATAAAGGAGAAAAGCCGGAAAGAAGAGGTTGTCTATTCACGACTAAGACTTGGGCACACAGGGCTATAATCAAAGCTGGTGTTAATGGGAAAGTTGACAACAGATTTGTGTGAGTATTGTGGAAGAGTCAAAACAGTCAAATACGTTTTAATGGAGTGTAGGAATTACAGGACACAGAGACAAGTACTCAAAGACAAACTGTACAAACTAGAAAGGGGCTGGAGTTTACAAGGTATTCTATAAAAGAGATTGGAAACAAAGCAGGGAATTGATGGGGTTTTTAAAAAAACACAGGGCTATATAACAAGCATAGATTGTATAATAATAACAAGGTATATAACCTTCTCCCCCTCTCCCCAACACAACCATTAGATTGTCACTGAAACACTATGAGATCTAACATGATACAGTAGGTGGCGGTATGCACCTGGACTGTTGGTTGCGACTCGCCTCACTGAGGCGGAAGAGATGCATACTTTTACACATAGACATAATATACGTAGACGCCTCATGACGTGCTGGAGAGTGATCCACGTCGCCGCCATATTGGGTGAGTCTCTCCACTCAACGCTAGCACCAGAGTCAATCGGAGTCAACGGAGAGTGAGCAATTATGCCCGTATTTTGTGCAGCTTACGGTTGCAATAACCGACGCAGTATTGAAACTAGATCGCATGGGATTACATTTCACAAGTAAGATTGAACAATAATTTAGGTTATTTTACCATTTACCGTTTACTTACGTGTAACGTTCAGCAGGAACTGGTAACGCATCTTAGGCTACTCTCTCTCATAATCTCTTGCTGATTTTTTTTTTCTCTTCACACTTTGAAGGTTTCCCAGTGATACAGGCTTGAGGAGGCAATGGGAAGTTGCTATTAGACGGGAGGGTTTTGTTGTGACTGAGTCGTCAAAGCTCTGCAGTGAACACTTCAAGCCTGATGATTTTGACAGGACGGGTCAGATTGTCAGGCTTAGAGATGGTGCGACCCCATCTGTCTTCAACTTCCCATGTCATCTCCAAAGGGTAGGTGTATTTTACTCTACATGCTAACAGAGATGTCTATGATTCATATGTAAAACAAAAACAGTAAAACCGTTAGATATTTCTGCATGTATTAGTGATGTATTGTGTATTAAAATACACTGTGGGATACTAAAACCTTTTCAAGTGTTTTTAATGAAGTTGTTTTTAAGTATTATGTTTATTATATTTTAGCCTGTAGTGACAAGGAATACACAAACTTCAAGGAAAGCTGAAGAGAGCCTACCAGTGGACCTTTCTCAGCATTTTCCGGAAAGTGAACTTCAGCCCAATGATGTGAGTATTTGTAGGCTATTTAATATGTCCCATACAGCTGTGAGCTTCATGGCTGTGGTCATATCAAAATATCTCCCTTGCTTTCTGCAACTCTTTTCAGAAATACTCATACACTTATATGTGAATGAGTATATGTTATAAATAAATAAATACACACGTGAACAAATACACACCTTCTTTCACTCACATTCTCTCATACGCACCCTTTCTCTCTTTCCCATACTCATGATGCTGGCAGTGATATTACAGATAAGAAATGTGTGCCTGCACATATGCACCAAACAACTGTGAGTGGTATGATATGAACATCACTGAAAATATTTTCATCCTTCTTTCTACTAGGAACACTCCTATGCATTGCCCAATTCTCCTACTCGTCTAAAGGCCAGACTCAGTGAAGCTTTGGCTAGAGTGGAGAGTCTAGAGCGGGAGAAGCAAAATGCAAAGACCGAGAACGGAGAGCAAAGAAAACTGTAAAGAGTCTTCTGGAAGATCTGAAGGAAAAGAACCTTATAAATGAGGAGTTGAATCAAAGGCTTGGCTTCCATTCTGGTAAAAAGAAATTGATAATACCACCTTGAATTGTATATTGTTTACACTCTTTGTCCGACTTTACAAAAGGTATTATTTCAAGGGAACTTTCTAACTAGTCTGTCTAACTAGTTTAACTGAATTTCAGATCTTCAGGTAGACCTCTTTTCAAAGCGGGGCCATGAATACACCAAAGACCAGAGAGAGTTTGCCCTCACACTGCACCTCCATGGTCCAGCCTACAGTTACCTGAGGGATTCTCTGCATCTTCCCCTGCCACATCCACATACATTGCAACGGTGTAGTACATGTTTTTTTATTACACTTTTTAGTGTGTGTGTGTGAGTGTGTGTGTGTGTGTGTGTGTGTGTGTGTGTGTGTGTGTGTGTGTGTGTGTGTGTGTGTGTGTGTGTGTGTGAGTGTGTGAGTGTGAAAGAAATAAATTCAAATGAACAATCAAACTTGTTTCTTTATTAAAATATAAAATTCATTCATTTATACATTTATCAATATGCCATAGTCTACCATATGTCTTAGTTAAACCTCGTAATACAAAGTATTTCTACATGAAAGCAGAATTTTTTAATGTGTGACAGCATCCTGTATCATAGCTAAGTCTCTGCCATTTGTAACAAACAAAACCGTGTGAAAATCCGGTAAAAACTCGGGGAGTTATGATCATTGTAGTTGAGGAATACACCTTCCTCAGTAGAAATAAATATGGGGGGCGGAGCATTGGAGACTCATCCAAGATGGCGCCGTGCTGATACGTCCGCTCCAATAGGCAGCGTCAGTCTATGAGGCGTCTACGTATATTATGTCTATGCTTTTACAATCATTGGTTGAACACGGGTTTCCACTTCTGTGTTTTATGTACCGTTGTGATACAGGCGTGTCATTTCTCAAGTAGGGCTTTTGAAGGAGGTTAACAATCAAATGGAAAGCTATTAACGCACGCTTGCAGAGAGGCGTACATTTAACTAGCTAGTGCTGTTAGCTTGAAGAAGAAGAGGTACAACATGTTGCAGCTGGGAGATGAAGTGACCCTATACTCGGTCATCTTCGTGGTGGTCCTGTTGGGGACACGGAGTGCGCTGTGGACAACTGTGCTCACGGTCTCTGTCTACCTTTTTCGGCTGTGTTCCGGTTCCCTCAGGTGCCTACAGGCCGGGCCAGACAGGTCCTGCACCCGGCCAGGGGCGTTTATGGGACAGGCCAAGTGTCCGCTATCGCTCATCGGGGCGGTGGACACGACGCACCCGAGAACACGTTAGCCTCGATAAGAGAGGTAGGCTACCACATGCAGAAAGGATTTGGGCCTCTTCCTATTTACACGAACAAAGATAATACCGATAAATAAAACAAGTGTTACTCTAAACAGTCTCTCCCGGCTCTCTTGGTGCGAGGGCTGAAACTACAACTACGAGAATGAAAACTATCAAACCAATGTAAAGGTTGTCTGTTTATTCCAACTCACAAAAGGGTACACAAAACAATTTTAACACAAGGTCAGCCAGCGAATTGTGTCAATGGTCAACTTAATACCACAACAGTAGTAATCTTTGGCCACACCTCACGCAGGAGTCAGGCGCTTCCTGCAGCTTTCCCACTATGTGTCCAGTCAGCAGTGACCTACTGGTTCTAACTGGTTTCAACAAGTATAAAAAGTTGTGAGTGCATCTCAAATCAGAAAACACTAACAAAAGGGCACACACGTGAAGAAAGCAGGGAGGAAACGACTACCTGCTTTTTTTAAAGGAACAAAGTTTCATCTAAATAAATAACTGCATAAATACAAATAAGAACTATCATAGCAAGATAATAATGTCCCATGTGCCTTTTTTCATTTGTACCAGTGTGACAGACAGTGCAGGGCCTTTCTGTGTGGAGTTTGCATGTTCTCCCTGTGTCTGTGTAGGTTTCCCCGACCTCTAAAAACATGTAGAATATAGGACTACAGATGGAAATGAGCTGTTAAGCTATAATCTGGTACAAGCATCTCTGCTCCGGCTGATTGTACATTGTACGCTGTCCTAAAGAAATAAACTAATCTAATGTTCTTTTATTGTGACATGTTTCCAGTCTAATCAGAGCTCTGTCCTGCTTTAGGCCAGTAAGAATGGTGCAACAGGTGTTGAGTTGGACTTGGAGTTTTCTGATGGTGTGATACTGATGCATGATGAGACGGTGGACCGCACCACAAACGGATCTGGACCACTCAGTCAGATCAACTTCTCTGAGTTGAGTAAGCTGGATGCAGCTGCTAAACACAGACTCAGGTAAAATGATGAGGGTATTGTAAAGATAGAGCTAATTACAATATATGTAATTATTGTCAAATAAAGTGAAGATAATTTTCCCACTGAACCAATGCAATTTTAGTTTTTTTAAATCTAAAACAAATGTGTTTTTATTTTTATACAACAACTTGTATCTGATAATTTAAATAAAAGGAAATGGTCATTTAAATGAAACCAGTACATGCACAACATTTGGGCTTTGTTCTGCTAGGAACAAGTTTCCTGGAGAGAAGATCCCAACTTTAGAGGAAGCCGTTGAGGAGTGCATCAGACTTCAGCTCACCATTTACTTTGATGTTAAAGGTCATCCAGACGAGGTGCAGTGTGTACTGTGTTGTTTTAACATTTACATTTTTACATTTAGTCATTTAGCAGATGCTTTTATCCAAAGCGACTTACAAGTGAGGAAAACAATGGAAGCAATTTTAACAACACAAGGTACAAAAAGCATAAGTGCACAAAAACTAGTCAGTTTAAACCCAGCAAAGTATACCAAGCTAAGGATAAGAAAGAATTTTATTTTATTTTTAAGAGAAGGAATCGATAGAAAGGAAGTAGAACTCAGTGTTTGTCAGTCAGGTGTTGACGGAAGAGATGTGTTTTCAGGCGTTTTTTAAAGATGGCTACAGAATCTGCTGATCTTGTAGCAGCAGGTAGATCATTCCACCAACGTGGAACAGATCCAGAGAAGGTACGTGAGAGTGATTTTTTTTTTTCCTTTCTGGGACAGTGCTACCAGACGTTGTTCATTTGCAGAGCGCAGGGATCTGGTAAGAACATACTGTAGGTCTGTACTAGTGAGTGGAGATATGAGGGTGCAGAACCAGTGGTGGTCTTGTAGGCCAAGAGCATAGCTTTAAACCTGATGCGGGCTTCACCCGGGAGCCAGTGTAACCTAATGAATAGAGGAGTTACGTACACTCTCTTCGGTTCATTAAAGACCACTCTTGCCGCTGCATTCTGGATCATCTGCAGAGGTTTGGTTGTGCAGGCAGGGATTCCAGCCAGTAGAGCATTGCAATAGTCCAGTTTGGACAAGACAAGAGCCTGGACTAGGATTTGTGTAGAGTGCTCTGATAGGAAAGGTCTAATTTTTGTTGTAGAGAATTCAATTACAGGACCAGGTGGTGCTGGTTTAGTTGATCATCAATTACCACTCCCAGATTTCTGGCAGTGCTGGACAGTGTAATGGTTGAAGTGCATAGTTGAATGGAGAGGTTGAGGCAGGTCCCTGGGTTGGCCGCAATCACAAGCAGTTCTGTTTTTGCAAGGTTCAGCTGCAGGTGATGGTCCTTGGTCCAAGTGAAGTTGAGTGTCAGCCTCATAGCATGCTCGCGCAGAACATCAGATAACCAGGGGGCAGACAAGGATGTACGGGCTGGTCTAGATGTAAGAGGGCATAAGTTGTCCAAGCAGGATGTAAGTGTGGAGCACAGGGTGTGGTGGCGCTGTTGGTGTTCAAATAAGAGAGCTCCTCAGATGGGGGAGCACAGAGGAGACGGCAGAGGAAAAGCGGGAGGGAGTGAGCGTACGCAGGTTGCGTCGGAAAGTGGCCTGTACTTTGGACAACAAAACAAACCACCAAACACACACATCTGAGCAAATTGTAGGACATTGACTATTATGCCCATGATTTATTTGTTTAGAATATGGTAGTGTATGTACTTCTATTTGCCTTTAAATATGGGGCCATACCTTGGAAACCAGGATATTATTAACCACTTATGGGGAGTTTATGTTGGACCTCTGAGGATGAAATTGCACTGTTGATTGTTGTTTTAGCCAGTGGTATTTGTGAGTTCAGGACCCACTGTGACACAGCTGTCACTTTCCACAATGTGGTGGTCCAGGACACATAAACACACAACCCAACACAAATCACAAACATTTGACTATGTTTCTCTTTTGTTTCCTAGGCAGCTGCTGCTCTGAAAGTGTTATATAAGAAGCATCCAGTCCTTTACAACAACAGCATTGTCTGCTCTTTTGAACCCAAAGTTATCTATAAGGTAAGTGGGCTTTTAAGTACATTTGCACTGCTCTCTAAATGTAGTGTATGTTTGAGAAAATAGCACATCAAGCATTTGCAGAGTAACAAATGAATAAGTAACTCATAAAAATAAAGGCAAACTAATTTATAGTCAAAACCTTTGGCCTCATGCATTTATAATTGTATGTTTTAATAATTTTCTATTGCCTTTGTTTAAACCTGTCCCAGATGAGGCAGAGTGATCCTGAGGTGGTTACAGCATTGACACATAGGCCATGGAGCCTGAGCCATTTTGGGGATGGGGTCCCACGGTTCACATCGCTATGGAAACACCACTGGATGACTCTTTTAGATGTTGTGTTGGACTGGGCGCACCATCATGTGCTGTGGAGGTTCTGTGGAATATCAGCTTTCCTAATTCAGAAGAACTTTGTCTCTCCGTGAGTTGGAACATTTCTGACCAAACAGTCAAACTGGATAGGCAACACTGTTGACAAGCTCTATCCTTCCAGTGTAGTCTTAATAATACTGTATTTCTTTACTGTCTTCAGGGACTATGTACAATACTGGGCCCAGAGAGGGGTGGAAGTAGTCGCCTGGACAGTGAACACAAAAGTAGAAAAGGAGCATTACCAAGAGTTTCTGCAGGTCAGCTACATCACGGACAGCCTCCTGGAAGACTGTGAACCACACTACTGAAGATAATCTTCCTCTACACCACCCACAGTGGCTCAGTGGTAGAGCGGTTGTCCTACAACCAGAAGGTTGGCAGTTTGATTCCCGCTTTCCCCACAGTTCATACTGTTGTTGTGTCCTTGGGCAAGACACTTAACCCTCGTGGCACTGGTGTGTGAATGTGTAAAAATGTTTGGTGAATGTATTTAGTGATGGTCAGAGATGCAAAATGGCTGCCACATCTCTGTCAGTCTGTCCCAGGGCAGCTGTGGCCACGGATGTAGCCTACCACCACCAGTGTGTGACTGTGGAGTGAATGAATAATGGATATGTAAAGTGTCTTTGCGCTCCCTCAAAAGCGCTATATAAATTTGATTTATTATTATTATTATTGTGTGTTGATGTCTCCTTATGGGTGCCATATTTTGCAAGAATATTATATTCACTCAGACACACGAGACAATTCATCTGGATAAACTGTAACAAGCATCTGTCAATATTAAGGTACTGTAATTTCCAACTCAGGACTGCCTCACTACGTTTCCTTACAGTGCACTGGGCTTTTCACACTTTCACACAACATTATTACACTATACCATAGAATTACATTTGTTTTTATTGAATTTTATTGAAGTGGAGTGCTGTTTTAATTTTACAGAAAAATAAACAGCAATACTGGATTTTAAATGAACACTAAATACTAGAGTTCATTTGTGGGAAGTGACAAAGATTATGCAAAGATAAATAATTATTTCTGTTACACAGTGCGTAATATACTATATAATAGTCATGAATTATAATAAATACAATTATGACATGTGTGACCTCTTTTATAATATGCTCTTTTATATAATGTGCACATCAGATGCTGACCTCTGACTGTTTTCAGGATCTTACACATTTCTTCTACAAAAACAAACCTGATGGCTTTCTGGTGCTAATGTTAACACTAAGCCAGTTAGGTGTGTGTTGCGTCTTGGAGCAGAGACTGACCTGTAGTTGAAAGGGGGGTAATGGGGAGGTGTAGTGTTAAATATCACTGGGATAAGCCTGTCTGAGCTTCTCCTGCCACAGCTTCACTTAAGGCACTATCAGCTCACCTTGTTTTATTTTTACCTGAACTAGAAGTCCCATGTACATGTCAAATCCTACTGTATGCTATATAAATATATTAAATCTGTTATGCTACTATTAGCCACATCTTTTCCCGGTGTCTTGTTTGATTTCATTTTGTCCCTCTCTGTAAACAGACTTATCTGCCCGTGTTAAGGTTAAGAGGTTAATAGGTTAAAGGTTGGGGGGCGTGTTGTCAGCGTCACTGAGGGCAGACTTGACATCCTTCCGAGGTAAACAACCAAAGAGACCGTTTAAAAATAAAAGCATAACATTTTGACAGAGACTAAAAAAAGTTGAAGTCACGTGTGTAACAGTATTCAGATATTATACTGTTAAATTAAGTTTGTGTCTGTCACAGTTAAAACAATACAATAGATGTAAAGGTCATTAGCAGTAAGAGACAATGGATCAGTCTGATTAAGGAGTATTTTCATTAATGTTCCCATGAGCTACAAGCCTATAGTCCTCATGTGACTCTGTGATTAATGACTTTTGAATCAATCTTAATTATTCGTCAACCAAGCCTTTTTTTAATTAATTTAATTAAATTTGATATTGATTTGTTGTTGAAGCTCTGTCAAATACCTTTACTCAGTGGTAGAGCGGTTGTCCCTCAACCAAAAGGTTGGTGGTTCGATTCCCGCTCTCCCACAGTTCATGCTGCCGTTGTGTCCTTGGGCAAGACACTTAACCCACCACTCAACCCATTTGTTTAGGCCAGACATTTATAAAAAGGTGTAAACAACTCAAAGCAGGTATTTCTTACAATATGACAACTTATGAAAGGTTTTCGTCAATAAACGTTTGAAATAGGCTATAAACAGTTGACTTCTCTAAACAGACTCGGAGTTTACTGGTTGGTCGGGTGATTTTATTTTGAAATTTTTCACCGGAAACAGTATGTGGAGTCGCGATGGCTTGACACAATCACAACGTGGTCCCGTGATGATGTAAATATCAAAGTGTCTTATAACCAGTCTGGGAGCGGTGTGGGTTCTGAAGCAGCAGCAGCAGCGGGACAGCACAGAGTGTCAGTCTGGACTTGGCCTGTCCTGTGGACGTCTCAAACCACTCTACTCTTCCTCCTGCAGCATGTGGAGCCGAGGTTACTTTCTCCTTGGATGACCTCCACGCCACTCCTCTCCGGGACTACAGACGCCGCTTCACTGTTGCCGGACACCTGCTGGTTAAGACGGACGACTTTAAAACGCTGCGGGTTAAGTCCAAGCTGTTTTTTTGCAGTCTGCAGGGCGAGCTGAGGACACGTCTTCTCCGTCGAGGCTGCGTTTAAAGGCGCAGACGGTGGCCAGCAAGTTGACAGCTTAAATTGACATTGACTACTATTAAAACACAGCGAGAGTAGTTCTCTTCTTAACATTGTTGTCGTTCACATGATGTACACAATCACCAGAGGTCCCAGCAAACTTGTTACACAACGAAGGACAGGTGAGTGCATTGCGCAGAGGGTTATAGCCTAAATTCGTAATGGTGCAACGTAACGTCATATTGCTTGGGGTTGGAATTCCCGAAAGCTAGTAAAGACTAACAATATATGGTGAACTTTATTTTTTTGTCTTAAAGGTCCCACACAACAAATTGAGAGCAAGTTCAGCGACTTGAAGCTCAAGCCCACGTCTTGGTTGGCGTCAAAGTGAGTAGTGTCAGTGAGTTGGTCTGGCTCTTGGTGTGTTTTTTTGGACAAAGGACCCTGCCAGTGGGCCCAAACATACTCTGCACGTGCCCCGATTGTGTGATCAGGTAGCCTATCGGTGACTTAAAAAAAAAAACGCAGCTGCTTCTATTCCATTGGGCACAAATACAAGAGAGACATGTGACAGAGGGGTCTTTTTCTGTGTTCTTGAACTCTGACACACTGGTAAAAGACTGGTGAGTTTGGACCAGATTGTAAATATTTGAATAGTCTGGAAAAAAAAAAAAAAAGTTTGTTGGCCTATTTCCTCTCATGGTGCATGTATTCACTTAAGTATTGGAAGTGTTTTTAGGAAATGAATAAAGATAAATGAGTATTGTTTCAAAGAAATACATGAGCTACACACTATTTATAGAAAATGGATATGATTTTTGACATCAGTGATGGGGCAATAGGTTGTTAAAAGAGGCTATATCAGGTGTTAATCCTTCCTTCTGTAAATATTAGATTATCTCTACACACTCGGGAGGTTCTCATGTCCATCTTTAACTCTCGTCTGGATTGTGTGCCTCATAACTTTGTTTAGGGTAGTTCATATTGAAGCATGAATTGTTTTGTCATCTGGTAAACTATTGACAAAAGATTAAATAGATACATTTTTTTGGGATGGTATGAACGAATGTGGCCAACTTCATTCTTTCTAAAGCTAAATAATAATGATGTGCTTTTGTTTTTGCAGCTCTCCGCCTCCAAAGATAGTGTTTCATCGTGTCAATGGGAAGCACTACAGCGGAGCAGCCACAGAGAAGAGCGACAGCCTGGCCGAGGGCTTCACTCCTGCACACGAGGAGAACGTCAAATTTGTGTTTGAAGGTAACACTAACAGCTTTTAGGTTCTTAAGTAGCTTTTTGTTTTACCTCTGTGAGTGGTTTCATGTAGTATTTTATTTCATTGTCAAATCAAGGTTATCACTAAGATTTGTGCAATGTTTAAACTCGTAATATTTACAATCCACAAGTATGAACCAAGTCTTAAATTTACCCAGTTGTTTAAGTGCTTGCCAATATTTCTGGAGAGAATGAATGAGTATCAGAGCGGACTGGACTTAAAGCAGCTTCCTTTGTTGCTCTTGGACTGCTGCCAGTAGAAACTGTGCTGTTCTCTTGTGACTAACGTTTAGTTCTGTAAGAGCATGTCTTGTGTTGATTGCACACAAGAAACTTCCCAAGTCTCACTCCAGTTGAAAAGGGCTTAGAATATACTCCTTAAATCTTTAAAAAGATTAATCTGAGTGGCAAACCCTTCCACCTTGACTCTAATCTAAAGGTGAAGCTGATAAAACCTCAATTTCACTGAATCAACTTTATTATTAGGAGCGTACAATTCCGGTTTGTATTAAAAGTGTTTTGTGTTTTTGTGCAGCATGGCAGGAGGTGGAGCAGAAACTGGGAAATGGTGGAGACGTGACCGACAGCAAAGGGCCTGTCCAATACGCTGAGAAGACCCCAAGTGTTGCAATGAAGAGTGAGTATCTGCACATTCTATTAGATGTCTTCAAATGACAGAACAAAGTAGACACTAGAATCTTATCTTTGTGCACATTTTATTACATTCTTAAAGATAAAATGCTCCCCGTTTGTTTCCTGTTGAACTTTGAACTACAAATGTCTATGCGTTTGTCAGTCCTGGTTCACTCGAATAGTCAGGGAAAGCTGAATGAAGGAGCTGTATCTGTCTGTAATGTCTTTGTAATCTTTAACTTCTCTAAAGTCCGCTTTAAAATTAGTCCCAGGTCAGGTTGGTTTAAATCAAGGATATCTGTTTTATGTTAGTGCCGAAAGGAGGAAGTTTGTAAGAAATATTGTAGGAAGCTTAAATTATTAAACATTTGCCCTCAACTCCGCTTACTTCCAAACTTAAGAATCTTTAAATCCTTGCCCACATTTATTTCTCTTAAACAATGAATGCCAGAAAAAGACATTCATTAAGTTTTCTTTGATACCTAAGCCTGTGGTTTATGGTTTATAATCCAACTTTCACAGCACTAGAGTTACTTGATAACTGGTACTTCTTTTGAGGAATTTGGGCATAACATGAATTGTTTTGAACTAACACTTTATTGTCCAACATGGTTATATTGTAACTGCTGTTTTTGTCTCTGTACAGATTTTGTGCCCATAGACCTGGAGGAGTGGTGGGCGCAGCGTTTCCTCGCCAACATTGTCAACTTGTCATGAGTGCACAAGGCATTAGAGCAGAGCAGGTAGCAGGTGATAATGTCCGTCTTCACCAGATGGAAAAGAGCCGCGTCCCTCTCCAGGACGAGTCTTGTGTAATTTAGGATCTGGAGATGCTGAGAACACTTGGGCCTGCAACACACACTGCCCCTCGACTGAACTGTGAACAGTTGACTTGAAGCCCATTTCTCTACTTGAAACTAACCTCCTGTTTCAGCTGTGTGCTTTTGATCTTTGGATAAAATATTTTGAAAAGCAAATAGTAAAATGTTTTTCAAGATTTTGTGTGACTCTTTATTGGCCGAGTGCTTACAGTATATTAAAAGTACATAGACTCATAGATGAAACTTTAAGCCACATTTATTTTATAGAAGGGTCAAATAAAAACATTTGATCATAAATATAAAAACATTTCTCTTCTACAGTTAAACATGTAACATCTCAGTTAAGAAAAGCACAAGTAATATTTTGTCACAATGTATAAAATGTACAATGTTTTATAAAATGTCACTGCATGGCTGTAATGCCTTTTTTACGCCGCACTCCACTTTGACCATTTGCCTTGGCCCCGTGGTTTGTCTTTTTGACCCGTCTTCGACTGGGGGCCGACTGCCCCGGCTTGGCTGTAGTAAAGGTAATGCACTGAGAATCCAGGTAGTTCACCAGTTTCGAAACACCAAGGCGTATCCCAGCAGCTTTTAGTTTCTGCTGGAGCTGGGACAAAACCAGAGGCTGGTACAGAAGAATCTGGTTGTAGAGTTCAGAATCAGATAAGATGAACGCTCGCACTGCGCGGAGTCGGTCCTGCAGACCTGTGGCTGCCTGAGAAGCAGAGATGGTTCCATCACTGTCTGAGTCTCCATCCGACAACTGCACAATCTCTGGGTTTGACCTGTTTAAAGGTCAAAATGTGGAACAAAAACAATTCAAATAAGGTCACAGTACCTTGTATTCAGATTAAATTAAAATTAGAAATAGAAGTGTTATTTTAAATAGTTAAGAAGCACAATTAAAGGCCTTTGGAAATAGTATTAGAAACAGCACTATTGAAATGTAATGAAAGATTTTGCTGATTTACGCAGCACTGGTTCTTTCATAATCACATTATTTGTACAAGACAAAACTACTTTTTGAATGTTTTAAAGACTTAGAGATTATATACAGCTTGGCTCTTACGGTGTACCTTTCTGATTCTTCGCTGGCAGCTGTTGAGGAGGTGTTGGAGCCCTGTGAGGCAGACAGTGCTTCTGGTTCATTGTCCCGAGTCTGTTTTATGGGGGAGATAGCTGCCTGAGCTGTGGGTTGTGAGCCTGCGTCTCTGCTGAGAGCTAATGAACTTGTGGGAGGAGGCTTTGTCTGAGTGGAACGACTTGTAGAGGGTGCCTCGTCCTCAGAGTCTGAACTGACCAGCTGGTGGGTGTACTGGTGGATCTCCTTCAGTTTTAGGATCATCTGGCGCTTTGGTAAAGGACGAACTCCAAACCTACACAAAGAAAAAGTTTAAGGCATTTGCAAAAGACAGATGGTTGATAAATCGACAGAGCAGAGCCAGACAGATTAAGATACGAGACAGTTACACTGGAGGTGTTAATTGGATTGAATCCTCTCGTAAAAGTAAAGCTTAAGAAATCTCTGTGTTTTCTTTTATGTAAATGTTAATTGACTGACTTGTTCAGTTTGTTCTTGAGCTCCGGTGTGTCCATGTCTGAGTAGTGTGGCAAGGGAGTGATAGGCACCAGAGACTGCCTCTTTTTAAAGTTGGATACTAGAGAACAGAATAATGAGTGATTAAAATAGATATTGTTAAAAAGAGTTTGATGACAATATAATCAAAGGCTCAAAAGAGAAAGTACTTACTTGGAGTTTTATGGACAGAGGGTTTCAATTGCTCAGAAAGAGGAGCCACATCCTTCTCCGCACCTTCTTCATCCCAGCTGTCCCATATTTTAGAGTCCAGTAGGCTGTCATTGATTTGCTGTGGGCTATGAGACGTAGCTACAGGGGGCGAGGGGGTGAGAGAACATACTAGATGTGCTCTGGTCCTGGACGGAGATGGAGAGGTGTTTGTCACAGCACCACATTTTTCTCCGTGGGCCACAGGTGAATATGTGGGGGACACAGATGTTTTTCTTTTCTCTAGGCTGTAATCCCGCTGAACAGAACCTCCGCTCTCTTCAAGTTTCAGACTGAAGCAGCCTGGGTTTTCTGCACTGGCATCGAGACCCCAAGAGTCATTAAAAGCTATTGGAGGATCGTCCATGAAGCTCTGTTGGAAACTGCACTCTCCACCGTCTGCTGGAGAAATATCTTTGTGTGGTTCATTTCTTTCCCAGCTTGCCCGCTCATTTTCTATTTTGCCGTCTCTGCCGGACTCTTCAGAAAGCATACTTTTATTAGAAGACGTGCTTTGAGGCTTTGAACTCCGCTCAGATAGAGAGAGGTGAAAACTCTGGGCCTCTGAACTTGGACCAGAGGTCTCCAGTGTCTGTCTTTGAGTTGAGTTACCTTTTTCTGAACTTAAGGGAGAAGCTGCTGGATGTGTCGGTGGCTGGGGGTGCTTTGTATGAACTGGTGTGCTAGAATAGGTTGGAAAATAAAGAGGAGGGTTCTGTTTTGAGGAATTTAGATGGGAGCGTGGTTGAGTTGAGTTTGAGAGTTGTGAATACTTGGCAGGACTTCGAGGTACTGCAAACTCTGAAGAGTCTTTTGTCAAATCAAAGTTAGTTCTTCTTTCACTTTTATCTGAGCTGGATATAGAGGGAACAAACCTGGAAACGCTACCCACCGTCGAATCTGTGTGCACAGAGCCTTTAGTGGGACTTTGGGGGGTCTGCGAAGATGAGTGTATCGAAGTGTCACCCCCCGGGAACAGCCGAGTTCTGCAGATATAGCTCTTGGTTTGAAAGGAACTGGTGTGGACACTGTTTCCAGACTGGACTGGTGTGGACGGGATCAGCCAGGAAACTTCTGGAGAGCCATCTACTGGACTTAAATTACACCAGTGCCTCTTCTTTCTCTATGTTTAGATCGCTGGATTTAGGCATGAGTTGTTCTTTAATATTAGTGAAGCTCTGCATGTTTTGTGGTGAAGGACTGCGTGAAATGAGAACAGTAAGATCTACGTTCATGTCCTCACTGGAGTCAGACAACACTACGAGCTCAGGATCATTGTTTTTTGGAGAACTGTGAGGGGCCCGAGAACTTTGGTCTTTTCTTTTTTTCATTTCTAGCCACAGCACTAACCTTCAAGACCTCAACTTTTTCTTCCTCCAGTCCACTGTGATCCACTTGACCCGGGGACAGACCTGGGGACAGTCCTGGGACAGGCATGTTGAGTGCATTTGGTGGAGGGCTGGGGGACAGTTTATCGACTACACTTACTGAGGATTGGAGCAGAGTTCTGACTGAGAGTTCAGACATAGAGAGTAAATTGGACTGATGGCGCTGTGAACGAGAGGTCTGTTTATTTTCTGTGTCTGAAGGTAAAACAGAGAGGTTTTTTTCCTCATAGACGCCCCATGACTCTGAGAAAAGACGATTGTAGCTGCGATCTAGACTGGTATCTATCTGCTCGTCCTCTTCCCCTGTCGGCTTTGGGAATACGTCAGGCATCTCTTGATCGCTGAATTGTTTTTCCTCCTCCACACTGTCTTCTTCTTCTTCTTCGTTTCTCTGTTTCTGAGTGGCAGCAAACTCATAAATTTCCACCAGCTCTTCTTCATTCACTTGCTCCTCGTGTATTTCCCTGTCACCCAACCGGAGATCTTCAGACTCGTCCAGCTCCTTACTGTTCTCTAATCCAATATCAGTGTCAGCAGCTTCATTGTCATCTTCATCATTCCACATGGAGCGGAGCAGCTCCACAAAGGCCTGGTCTGTGTCCTCTGTCTGAAGCAGTGACTCTTCCTGAAGCTGACAAAACTCCTGGAGATCTTTCAAGTCAAACCTAAATATAAAGTAAAAGTAAGAAAGTAACTCTACACAGGGGTTAAAACATTTCTAAATGATATTTCTGTTTTCTGAGGACTTTCTAACACTGACCTGGCTGCCAGCTCCAAAACATGCGGCTGTAGTGAAGATGGAAAAGAGCAGTGGGCAGTGTAGAGGTACTGCAGCAGAGCAAACACTGCCTGTCCCGGGACGTCACTTAACAACACCCTCTGTGCTGCAGGCACTCCTTCCTCTGTACCCCAAAACCACTTTCATGTATCTGAAAAAGAGAGAAAACATTAATGATGCAGAACTGTATGTTTCAGTTACAAGGTTATGGTAAATATGGAGATGAACTGGAAAAATGTGTCCGTTTTTAAATAATTTACACATAACACAGAATCTTTATTTGTGTCTACTAATATGTCCAGAATTGTATTTATTAGTATGTTTTTCTCGTCAGTAAATAATGTGTTTATTGTTTACCATCTCAGCCAGCAGGGGGCAGCGAGCATATACCATGAAGGAATGTGCAAAGTAAACTTCTCCACTGTCCACTTGGAGCTGGACATCACTGAGCTGAGGGTTGTTGACCATGCTGCCCAGGTCCGAGGCCAGTCTGGACAGGGACACCTAAAAGAGACACACCAGCACAAACCATCAGTGCAAAAGAAAATATGGAATAACTAAAAGTCGTAGTTGATTGAGTTCCTCTTACTGATTGGTGTTTGCCTTCCTCCTCTTCTCCCAGATGCAGCGGCCTTCTCGATTGCTGTTTGTGGGTATCCTCTGTGCGGACGTCCCGTGTTTCTGGTAAAAAGCCGCTCATACCGTGGTCATTCAGCTCTTCTGCTTCTTCTGGTACAAATCCACTTGAATGAAGGTTTGTGGCTTGACTTGCATTGTCTGTGAGACCACACAAAATTGTTAAATCAAGATATCAAGAGTAATGGATCAAACATGTCAAACTTAAGGTAAAACTATTTTATTGAACTCTTTTGACACTAAATGCTTAACCTGGTCTAGCTTTTAAGAGTTTTTGTGGACCAAATAGTATTCAGTAAGGCTCTATGCAACAATTCATTTTCAGGTAAAATTAGGTATTATTGGCCACTTGGTCTAAATCTAATTCACCAATTTGTTCTAAGTGTTGTAAAGTAATAAGTAAATAAAAATATATATAATTTGTAATATAAATATTGTATTTTTGTTGGTAATGTTAGTTTTCACCTTTGACCAGGTTGGTTGCAGTGTAGCCAAACTGTGTCAGTGTCATTCCCTCTTCAGCCAACTCCATCAGGTCTCTGAGCAGCTTCATTGTCATCTTCATCATTCCACATGGTGAGCAGCTCCACAAAGGCCTGGTCTGTGTCCTCTGTCTGGAAGCAGTGACTCTTCCTGAAGCTGACAAAACTCCTGGAGATCTTTCAAGTCAAACCTAAATATAAAGTAAAAGTAAGAAAGTAACTCTACACAGGGATTAAAAGATTTCTAAATGCTATTTCTGTTTTCTGAGGACTTTCTAACACTGACCTGGCTGCCAGCTCCAAAACATGCGGCTGTAGTGAAGATGGAAAAGAGCAGTGGGCAGTGTAGAGGTACTGCAGCAGAGAAACACGCTCCTGCAACCTCGCCAGAGCAGCCTCAGCGTCCTGAATCAGGAGCAGTGGAGGACCCTGACATGACACCCTTTCTTTTGCCACTTTCCCTGTATCCTGAAAAGAGAGAAAGACATTAAACATTAACACTGTATGTTTCCTGCAACAGTAGGATTAGGTAAATAAAATGAACTGGAAGTCAGTATTTATAAAACTATCCAATGACATGCAGCGTTATTAAGAATAAAAAAAAACATCATGTAAACAGGAATTAGGCTAAATTATGTTTTGGTATGTATACAACTATGTTTGAGCAGCAAGTAAGACAACAAGGCGTCCCAAAGGCAACAAAGAAAATTCACATTTTACAGGGTTTCTGCAGGGTTTAATCAGTCAAATTTAAGACTTTTTATGACCTTTTTATGACCATTATGATTTGAATTTATGACCTACACAAATTACGATAAATAACTTCAGTCATTAAAATTCCTTTCAAAAGTCTTTATTATTGACTTTCATTGAAAGTAACAAGTTTTATTATGTAGAGTAATTCTATTATTTCTTACTTAAGATTAAGAAACTGAAGTCTACTTCTTTTCTTGAGTATCAAGAACACAGAAACACTTAACAATTGTAAAATCAAATGTAAAGTTGGTGAAATATTAAAGAAAATATATTGATTTTCAGAAGGCTTTTATTTTGAAATGCCACATCAGATTCTTCTGAAATTTCCTGAGAGCATCAGGAGGTCCTCTGCTACACCTGGCAATTAGTAGTTTTCTATAAAATCCAGTCTAAAATTTGGTACATCTTTAAAGAAATTATGAATTTTCAGGGGGCTTTTATTTTGGAATGCCACATCAGATTCTTCTGAAATTTCTTGGAGAGCATCATGGGGTCCTCTGCTACTCACCAGACGTGGAATGACTTTGGCAGCTGCAACTTACTTTTAATCAATTAAATAAATTTGGTGTAAAAAATTCTGAATTATCAGGGGCTTTTATTTTGTAATTCTGCATTAGACTGTTCTAAATTACATGCTTTAATATTATTTTACGTTTATTTGAAATTTAACAAAAACATTGTTGTATCATTGCAACATCAAAGATACATTTTTAAAACTGAATTGATTATTGAGTTTGTGAATAATATATATTTATGATAAAAACTGAATATTAACTGTCAAAACAGACGCAGCTGCCGAGAGTGGAAAATGTAAAAAACGAACATTCATTCGTTCGGGAGGACGTCTAGGCGCTGTTTCCTTGCATTACCGTAAAACAGCTAATACGGGAGCACTCCGAAATAAAGACGAGGGCTGGCTTGACTGGTGTTTTGCGAAACGGGGATGGCTTGACCGCAGTATCCGAAACCACTGTGTGTGGCACTGGATGAGACAGAAACAGAATCCCGCGCTGTACTTACCGGGTAACGTTTGTGACGGAGCCGAACAAAACTGACTGATCGCACGCACTCGCTGCAGGCTTTTCCGACTTTGCATGCGACTTCAAGGCTTTTATGCCTAAACTAGACATCTCAACGTCTTCTTACACAGAGTAGGCTACAATAGGCTTGATACCGATTATTTGCGAGGGCTTAAGCCAGCTACTAAACGCACCGTCTTCGAGCCACAGATCATTAAACGTACATTTACCCATTGTGATCAATTAAACTAAGCAGTGACAGTATGATATATTCGGAGTATGATATTCGGAGTTCGCACGGGTTTCTAGAAGAAGAGCAGAAACAAGTCTGTATGCTGCCGCATGGACCTTGTAGTTCTGGAGCAGCTGTGATACCAGTGTGATGACCACCCAGATTTCCTCACACAGAACTACAACAGGCAAAACAAATTAATGCCATTGCCGCCGCAGCACATTTTGAACAAGAACAAATTAATGGACGAGCATATCAATTTAAGACGTGACTAAATGTTTTTATGACTTATTAAGAATAAAAAAACCGGACGTTTTTATGACTTTTATGGCCTTAAATTCTTATTGTTAAATGTCCCAAAGGCAACAAAGAAAATTCACATTTTAGGACATGTCCAGATGAGGCAAGAATTGTATTGACCTTCTAGAGAATCTGTTTGTTTACAGAAATAGGTCAAGTCCCTCTGCTGCTAATTTCAGAACAGATTTGAACTATAATAATAAGACTGTTCTTGTCTTTGAGTGTGGGGGCTATTAAACAGATGAAAGAAAAACACAGCAGGCTTTCAATAAAAGACTGGTAAAGAATGGTGGGACTGCTGAAGTTGATCATCAAAAAAGTAAGAGGTAACTATTTCCACTATGCCTCTGTAGCTGAGCCTTTTTTATGCTCTGTTTTTGTAACATTTTAATCCAAGAACTGGACTTTAACTGTAGAATCTTTCTTTTCACATTTATTAAACTTTTGACCTTTGCTATCTAAATCCATTTAATTAACCAGCCAATAAAAGTTATACTGTATCAAACCTGTGACCGGCCTCCACTTTATAGCTGGACTTCTGAATGTGGTTGAGGCAATTGTCTCAGTGATGGCCTCTGTCTCGTTGTTCTTCTCATGTTCTTGTTCCAGCAGCGATGTGGACAGGGCCATGGCCACCATGGTGTCTTCATCCAACGCTTCAGGCTTCTTCTTGGGCTTCTTACTTGCTGGCAGGTTCGACTGAGAGGGGTTTTTCCTCTTGTTGCCTCCAGTCTGTGCGCTGAAGGAGGAAAATAGACGCAATACAGATTGATTTAAATGAGCATACACAGCTGTTTTAGGATATTCAGCAACTCCCTCTGGACTGACATATACTTACTTTTGGTTGATAATGGGGTTGCTGTGGGTCTCCTCAGCCTGCCTCTGCAGAGCCTGCAACAGAACAGCAGGGGGGACGCCCATTGCTGAGGAGCAGCGCTTCAGGTGGGTAGAGCGATTCTTCAGGGATTTGAACCTCTTGCCACAGATGGGACACTCCGGGACTCTAGGGAGCTGAGGGGGTGCAGTATGGACCTCTTTCTCATCCAAACATCTGCAGGGAGTGTCAAGCATCCAAGATACAATTACTTTAAATACTGCAAAAGTTGCATTATTTTCACAGGAATGAGTTCAAACCTGTTAATGTGCTGTGTGCGGCCATCAGGGGTCATGTGTGAAAGGTCTTTGTTGCACAGCTGACAAAAGAAAAGGCCCTCGTCCTCCAGATCCACAGGTCGAGCCTCTCTGTCCAGCTCTTGTTGCAGACGAAGGGCCAAAGCCTCATCTCTGTCCAAGGGCTCAGGGTGGATTTCTCTTTTGTGAGACTCAGGTTTACCTAAGTACAGATATTTATTTCTAATGTTAAAGAGACCTGGATTTTGAACACTTTTACACTACCTTGTTGAAACTCACAGTGGTCCTCCTGGTTAGTTGGTTGATTATTGTCACTAAATACCATCCTCTGCGGACCATCTCTCTTAAACTGCTGCATCCTGTGGAGAACTTTTTCTTTTGCTCTCATCCCACTTTCAGCAGACACAGTAGGTCCAGCATCTCCAGAGGCACCTCCTGTGACATCTGACTGAGACCCACTGTTGCCATCTCTTTTGTTTTTCTGTCTCTTTCTGTCTCCTGCAGTGGTCTCACTGATGTGCTGCTCCGATGATTTCTTCGGTTGGCGCTGATCCACAGGTTTTTTGCGGTTCCTCTTTAGGGGCTTCAAGCAAAGATCTACAAAATCCTGGTCCGAGTCATCCATAATAATGGTTTCCTCTTGTATTAAAATGTCATATCTGCATGCCTTATTTTGTATAAAGATGGATATTAGTAGGGGTTGTTTGCTTGATCCTGCTGGTGTCTGAATTCTGAGAGAAAAATGTCAAACCGATCAACTAAACTGTGATACTAACTGAATGCTGACTGCTCTCTTTAAAGCAAATACATGTCTTGATATTAGCTAACCTAATCATGCTAACACTTTTTACACTCACCGTCTTAATGTTAGCTTTTTTTTTTGCTGTGTTGGGAAACCGTTTCATTAAACTAACAGGTTTATGTGTAAGTATGGCATATAAAATCAAAGATTAAAAGCGTATTCGGTGTTTGTTTTCATTTTCTTCTTTAATTCACGTTCAACGAACCGCTTAACTTTGCTATTCCGGTCTATTACAATCACGTGACTGTGGAAAATTTCCGGTCACATGACTATTTCGCGTTTAGCAAGTATTTTGTAGCTTAGCAAAGTGCTTCATTTGTAATATTTACAGAAATCATAAATCTATGGCCGGGCTCTGTATGATTTACGTTCATTATATGTTAACATGCTTTTTTCTTGACTTTTGATAACAGCAACCTACCAAAGGCTACGACCCAAATATTGTAGACCATAATTTTATAGCAATCATTAAAAAAGCCCCTAAAAGCCCCAAATGCAAGGCAATATATAATCCAACTTGAGTATATTTCTTAACAGAAATTAAAGCTGTAAAGGTTCCATTCATGTATCTTAAACTTTCAACTAGTTATTTCCATAAAGTAAATGAAATGACAATTACATGCACATATTTTTTAACTTTAGTCCATTCACTGCTTTTTCATGTTCAATATAATTATTTTATCCTAATCCAAAGAGGACCATAATAACCCCTTGTTACTTTGATAGCTAAAGTAGTTGTGTACAGCTGCTGTTAGTGAGAGGCTGATGTATCACAATTTCACCAGTGAACTAAAAATTCTGCATTGCTAAATATAAAATATAATTTTGGAGTAATACCCACTCTGTGCACAATTACACTGGGAATAATGCTAAAACATTACTGAAAAGCTAATTAAAAATGACTAACTTGAAATGTGTGTGCAAATACATGGCTTTAATCCAACTTGTAGGGTTCAAAAAACAATACTGAGCTGCAACAAAAAAAGGGCAATGCCTCATTATTAAGTCAACAGAGTACCGGAGTTCTTCTGTTGCACACAGTTTATTTAACAATATGGTATATAAGTAAGAAATGAGTCTTTTACCAGTTTATACAGCGATTTCAATCTCTCTTCCTTATATTTATAGTATTTTGCTTAATAACTTGATTTACAATAGGAGAAAAAGTAAATCCCCCAAATTCAAGTTTTTGTGTGAGAGGAATGAGGGGTTGATAATGTTTTGTTTTCCTTGGGCTGAATCTCAAATGTGCCCCTAATCTAGATTGTTCACAACTGAGTGTAAAATTTAGAAAACGGGGCATCATTTAAGATGTGGCCTACAAACAACCAGCAATCATTCCTCCACAGCTTATGGGGCTAGTCTTTCTCAAACTCTCTTTACACTTTACAACATTTGTATGACAACAAAGTATGACAAATTCAAAGCAACAATTTTCTACACTTATGAGACAGATTTCTCAAATACCAGGCCAGTGAGATGGCAGTCCTTGTTTTCTGAAACCAGCTGTTTTTAGTGACTGAGGGTTTGTGTCAGTGTCTTCATGTGCACCTGTGTATACGCAACCTGAAGCAGTCCATTTCCTATATAATTACAACCGAGTGCTCTTCATACACAAAGAGAAAGGGAGCGGTCTCTGTCCCTGAACGCATCATTTGGACAATGGTACAACAATAGATTACAATCGCCAGGAATGACAGCTTGAGAGGAGAACAAAAACCTGGCCCAACTCCCAGACAAAAAATATTTTACAGTTGCAACACAAAAAAGATCTTTCTCCAAAAAGGTACAAAATAAAAGATATGAATATAATAATGCAATTGTACATTTTCTTTAATAAAAAGAAACAAGAAGGCATGAAACATACCAAAAACAAACCAAAAATAAACTGAGTATTGAACACATTTGGTCTCAACCAAAAAATATATTCTTTATGATTTAATTTCATTTAAGAAGCAACTTGCAAATCCCTCAACATTTTAAGGAAGAAAGACCCATAACTTGGGTTTAGGAAACAATTATATTCCCTAGAAGTGTTGATTTTTTTTTTTTTCTTTGACCAAATTGTCTTTACACAGAGGAAACTTTTTACATGTCAGTACAAAAACGTTCTCTCTCTTAGAAAGAACAAACAAAGCCCTCAAACAGGATAAGAGTCTTGGGAGGAACTAGGAAGAGGACAGGAGGTTGGGTCCCTGCGAGGGATACTGTTCATTATTTTCCCCAGCAAAGATGCTACAATCCTGCCACAAACTTCTCTAGAGTGTCCCCTGCAGCATCTCCCACCATCTCCAAGTCACTGTTCAGCCCCCCTCTGTTAGGTGTGTTAAGCTGCGGTAGCATGGCGCTCTGTTCTGGAGTCCCCAAATGTCCCTGCTCCATGGACGCTGACAGCGGGCCCCCTAAGCCCGGGTGAGGTGAGCCTGTGTGGGGCATAGGCGGGTGTTGCGGTGAGGGCTGTGGCTGCGTCTGGACTTGCGGAGAGGGACTGGAATGTGGTGGGAGCTGTGGCTGTTGGGGCGGCTGTTGCGAGGGTGGACAAGGCGACTGGACAGGGGCTGGAGAGCGGACCTGGTTGCTGAGAGCGTTTGAAAGTGCGGGCTGGCCAGAAAGATGAGGACCACCCTGCGGCTGGCCCGCCAGCAGGTGCGTCTGGGGGCTCATGGGGCTGGGCTGAGCAGGAGAACCCATCTGCTGCTTAAGAACAGCCTGCTGCGGGATTTGCTTCGGCTGCTGTAGCATTCGTTGGTGCAGTAGATTCTGGGTGGAGTCCATTGCCATGCCAGACTGGCCCATCTGGTTCATGGGTGACAGTTGGCTCATTGGCCCCCCAGCTGCTCCTGCACTAGCCTGCATTGCAATCTGCTGCTGCTGCATGCGGAGCTGGGAGTAGGTCGCAGTGGGTCCAGGGGTCTGAGTGGGGAACTGACCGTGGCCCTGAGGCATCACGCCCTGCTGCTGCTGCTGCTGTTGTTGTTGTCTGAGGAGCTGCCGGCGATACATCTCCTGAAGCTGGGGGTTGGCATTGTGTGCAGCATTCATGAGCTGTCCTTGAGCCCCTAAGGCAGCTATACCCTGAGCAGGGGGCTGCTGAGGGGGAATGCCTGGTCTCTGTACAGCCCCACCTGGCATTGCCATAGCCTGCATTGCCCCCAACCCAGGCTGCTGCTGAGGCTGGCCCGCCTGTTGCTGTGGCTGATTGGCGTGGTACTTAGCTGTCCGCTGTTTGATAAAGGCTGCCATGAGCTGAGGGTTGGATTTGAGGATGTTGAGAACCTGCTGCTGCTGTTGGGGGGAGCTCGGGGACTTGAGGGTGCGGAGGAGGTCCTGCAGAGCATTGGGAGCTATTGCTCCAGGTCTCTGGGGTGCTTGAGGCCGGGCTCCAGGCTGCTGTGGGATGAGCATCCTCTGTCCTGGCTGTGGCTGCTGGCCAGGGGGCATTAAAGGCCTCTGCATGGGCATGGCCTGCTGTGAACTCTGACCTGGGACAAGGCCTGGCTGCTGAGTCTGGGGTGCCTGCATAGGACCAGCCGCTCCAGGCCACTGTCCTGGGGCCATGTTGGGCTGCATGACTTGTGGTGGTCCCCGAGGTCCTGGAACCATCTGCATTGGCGGCTGCATTGGGCTGGTCATGCGCTGCTGGGGTTGCTGGTTCATTTGCAGACCATTCATGTTAACTCTGTAGTTTTGTTGGTTCTGTTGGGCCTGAGCAATTATCTCAATGTGACGTGCCATTTTCACAGCAGCCAGGGGAGGCTGCTGGGGCATCTGCTGTGGCTGCTGTGGTGCCTGGGGCAGAGGGGACTGCTGCTGGTGGAGTGGGGAAGCCTGAGGGCCAGGTTTGCCCTGTGACACTTGTGCCTGGGGCTGACTAGTCCGAGGGGCATTAGGGTAGGAGGGGGACATTACACCCACAGAGTTGGGGGTCTGGGGCTGATTGGACAGGGACTGCTGTGGGGTCTGGGGAGTGCTGGGCTGTGCATGAGGAGTGGGAGTGCTGGGGGCAGCTGAGGCTGGTGGGGACGGAAGCGGCATGGTCCTGCCCTGCATAGTGGCCATCCTTCTCCTCATAAGTTGAGCCTGCTGCAGCCTATGCTGCAGCTGCTGCTGGCGAAGCTTGTGTTTGATGTTCAAACAGAACGGGACAGGGCACTTATTCTCCTGACAGTGCTTGGCATGGTAACAGCATAAAGCAATGAGCTGTTTGCAGACAGGGCAGCCACCATTTGTTTTGCGTTTGCATCCCTTGGTGTGCTGGACCACTCGCTTCATTTTCTGGCAGGATGGCAGAGAGCAATTGGCATTGCGACACTGACAAGCATGAACCAAGGACTGTATGCAGCGCTGGATGCTTAAACGGCGGCTCTCTTGTGGGCTCTTGGAGGCCTCCCCACTCTGGCCGTTGTTGTCATCGTCCAGGCCCAGGCCCCACTTGACCATCTGATGCTCGTGGCCCTTTGAGTTGTAACAACTAATGCACAAATCAAAGTCCTGACAAAGAGAAAAATACACATTAATTTGTGTCTGAAATAAGACTGTCTCAAGGCACAAAATAATTTGAGTACTCACCTCGCAGACGGTGCAGTGCCAGCGGGTCTCCACGTGATGTTTGCATTCATTGCAAGTGTAGACAAAGCGATCCTGGCCCTGGTTGTGCAGCTCAACCAACATGCACATTGTGCTCCACTTGCACCTGCGAAGGGAGCTAAACTCCCAGTGTTTGTCTCTGGCCAAAGTCAAGAACGCATCACGTCCATCCATCAGGTCACAGGACAGCATAGGGTCAGGGTCAACAATGGGTGGCAAGGTGTTGATCATAGGAACAGGGTGGAGGTGGATCACAAAGAACACCTTCAGTGGATTTCAGAAAGAGGCAAATATTAAAAAGAGAAGGCAGCAAAAACCCCAAAAACATTTATTCACTTTTGAAAAGCAGGTCTGACCTCTTTGTGCTTCTCCATAGTTGCATACAGTTTCTGAGACAAATCATTGGCTACATTTGGCATTCCAGGCTTCTTCTTATTTGCTCGACTCATGCTGCTCTTGTTTTTGTTGGTCTTTTTATTGTTCTTTTTCTTAGCATTTTTGCTGTCAGCTGGTGTACCCTGGTGGTTTTATACAATGGCAGGTATTACACAACTCATAATCTTTGACTCCACTTCTCAGTAGTTATCCAGCAAACATATTCACACATGTTGAACCTAAGACATTTAATCTAACGTCTTACCTCAGGAGTTTCAGTAGCTGCTGTGTTCTCCTCCTTTTTCCGCTCCTCCTCTTCCTGCTCTAGCTCTTTAATGCTCTCCTCCAGGACATTGGGCCAGAAGTCACCTTCAAAGTAAGGCAGCTCATTGGCGCTTGTTAAACGGTCCTCTGTTGCCTGTTTGAAGATGTCCTAAGACACATACACAGGGTTATTAAATAGTGAACATGTGTATTTAATAAATATCCCAAGTACACATTTCTTTGTTTTGATTTTAAACGTTGATAAACATTGAAATAAGGTTTTACTTTGTAGTCGTGTAGGATTCTCTCTGCAAAAGCTTTGTCCAACATTTTCCGGTACCACTCCTGCAGCCTCTTAGGCTTGGGGATCTTCTGGTCTGGAGGGTGGCAGTGGAAGATGTAGTCGTCCCCTTCACTGGGTGGACACGCCCAGATGTGGCCCTGGGCATAGCTTTGGGCGTAGACACACAAGAAGTCAGGAAGGAAATAGTAACTGTAACAAATAGTAACTGTAACAAAACCTATGCTTCTAAGACTAGGCTTCTGAAAGTGCACACAATATGGAACAATAGTTTACCCCAATTTCTTGACATATTCTAAATAGCCAATGAGGATCTCGTGGTACACTGCTGTTCGCAAAATCCGAGGTCTGAAGAAATGAATACTGTCAAGGTATGATATGTAGACCCGTCTGCATGACAAAAGAAAAAATGTCAACTACTGTTGAGGCCATTAACCAACACAATGGTTAGAATATATAGTACAAGTACTGACCTAGTGTTTGGAAATGCACATTCAGAGCCGTACTCCTGTACATGCATGCCAAAGAAGCACACATCAACACCGTCAATCTCCTCAAAGGCAAAAAGTGCTTTGGTTCTGTAGGGAAAGGCTTCAGGCATTTCACCTGTATCAACAAATCTAGCACAAAAAATAAGAAAGCATTACATCAGAATATGTTCATTTAATTATGACTTTTATTAATAAAAATTATTGTGGAAAAAAATGACAAAGTGTTTCCAGTTTTGATGGGTTTTTTACAAATCCATCTCACAATAAAGTCATATTTTTTGTTAGGTGTATATACATTAATTTTGGAGAAACAAATTACCCTAAAAACAAATCATAATTGCATTTTAGTATTTTGCATTAAATTATGAAAATATTGTTTCACTGACATGTAAAATTACTAAATGTAAATGTCAGACAATTTGGTGATCTGAAATGTGGTGGATACAATTTTCAAATTCTAATCCAGAAAAAAAAAGAAAAAATAAAAATATATTTTTCATTTTCTTACCTCGATTTCATGCCTTGTTTAACCTCCACTGTTTTGTCAGAGCTCGCCACCACTCGCACAAACACCTCTCCAGCCTCTGGGTGGTTCTGTCTCTTCAAGTATTTATTCACACGATCCTCTATGTACGTTCCCAATCGTGTCGACTGGAGCCCTGCAAGAAAACAAGTGAATGCAAACGTTAGAACGCCTTGAAATGTAGCAATTTTATGAATTAATAAGGTATGTTTTTTTTAACATACTTAAGTTTTTCCCTATAATTTATTACAACACACAAGGTTTTATAAATAGAAAATACTGATTTACGATTATATTTGGTCAAAATATTAAGTTCTAAATAAAACCACGTAATACGGGCGGCAGTGGCTTAGTGGTAGAGCGGTCGTCCTTCAACCGGAAGGTAGTAGGTTCGATTCCCGCTCTCCCCACAGTTCATACTGTCGTTGTGTCCTTGGGCAAGGCACATAACCCACCTTGCCTCCAGTGGTGTTCCAGCTGTAACACTGGTGAATGGAACCTTAATGTATGTCGCTTTAAATGAAAGCGTCAACTAAAATGTAACACTGGTGTAAGTCGCTTTGGATAAAAGCGTCTGCTAAATGACTAAATGTAATATCTGAATGAGACTGCACCCGGCAACAGGAATGTTACACTGGAGGTTTCTGTCCAGCTCAGTGTACTTTGTCAGTGAGATAGGCATGATTCTCATGTCTAAGGAACATTAAATGTTTTTGAGAATACATATGTTTTGGGCTCAAAGGCTGCTTAGTTAGATGTTTAGTTCATAGTTTCATGTGCTATATAACGTCTGACCATTCCTTGAATAATAAAGAAATTAAAACCTACGTTTTGCAGTAAACTTGTTTTCTTTGCGTGTTTTTACACTTTTCTTCAAACAGTTATCACAGATGAATCTAAAGACAAAAAAGGTTTTGTATTAGTTTTATATAATTTTGCATTTTTTTATGAAAACGTATACAAGTATAGGTTGACTTACCCAGAAGGCCAAATGACCTCGTAGTGTAAAACACATATCTGGTGCATCTTCCGACCACAATCTTTACATTCAACAAACCTTAAAGAAAAGATACATACAATATGACATATCTGTACGAACATGTTTTATTGTTGTAATACATCATGTATGAATGTTGATGGCTTATTTGCTGAAGCAACAAGCAACATAATCATCTCTGTTCAATATAATGTTCCTCCAGTCGTTACGTACTTGCAAGCAGGCAAATGCAAGTGCGCCTTTGTGGGAGGTTTAAAATGTAGAACACGAGTCCTATTTAACCAAACAGCTTTTAATTGAAAACAAATTCAGACAGTTGCCTGCAGCAGGTGGCACTGCTGAGCTGCTCTGGGGTTTTATCAAAAGCCAAATGATTGATCGGGGATTCAGAGTGAAACTATGCAGTCTGAGCAGCATAGAAAGCATAAAAATGAAGTCAGATGTGAATGCATATAGAGAAAATACAGAAATAAGGCCTGTGGTGTACAGAGGTAATTTTTACTCTAGGATTTACTCACGGTTCAGAGTCTAGAACATCATTCTTTTTCCGTTCAAACTGGTCTTTAGAAATCATCCTAAAAATCAGGAAAGGATGAAATGAAATAACACAGTGAGTAAAAATTGCCAAATCAACATTCAACACTTTTGCATTTGTTAAGCTTGAAAAACCTGAACAGTAGATATATACACACCAAGTTCTCCTTAGAAACAAAGGTGCTATACAAATAATAGGTTTGAGCCACTCTGATGTTAAGATTATAGACATTTTATTGTGCAGAAAGTTGACGCTGATCAGTAATATACTTAAACAGGGCAAGACAGAAATTTGATTTTTTACAATATATTTCTTTGTGACATTTTCTATGGATTTATATGCAGTGAGGGTACTTACGTTTGTGGTTGTGCAGGATCATCTCCTAATGTCACACTCTCTCCCTGGATCTCATTGAAGCACTTTTCACAAAAATGATACCTGTAAGATTGCAAACAACAACTGTGACTGACCTTAAGTACTGTTAAGTCTCTTTTAAAAATTTTAACAGATGATGAACTTAAAATTACCTTCAATCTATGATAAATAGAGTTCCTACTGAGTATCAATGGACTGTGCTGCATGGATTTTAATACGTCTGCTAAATTATGCTGCATCTACGACTACTACTACTACTGCCCTGCTGGTCTGAGAGGTGTCAAGCCAAAGATTGAAAAAAGGCTTGCAGTTACACAATTCATGCAGCAGAGGGTGCACAGAAGTGTGTCGTAAGCAGTCATTTAATTTCAACCAAGTATGAGGGCCTTGCTGTGCTCATTGTTTTTGTATTTTCTTTTGATGAGCAATATGCAATGCTAGTATCTAAAATCTAGGTAATAATAGAGTCGTCTGGATGTCTAGTTCGTCTACAGAGAAACTGTCCCAGGCCACTGAATACGAAACTGTTAACTTACAGTCCTACTAAACTCTTAATGGGCAACCTACAGGAGCCAACAGTAAAGTGTCACGACATTTGACAGAGAAGTAAATAAAAGAAAACCATACATAAACATACAAAGACACACAAGTACCTGTTCTGGTAACTGTAGTATGTGCCTCCTGTAGGTATGGTGCAGAGCTGCTTGCCATAGCAACAGAGTGTTTGAGGAGAGAACTCGTACTGCAAACAGAGGCAGAATAACAACATTTATTAATTTGATGAATCCTATCTGGAAAAAGGAAATATAAACAGAGCTACAGGACAAAATTCATACTTCATGACAGGTACAACCATTAAGATTAGGTTTCATGTGTCATAGTTCAGAGAGCTCTGCCCCTTCAAACTAACCTTTCTGCCACAGCAATAGCCCAGGCCCTGCATAACGGGGTCGATCTCTGACTCAAACACTTCAGCCAGTTTGGAGCAGTACTTGTAGACACGGGAAGTCTTGCGGTTGTAAAGCCAGGCATTATTGAACATTAGCCATACATCGTCAACATACTGCCAGGGTTCTTGGTATTGGCCAGTGTCAAGCTTGCGTTTTATCGTGGACAGGTCTATTGGGTTCTTCACAATGTCAAAGTAATCCTGTAAAGTCAAACAGGGAACCAAGTATTAAAAAGAGCAGTGCAGTATGCAAGTCTTACAACAGCATTTTGTGTTACAGTGACAACCTACCGGGATGCCCAGAAGCAGAGGATCTACTGGCTGTCTGAAGGGCAGAGACTCAGGGTCCTGCCTGTACAGAGACTCCAAGGTTGGCATTAAAGCCTGCCGCAACTCTTCAGGTTTAAAAACTATATTTAAAAAAAATGCAGAGAGCAAAGTGATTAAAAATCATTTCCATCACTGACCTAAACTGTACAACATTTTATAAGAGCAAATGATGTTGTCATAAAGTCACAAGGTACGGTAAAAATGTATTGGACTAACTTTTTCTCCGTGACTGAGAGGGGGAGGAAGAAGTTGTGCTGTTTGCTACACTCTCTTCTTCATCTTTGGGTTCTGTCTTCATTTCCGGCTTTTTGTCCTCCACCTCCATTGGCTCCTGCTTAACCTCAGTCTCCTCTTTCTTCACCAGTATTGAACCGGAGTCATCCTCGGTCTAAAGAAAAAGATAAAATATTTATAAAAAGATCACAAAACCTCAAAGGATTTATTAATTAATTTAAGTAAAAGATAGCAAAACTAATCAATAAAACCAGACCTCCATCTTAGGCTCAGTTTTGCCGCCAGCGGTCTCAAACTCCTGTTGTTCATGGTGTACTTCAGCCTTCACATCTTGAGGAGGCAGGTCTGCGCCAACATGCTGCGGGTGCAGGTCAGCACTGGCAGCTGAGGCCGGTGTGGGCACACGGTTGTCCAGACTGGCTCCTGGTTGAGACAGCTGAAACACAAAAAAGGGCAAAGGGATAGTGTAGAGAGAAAAACATAAAATTTAGATATTTTAATAACAACATGCCACCTGATAAATGCTAACATGCATGGCAGACACTAGAGCACAGATGAGAACCTCCCATTCCATTTTATTAATCTAATCTTTCACATTGAAAGATGTAAGCCTCCAATTAAGATGGATGCTATAGTTTAGATGCAGTTCTACAACAGATGCGAATGTGGATGGGACTCATGGAGGGATGGGAGTCTGCGGCGGAGCAAGGGGTAAGAGTTGAGGGCATGCCGAGGGTCTCAGTCTCACCGGAGTGGTAGGGGGCTGTGGCGGGGCCTGCGTCTGTGCTGCTGCAGGGAGCTCCCCCTGGGTTTGGGGCTGGGTAGGGCGGGGTGGGGTGGTAACCTGTGCAGGTGCAGGGCCAGGGAGGGTGGGGGTGGAGCTGCGGCTGGAGGGCTGGGGGGGCGGCAGGTTAGTGGCTACCCCAGCCATGGAGGCAGAGGAGGCAGGAGGTGGAGGCGTGGAGTGCAAGGGGGTTTGGGAGGAGGCTAGCTGAGGGGCCTGCGAAGGGCCAAGTGCATTCATGGGGAGGTTAGAGCTCTGCTGCTGCTGCTGGAGAAAGGACACACACAAGGGGCGGGCAGACACACAATACACAGGACAGGCACACACAGTCAAAGGTCAAACAGACAACACCACACAGGTTTGAGGTTTAGACAATCGTTTAAGCAATTAGTGCTCAGTGAAATTGGGTAAGTATAGTTTCTAAAGCTAAGCGAAACTGATTTAATTTGGTGAAATCTTTTCTTAGTCTCACCTGGGTGACAGCAGCTTGTGCCTGTGGCTGGCCCATGTCAGACCCCACAGTGACATTCATGGCCCCCGGAGCAGCAACAGCAGCGGTTCCAGGAGGGAACTGTGTCTGTGGCAGAAACTGGCCCTGGTTTGTTGTCTGGCCTCCCATGTTTCCACCACCATGGCCAGCCATCATGCCCTGCGCCTGGGGCACCCGAGACGGAGACATGCCCCTCTATCAGACAGAAAATGTGCATGTTATAAAGTGATAGATCTTGCAGACTGACAACAGTGCAGTATCGATGCCTGCTTTTCAGTAATGACATATTTAGACAGATCCAATCGATTCAAGAAGTAGAGAAATTGTCATCTAGTCTGTGTCCACAATTATTGGGCAACTGAGTATATTTAACTTTGGCAATATTTTATATCTAATACACACCTAAATATATTTTCAGCTAAAATCTGGTTCAAAACTGTTGCAAATACAGGCACTGGTACAATTTTGCCTTAACTACATTGCACAAATGCCCTCAAGAGTCTTTACCGGTGGGACAGAGGTCATGTTCATCTGCTGTGGGTGATTCATTGGTGAGGCAGCCCTGGCTCCAATAGGTGCCTGGGATATCTGTGTGTTTGGCAATGCCATATGGTTGAACTGGTTCATTCCTGTACAAATGATGAAGAATAGAAATGTTAAAATGTCTTCACAGAATCACAAAATTTGCAAGTCTTACCTTGTGAAACATGCATGCGATTCATTGCAATCTGATTTGGCATATTGGGCATTGAAACAGGTCCATCTAAAAAGCAAAAACAATAATATTATATATTTTTATAATTCTACAAAAGACCTAATAAACAACTATAAAGATTTAAGAAGCACGCAGGTTTTTAAACAAGCTATTTCAGTAAAGAATGATTCTCACTCTGAGGTCTTGGGCCCAGGGCATTGGACTGGGGTAGGCCAGGCTGCTGGGCCCCCTGAGCAGCCATAGGAGATTGGTTGATGATTTGTTTCTGTAGCCTTGAGCGCCTCTTTTCTTCTAGTTCTTTTTGGATTTTGTAAATTTTCTCAGCCAGAAAGTGATAGTATTCATCCTGAAGAAAAGACAGAAATTGTACACAGTTAATATTTCATAATAAACATGGCTACTGTTAAGCCCTTTGAGGCGACTGTTGTTGTGATATTGGGCTATACAAAAATAAATGTCTTGTCTTGTCTACTTTTCAACAGATCAATGGGTATACAGATTTATCTTCAGAACACACACCCTGCTGTTGGCTGACTCGTACATGTCCCCCTCTACTTTTCTCGCATAGGCCACTAAGTTCTCCATTCGTCTGTCCTTCAAAGCTGCCGGGTCTGGGGTAGGAAATATGGCTTGTACTCTGTCAAAACAAAATATTTAATTACTATAATACAGAATCACAATACATTGTGGTGTAATAAACGCCTGCAGCACTCACAGTTTGTGTACGAGGTGATTGCGCAGGTCCTGAGTCACATGCTCATGCCAGGCCTTCCTGATGCCTGTGGCGGAGATGGGTGCTGCTGTGGGCAGGTTGCCCATTGAGCCCACCGCTGACCCGTCCTGAAGCAGCTGACTAAAGAAACAGAGTTAGTTATAATGTTAGCTACAAGAATGGGGTATTGTTTAGTTGTATTTAGTAAACAGTTATGGTAACAATCCAAATTGCTAACCAATGAATGAAAATGATACAAGAAGAAACTGACTTGTTAGTGTTGAGTGTATTGGGAAGGGATTCTGTGTGCAGGTTTGTCTGTTCTGAAGCGGTCACACCCATGGCTGCACCTCCAAGAGCCAACTGGTTGCCTGTTAATACAAAAAGATATAAGCCCACAATGTTTATATTTTGAGATGATGGTTACAAGGAAGAACCCTTTATGAAAATAGAAAAATCAAGGACCGTTAAGTTGCCCGGAATGGCGCAACTGGGGCCCCACCCTGGAGCCCCACCCTGGAGCCAGGCCCGGGTTTTGGGACTTGTACTGCGAGCACCTGATGGCCAGGTCTTTCACCGCGGGACCCAGCTGGGCTCAGCCCGAAGGAGGGACATAGGGCCGACTGCCCACCACTTGCAGAAGGAACCATAAGAGGCCGGTGCGAAGTTGGGTGGCAGTCAAAGGCGGGTGCCTCGGCGACCCAATCCACAGAGACAGAATCTGGCGCTAGGGACATGGAATGTCACCTCACTGGTGGGTAAGGAGCCTGAGCTTGTGCGGAGGTTTAGAGATACTGACTAGAGTTAGTCCCGACGGGAGATTGTGGCGCCTTGTGGGGGGTGCTCTGGCAGACCAGAGTAGGAGCTTGGTTCGCATTGCCGGCAGTAAGTCAGACCTGTTCCCAGTGCATGTTGGACTCCGGCAGGGCTGCCCTTTGTCACCGGTCCTGTTCATGATCTTTATGGACAGGATTTCTAGGCGCAGCCAGGGGCCAGGGGGGTCTGGTTTGGGGACCACAGGATCTCGTCTCTGCGTTTTGCAGATGATGTAGTCCTGTTGGCTCCATCAAGCCAGGACCTCCAGTGTGCACTGAGACAGTTTGCGGCCGAGTGTAAAGCGGCTGGGATGAGGATCAGCACCTCCAAGTCTTAGACCATAGTTCAGTCAGAAAAGGGTGGCTTGTCCCCTTCAGGTTGGTGGAGAGCTCCTGCCTCAAGTGGAGGAGTTCAAGTATCTTGGGGTCTTGTTCAGGAGTGAGGGAAGGAAGGAGCGTGAAATTGACAGACGGATCAGTGCACCTTCTGCTGAGCTGCAAGGCAAAGCTCTTGATTTACCGGTCGATCTACGTTTTTACTCTCACCTATGGTCATGAGCTTTGGGTCATGACCAAAAGAACAAGATCCTGGATACAGGCGGATGAAATGAGCTTTCAGGATGGCAGAGTGCTCCCTTAGAGATGGGGTGAGGAGCTGGGTCACTCGGGAGGAGCTCAAAGCAGAGCCGCTTCTCCTCCACATCGAGAGGAGCCAGCTGAGGTGGCTCGGGCATTTGTTTTAGATGCTTCCTGGAGGCCTCCCTAGGAAGGTGTTCCGTGCATGTCCCACCAGGAGGAGACCCCGGGGAAGACCTAGGACACGCTCGAGGGACTATGTCTCTCAGCTGACTTGGGAACGCCTTGGTATCCCCCCGGAAGAGCTGGAGGAAGTTTCTGGGGAGGGGGAAGTCTGGGTGTCTCTGCTTAGACTGCTGCCCCAGCGACCCGGCCCCGGATAAGCGGTAGAAGATGATAGATGGATGGATGGACGTGTTACAAAGATTTGATCGAGAGGTACCATTGGGGCACTTAAAGTACAAAAACATTATACACCGCATTTCACATCACTGCACAGTATTTTAGGAAAATGTAATTGTTACACTGCCCGTCCCAAAAATCGACACCACTTGGATTTAACTAAGCAAGTAGGTAAGAGCTTTCTATGTTTCCGCTGGCCACAAGTTATTTAACCCTAACTGATACACTGAGTTTTTCCTCATATCTTAAACAACCATGTTGTAAGACACAGTGGTCATGGAAAAGATGTTTATCTGTTTCAGACGGCTCAAATTATTGGCATCAAGCAAAGAAAAGATCTAAGGAGATTGCTGAAACTATCAAAATTAAGTTAAGAACTATCCAACACATTAAAAATTGGAGTGGGGAACCATCATCTTCAAGAAAAAATAAATAAAATAAAATTATAAAAAAACAGAAGAACTCATGGCTATGTTAATAGTGAACGTAAGAGGATTTTCACAAACACACAATGTGAAGAGAACTCAAGTGATTGAGACTAAACAGAAGTGTAGTCTTAAGAAAACCATTTGTCAGTGAGGCTCATCGGGGAAAAATTGTGGGGCCATTTTAGTACAGTGAACTCATTGTCATGTTCAAGAAACCAATTTGAAATAATTCGAGCTTTGTGACATGGTGCATTAACCTGCTGGAAGTAGCCATCAGAGTATGGGTATATGGTGGTCATAAAGGGATGGACATGGTCAGAAACAATGCACAATTGGCACTAAGGGGCCTAAAGTGTGCCAAAGAAAACATCCCCCACACCATTACACCACCACCTGCACAGTGGTAACAAGGCATGATGGATTCATGTTCTCATTCTGTTTACGCCAAATTTAAATTCTGACTCTACCATCTGAATGTCTCAACAGAAATTGAGACTCATCAGGCCAGGCAACATTTTTCCAGTCTTCAACTGTCCAATTTTGGTGAGCTCGTGCAAATTGTAGCCTCTTTTTCCTATTTGTAGTAGAGATGAGTGGTACCCGGTGGGGTCTTCTGCTGTTGTAGCCCATCAACCTCAAGGTTGTGCGTGTTGTGTTGTGGCTTCACAAATGCTTTGCTACATACCTCGGTTGTAAAAAGTGGTTATTTCAGTCAAACTTGCTCTTCTATCAGCTTGAATCAGTCGGCCCATTCTCCTCCTCTCTCCGATTTTCGCCCACAGGACTGCCGCATACTGGATGTTTTTCCATTTTCACACCATTCTTTGTAAACCCTAGAAATGGTTGTGTGTAAAAATCCCAGTAACTGAGCAGATTGTGAAATACTCAGACCGGCCTGTCTGGCACCAACAACCATGCCACGCTCAAAATTGCTTAAATCACCTTTCGTTCCCATTCTGACATTCAGTTTGGAGTTCAGGAGATTGTCTTGACCAGGACCACACCCCTAATGCACTGAAGCAACTGCCATGTGATTGGTTGATTAGATTATTGCATTAATGAGAAATTGAACAGGTGTTCCTAATAATCCTTTAGGTGAGTGTATATTGAATGAACAAGTTATTCCATCAATACATTTTAGAGTGCGAGACCTTTTTTTGGGACGGGCAGTGTATATACACAGTATTTCTATACATGCATCCATTACCAGCTTCATTAAAAATCATGAAGACCATCTGTTTCTTTCAATTTACCAAATGCATTCATCGTTCTCATCTGCTGAAGCTGTTGTTGCTGCTGCTGGGCCTGTGCATTCGGGGCACCTGGTGTCTGTCCCGGACCGTGAGCCTGCTGGACCTGGGTCTGCCCAGTGCTCTGGCTGTTGTAGGTCAGTCCTAGTGCTGCGTAAGCCCTCTGCATGGAGCTGGGGTCTATAGGAGCTGAGGTATTGATGGTGGGAGCACTGGGCTGGCCCACACCAACTGTGGACATGGGGTTCTGGAGGACTGTAGTGGGGGAGCTCAGCATGGCTGTAGAGAAAGAAAGCATTTTTTTTAGTTTAATAATCAATAGCAAGGGCTTTAATAAATTGGAGACTTTTTTGTAACTTTGGCCTGAAAAAATGTGAAAAGAGTAAGACTAGCAAGTAAAACAATGTACAGATACCGGCACAGACAGTCTAATACACGAGAAACAATGTGTACCTAACAACACTAAGACGTTTGTGTGGCTCAGATTGTTTCCAAAGCCCACTCAACAAGCCAAAAAGCACTGAGCATAATCACAATCTATGTTCTCACGGTTACGCTGAGTTATTGAAATGCAGTATGTCTGAGAGGCCAGTGGGAGTGTTATAAACCCCACCACTTCAGTTCAAAAGTACAGTATATTAAAAGTAAAAGTACAGTATAAAAGTAATAACTTAATAAAATTGTATCAGAAAACACTGTATTTCACTTCTGTTGTTCTACTCAGTTCGTGTTGCCAGCAGCCAGTTGCTTTCTGGGACTGGGTCAGACTATTTTTACTGAAAATGGCATCTGCAAGGATAATAAGGTCTTGATGGGGTACCGCCCCTCTCCCCTGAAACCAATTCTACCAGTGCCACTCGAGTTGCCATGTAAAAAGAAAACCCAGGTGTGCGGCTGACAGGCTATATACAACTTCAAAATTATTAAGATTTTGTAAGATCTTTGTATATTGTATTGTAAACTAATAATATTTTTATTTTTATTTATCAGCACTAGACCAGACCTACAAGAACTGTAGTGTGTCTGCCCCACGGACACAGTTTACATCTGGGATGCAACAATACAGCTAGCCCCCAGTTTAATCCACATTTAGTTTTATGATTGATTCATTATGATTCTGCCTCGGTAATTAGATTTTAGTTGTATTTTGAAGTAGTATAGGTAAATTTGAGTAGAAGTGCAAGGAATTGAAGAAAACCAAGGTTCCCCTTTGATGAATCTTGTATAGCACCCAACCCCACCCCACAAATGTGTTGTACCTTCTTTGTTTTGAATGAATAGAGTTTTATTATATAATCTCCATAAAATATTTGTTTTTCCTTTCTAAAATACTTACATATCACTTCACTTTTCCACTAAAAAGTTTATTTGAAAAAATTAACTTGCACAAAAAACATTTACTGCAAAATCTGTACTTGTCTGAATATAAAGACTTCCACACACAAGACGGGTTCAGAGACCCTTGTGTGCTCTAGCAAATTTCTTTCAATAACTTGGACTAAGGTTTGATAGAGGATTGGACTGCTAAGTGCATATGAGGGATTCTTAAAGCACATCAAGCGTTTTCAATTCAATAAGTGATGGAAGTGCTGACTTCAACCACCCAACTTTGGTTATAGGCAGTCATTTTTTTTTCTCTACCTGTATGTAAACGACTTGGATGTTCACTCACTAGGAGGGGTTAAATATTATCGAGTGTTGTCTTACAGACAGAAAACCTGGAATCCTTGTGTGCATATAGGTTGTACTGAACATTCAATATTATATTGAGAACTGTTCCATCACTATTGTTCAAAATAATAGCAGTACAATGTGACTAACCAGACTAATCCAGTTTTAGGTATATTTTTTATGCAGCTGTATTCAAGTTTACAGTTTTGACCCCATTTTTTTGTAAGGAATCAGACAAAATGCATCAGCTTTTTGTCTTTATTTAATAGTAGACAGAAGGTTAACAGAAAACAGGGTGAGAAAGAGGAAAACAACATTGGGCAAATGACCCGAGCGAGACTCGGATGGGGTCTCCGCCAGAAACACACAGTGTCACTCGTGTTTTGGAATCATTAATCAGCAAGGATGTATAATTTTTCAGCAAGGACGTATAATTTTTCTCTGAAGCTGCATTGCATTTGACATCTATTGTAAAGAAGATAGGCCCATCTACTTACGCTGCTGTGTTCGCTTGTCACTGGCATTCTTCAGGGGCAGACAAACAGGACAGTCATGTCGTGTGCAATTTTTCCAGTGAGAGATGATTTGTCTGGACGATGCACAATGAGCCACTGCAGAGTGAGAGAGCAACAGGATTTCATATATTCAGCTGAATATGTAATGCTATTAACACTTATCGGCCAATCACCCACTGGTTACAAAGTCTATTTAATGTATTAAATGACAGGTTTTCCGCTGCAAACATCAGGGAGTGGCAGCTATAACAAAAGTCCTCCTTAAATTTCACCTGGCCCTGTTTGTATATATTCTATTAGTAAAAACACAGACAATATTGAGCATATTGATGTCTCTGCCGTGCACCTCTCGACTCTGTGACCCCTCTTAGCAGCACGAAGCTGTGGATGATCACTGACACACAGACAGACCATAGATTGTAAATAAACATGGATGTAATCCGCCCATTGGTCCCCTATTCACCAATATTGGCATTACGACAAGGCAATAAAAAGGCGGTTACATCCGGGCTTTTCTGCTTTTACTGCATTGTAAAACAATAGTTTTCAGATGGCATAAACGGACATATTAATCAAAAATTCATGAGTTTTATACTTGTAAAGTCACCATTGGGTTTCTCCTCTTCCGCTTTTGGAGCCTGGAGGCTTGAGACAGACAGACCCTGGAGAGCTACACGCACACGAGAGGTGAGCTGAAGGTAGGCGCTATATTTGCCTTGTTTTACTGTTGTTCAAAGTGTACTGTTGTTGAAAGTAGCTTGTTGCTAGCAGTGAGCTAAAGTTTAGTTTGCAGTGTGTCATAGTCTGCGTCTAGCAGTCTATGGTAAGAAGTCGTTCACTTTCCCTACTTGTGCTTCTTTTTTTGTTTCTTACTGTCTGGGGTCTATAACACTGTCAACAGCATAGGTGACGTTTGAGGTGCTGAGCTGCTACGCTCGGTCTTAGTGCTAGTTAGCTTTGAGCTACCCCTTAATTTTTGGAGATGTGACTTACCCTTAATTAGGTTTTTGAAGTTGTGTGAATTTGATCAACAGTTTAATATTAAGAGCAACAGTGAGAACTGTGGTGAGCGAGACTGGAATTTAATATCAAAACTTACCTTGGCAGGACTTGCCAGCTTGACAGTGGGTCATGTGGTTCAGGACGTTCTTCATGGTGCGACAGTGGGGAAGGGCACAAGCCCTCACCTCACCATTGGCCTGTTCCCGTCGCTGGCACTTGTGTGCATGTAGCAGCAGAACCAGCTGCTGCTGGATCAACTTGCGCTTCTCTGGGTCAGCGGTGGGGCCTGCCGAAGGCACTGCCACTCCTCCGCCTCCAGCCAGTGGCAGCATCGCTGTCTGCTGCTGAGGCTGCTGCTGGAGCTGTTGCTGCAGTGACAAAGAAGAGGTGATCAAAATACAAAAGGTATGCATTACCATGTGATGTAACAACAACACAATGTATACACTTTGCATATGTGATGTATAGGTTTCACAAAAGACAGCATGTCAATGATAGATGCTAATTTTTAGACACACTTTTTTAGTAAAATGATGTACATTGATGTCACTAAAGTGTCTTTACATTTAATCACTTAAATTATTTTGTTGCTGGTCAAACAATATTTTATGTGTATTGATAACCAAAGAGTGCAAGAAGAACTAACCATGTTTGGCACAGTAGTGACAGCGGCTCCTTTGAGTTCATTGGGGAAGGATGGTAAACTGTTGGTGAGGGCAGCCTTGTTCTGGAGCTGCTGCTGAGGATTTAGCTGCTGCCCAGGCCCCGCACCACCCTGCCCATAGGGTTGGGCCCCAAAAGGGCCCCCATTGCTGCCCAGGACCATCTGGAAGGAGAGAAATGACAAGGAAAATGAAAGCACTGATATAGAAACCCCAAATGCTCGGAGTGCACGGATATAAAAGGTTTGTCTGGTTACAAAGAGTAGCCAGAGCGTAGAGCATAGAGTACCATCTACTTTTTGGCCTCATACCATATAAAATTTAGATATACAATTTAAAATCTGGCTTGACTAAAAGGCAAACCCAGCTCATCAATGGCCACAATTAAACTACACAAACAGAAGATTCATTTAACAAGCTGCAAAGACAATACAGTCTGTTTTTAGATGAGACGCTACAGAGGATCGCAGTTGGAGGGACGCGCTAAAACAACATGACAAATATGAGCTTTTTAAAGCTATTCTTTACTAGACAGCAAGTGTTTTAAAGTTTCCATGTCAAGCCATGCACAGGACTCCACAATGCAACCAGTTCACTGAGAGACTAATGAGACGTTCAGGAGTACAGTGTTTATACAACAATTAGACTCGTTGAAAAACCAACAATACCTAAATAGAGTCCAGTAGGGCTGCACAATTAATCGAATTTTAATCACGATCACGATTTTGGCTTCCCACGATCAAATTTGCGTGATCGAGCGATATTTAAAATGCGTCATTCATTCACGCTTTGTAAAATTAAAGTTTTTTTTTTAAGCCAGTCTGGCGACTGTAAAGCGCTGCTGATCACGTCGTCCATGCACCAATCAGAAGATTACCTGCAAGCGCAGCAGCTCAGTCAGATGTAGACAGTCACAGACAGAAGACAGAGTAGCGTGAGGAAAATACCACAACAGATAGCAGGCTATAATCTATCTTAACAAAGAAAAAATGTCTAACGTAGCAGAGGGAGCGGACAAGGGGCTTGTCTGGAGAATCGGATCGTCATCCATTGTGTGGAAACATTTTGAGTTACAGGCAAGTGACACAAAACAAGAACAGGTCATATGCAAAGAGTAAGAGTAAAGTTGTTTTGGCACCACAAAGCAACACAACAACCAGTTAAAAAAACACCATAAAGTTCAATACGATGAATGTATGAGGGCCAAGAAATGCGTTGCAAAGACTAATCATCTCATATCATAAACTCAGACATCCATCGAAGCGAGCCTCTTTAGCGCATCACCATACCCATCAGAGTTTCCGCTAGAAAAAAATGGTGCCGGTCAGAGTGACCGGCAGAGGTTTCCCGACATTTTTCGTTACCATCAACTACCTCATATCTTAGCCATGGGAACTTGTCACTACATTCCGACACGCCCTACAGAAAAAGCCTCGCTTCGCTTTTTATCCGGCGGAGGGAGGCTCCGCCACCACCGGAGAAAAAGCCGGCCGTGGCGGAGGCTCCGCCACCACCGAGGCGGAGGCTCAGCCACGAGCTGTCTGGCTGAGCCTCCGAGCTGTCTGGCTCTGGACATCTGAGGCTTCAGGCGTTCCTGATTCAGTATCCTCCGCCTGGTCTCTGAAAAACTTTAAGGCTAGTCTGCCTGGGCCTGGCCATATTTGAAACGTCTCTCAATAGTTCGTGGTTTAGGTCTATATTATAGCCGTTAGGCGTGCGCTTTATTTGAAATGCAACATGCGATGTTGTTTAAAAACTTTCAAACGGTCGATTCAGATTGTGTTGGGGGGCGGACGGGTTATTAGGCAGTTTTAATCTGACAATTTGACCGAGAGATTTAATTTTGTCGGACATTTAATTTTTTTCCCGGCCAATGACCGGTAATTACCGGACAACGGAACCCCTGATACCCATCCACCTCCCAAAGACACAGTGAAATAACGAATGCAGTCGCATTTCATTTGGCTAAAGACATGTGCTCAATAAACACGGTGACAAACGAAGGCTTCAAATTCTTGGTCAACACTCTGGATAAACGATACGTGATCCCCTCGCGTAATTATTTTTCAAAGGTGGCACTACCTGCGGTGTACAGAAAACGCTGAGGGGAAATAGAGCGTGATCTTGCCAATATAAAGTACTTTACTACTACAACGGATCTGTGGTCAAGCAGGACAATGGATCCGTACATGAGTTTGACAATTCATTACATCGATGAGGATTTTGCAATGCAGAGTCGATGCTTGCAAACATCTTTTTCCTGAAGAACATGAACAAGTTCTTATTTGGTTACATTCTGTTGTGGAATATTTGTTTCTTATTGATTGTATATTTCATTTTTAGTTTTATTCTCATCCATTATGCAGGCACAACTTAAGTTTAAATTTGCTTCCTAAAATATATTTACACATTATAAAATGTAAAATAGTCCCCTGTTGAAGTTTTGCTACATTTTCTTTATTGTTTTAATTTATTTTTATTTATTCTTTAAGGAGATTCACTGAATTTTGGTGAATAAGAGGACCTATTTTATTTTGATGCACATATCTGTACATTAGCAGGAATGTTGCACAATATGGATGTTAAGGCAGTAAATGTAATTAGCTTGTGTGACAATAAAAAATTGTTTTGGTTAAAATCAACAAATAATCGTGCTAATTAATCGTGATCTCAATATTGATCAAAATAATCGTGATTATCATTTTGGCCCTTATCGTGCAGCCCTAGAGTCCAGGATGATTTATCTGCTGCAAGTATGACAAGTAAAATTAACAAAGGTAATAAGGTAAAAACCATGGTCTGTCTGTTGTAGCCTGTATCACCTGTCAAGGTCCAGGGGCCAGAGCTGGTCCTCTGCAGGATCATCTGGCCCACACATTAGTGCACACACCTTGAATTAACATGTCCATTTGGTCACATTATTTACAGTCTTTTCTAGGGGTACCATCAATTTTGTCTAGGCCTGTTCCATGAGTTTATTTTTTAAAATAATTCCGTTGAAGCATGGTTGAAAAGCAATGTCTGACTTTCATTGGTTAACATTCATATAATTTTTATTTATTATTACTTTTGTCAGAATAAAGTTTTTTCTGTGACCATTGTGAGTTTTTCTTTCATTGACCGAAGGGTACCAACAATTTTTTCCACGTGTGTATAAGGAGAAACCCAATGGCGACTTTACAAGTCTAAAACTCATGTTTACAGCCTGGTACAAAAGATGGCTCCGGTCTCTAGAGCTAAGTTTTTACTACGTGACAACTCTGGGGGAGGGGGGAGTTAGGGTTATTAATATGTCCGTTTATGCTATCTGAAAACTATTGTTTTACTATGGAGTAAAAGCCGAAAAGCCCAGATGTAACCACCATTTTATTGCCCTGTTGTAATGACAATATAATGACCTGTATTTAACATTATTCTTCAAGATAAACTTACATTTATTCCATTTTAAGGCAAGAGTTAAACATAACTGATTAATTACATAATTTGTGCAGGAAAGATACTTTTTGGTCAAAGACAGACAGAACCTGGACCCTGGGATCATTTAAAGTGTTTTGGAGAGTCTAGAGTAGAGATGGACATTTTCCACAATTATAATATTCAAATATTTAAACTCATATTTTGAATATTATTCAGATTTCTGATTCATTTAAATAAATATATATTCAAAAACAAAGTTACAGGTTACATACTGTGTTTTGTAGCTAAATGTAGCAAGTATTTGCTATTGTGATAACTTGGTTTCACCTGACAAATTTTGCACACAACAAGCCGTTTATTTTGTTTAAAGTAGTTCACAACTTTGCTGCATTTAGGGGAGGACGCCAGGACGTTCACGGACAAACCAAATTTATTGAAAAGCTCTTTCAGACGAACAATGGGAACCAAGTCGCAGTTAGGCTATAAGCTGTTTTTCTTCTTTCACACAGATTCTTTGCAGCTCCACTGAGTGAGTGGACAGGTCTGTTAAATAAAATTAATTCAAATTAATCAGCAAAATTGTTAAGTTGTTACAGTGTTTTAATTTTTTTAATATATATATCGCAGATCAAATATTCAAATATTAGAATATTTGTTTGTGCCCAAGACACTGCAATTCTTCTACTGTGTGATTAAATAAAAAACATTTATCTATGCCCAATTTACCTAGCCTGGTATACCAGACCATTCTCCTTTTTTCAAAAGGTGAAGGTCTGGTCCCTTTCTCACAGCAAATTCCTTCCTTGGCAATTTTGCAGACGGACCAATCACAAGCCGTTTGTCTGCAGCAGGGTTGCTGGCCACGTCATACACAAGTGACTAGTCCAAAACATTTAACACCGCTACCGAGAGGCCGTTTATTTCTGCTCTTGCCTTGGTTCTGAATAACCAGCATAAAAACAATGAAACTGGTGTCCGCTCTACTGCTGGCCATGTTAACTATCGGCGCTAACGTGGCTTCCTTGTTGACAAACGGCTGTGTGGTTTTGCCTTTTTTCGTGTCACATCCAGCGTTTCTCTGACTGGTTAACATCAGGAATGAATTTGACCAGCTGCTAAAAAAAGAGTGAGCATTCAGTCGGTAAAAGATAACTGGCTTTAGAGAATGATGAGACTTCTCAAGTAAACTAATTTTAGCTTAAAAGATTTGCAAAATTATTTATATTATACATTTACAGTTCTAAATACTGCTTTTTGGGATGGCCATTATTCCCAAACATTACTCTATGAAGCCAGCTGAGTGCATGCCTAACTCCATATACCAGTCACATAACTGGTTAAGTGCAGCGCTATGATTGTTTTATTGCCTACCCTAAGCCCAGTTCCCTCAAACATTCTACTTTAATTTCACAGACATTTAATTTTAATCATCCACTTGTTTAGCCCACGTGAACTGTAAATAAATAATCATCATGTTAAAAGGGAACAGTGCAGTAACATTTAACAGACACAGATTATCTTGCTGCTGTTTATCCACACAGCCACTGGGAGAGTAGACCAAACACTCCCACTAGGCTGTATCCCCTTCGCTGTTGACATCACTCCAACAGACCAGATAAAAAAAGACCCAGCTGAGTAGACCAGACACTGGCAGCCTTTTAACACAGCTGAGCAGGCGTCCACACATATTTGCACTCAAACAAAACCAAGCGCACCCCCCTTCTTCAGAGCACTTGTTCAGTCTCCCACCCTCTTGACACACTCCACACATTGGCAGACGGGACACTTGCCAACTACCATGTCACGCCTCTGCTGCCAGACCAGACTTTTCAGCTGAGCCAGCCTCCTTCCTCATCTTTCTCTGCAGAGCCCTCTGTCATTCTCACAGATTAAGTGGTTAACAATACCTGCCTCTTCCTACAAGACTGACAGGGCAAGTAGCCATATAATGAGCAGAATAAATCAATGGTAGTATTTAGGACTGACACAATGCAGGGCAATGGAGCAGACATTCATGTCTACAAAGACAGGGAGAACATGCAAACTGCACTCCAGAAAGGAATTGAACCCAGGACCTTCTTGCTGTAAGGCAGGAGTGCTAACCACTCTGCCACTGTGCCACTAGGTCTAGCCGTTGTTGTGAGAAATAAAGTAACATCAGCTGCACGTAGGAAATGAAGTGCGCATTTACGTTGCATTGTACGGTAGCACATTAGTTGCATTTAATTGCAGCTTGTATATCTGAAAACCTCACAATATAAAGCTGTAATATCTGTAATGTTTTATAATCAATAGACTATCACACATTCATGTCCAGAACCTCTCAGAGTTTGTCTGGCAGTAGTTTCATCATCCTTTTACATTTCAGCATATAACAAACAGTGACCATAAGCCTGGTTTGTGAAGGCCTAGAAAAAAGGTCAAGTTGTTTTCTGGAACAACTTGATTTGACTTGATTTTGTTCAATATGTCTCTGATCTGTGACTCAAAAACCGTAATGTGTTCCAAAACGTGAGTTTTGTAATCCATAATACTACTAGTATGTTCTTTGTGTTTTCTCATCTGTTTAAGTGTGTAACTTTGTTCTGCTGTCCGGCTCAGGCGCATGCTCAGTGTAGTCTGACAAGCCAGACTCCTTGATGCAACCTAATTTCTCAATGGTGAAACCAGCTGTTTGAGGAAAAAAAAAAGTCTGAATCTGGTTATAAGATAGCTCCTGATTTCTGTTCCTAACCACTGTTCCTTAACTTGCGTCATGAGGTCAGCAGTAAGACGTTAGGAGGTTCCTTATTGATAAAGGAAAGAAGCTTCATTGGTGTTTCCACAAACCAACTGCACTAACCTCTCAGCAGAAACACAAGGGGAAGTTACGTTGACACATAGCAGCTTTATAAAAACTATGCATCCTAAAAACTACAAAAACAAACTACTACAAAAAGCGCTACAAAAAGTGCACCTTGTCCTCCACAGAGCGCTGCGTTTAACAAGGAAACAGAATTTAGAGAAATAATCTGAGCAACTCCACACCAGTAATGTTTTTCTGTTTTGAATAAAGAGCTCCGTTTAACTCTAAAGATTAACATTAAATGTTGTACAACACACAGTGAACCCCCAACAGCACAGAGCGCGTGTGTTTGTGTGTGTGTGTGTCCTATTCAATACAGAAAAGACTCACTGACATTTCCAATAGCTGTAATCCACCCAAAGTCCTGGTCTGGTTTGGCCAAATAATCCACCAAAGCAACATAAGGCACATAAATAAAGATTTTGACACAGCTGAACACATACTGTATCTTACACTTCCACTAGACCCTTATTTGGACACCACTACAAAATCACGTAATCACGACATAGTGTACAATATAGGGATTAGTGTGTTGATTCGGACACAGCCAGAGTGGATGTTAAATGTGATGCAGTCAAAAATTTAGGCGCACCAGTGTTACTAGTGCAAAAAGTTAGTCTAAAGTCCTGATTTTCAAAACCCCGGATGCAATAGAGACGGACAAAACAGAGAAGCAAGTATCTGCGCTGACGTTACAGCTGTTGAGGTGTGTATTGAGCATGCATGTAACAACTACAACAACTACAACAACCACAGCTGTGAACCGGGTCTATTAGAACCAACATATCCCAGCAGAACACATTGCAGGTGAACTTAGCGTTATTACATCACCTCTGTCTGGACCACGCATTACCTTACTGCACGACTCGCCACATCAAAAGCTGAAAATCTTTAAGTAACGGATCTATACTTCTCTTTTTACTGTAAAGAAACATTTAACACTTCCACTTTGGCGTCTGTGACACAAATCAATCACTTTTTGCTTTAGACTCTTTTCTATTTTCAGAAGAGTTGAGCGCTGCCAAAACAAAACAGATTCACTGCGCATGCTCTGACTGTTACTCTGTGGTTTCTGATCATCACCAGTGTCTTGTGGGGTTTTATGAGTTCACAGAAGAGCCATGTAGATGGAGATATTTTCAAAATGCTCTTGTATGGACAGAGATATTTTTAAAAACGGAGACAAAAAGAATGCGTTTATAAAAATACCAGTGTACGTGTAGCCAGGACCTTACCTTATTCAAATTTCCCGTCTGCTGTTGTGCATTGAGGGTAGCATGTGCTCCCATCTGTGGGCCCTGGGTGAGTGTCTCTGCCAGGGCACTTCCCGCTCCTCCCCCTGGTGGTGGGGTCTGCATTGTGGGCCCCTGAAACTGCATGCCAACCACGCCTGCACCCCTGCCTCGTCCTGCCCCAGGTCCAAGACCACCATTCATCACCTGGCCAGGTTGGGGCTGACTTCCCTGGGCTAGGATGCCTGGATGTCCTTGGTTATTGTTGATCATAGCCTGGTTGAAGCCCATTGTTGCAGTATTATTGTTGTTGTTCTGTCCTCCGACTCCCGTTGGCGTTCCAGCTTTCTGAGCCTGGGGGGAAGGGTGGTTGTTGGGTGAACCCTGGCCAAGAGGACTTTTGCCCAACGGTGGGCCCAGCTGAGGGCCCATGTTACCAGGCTGAGGGCTGGCAGAGTTTAGCCCCGTGCCTGTGATACTGGTGGCATTCCCAGCACGAAGCAGTTCTGAGAGCTGCTTGTGCTTTGCGGCTGCATCAGGAACAACGTTGGCACCTGAGGCACTACCACCGGGTCCACCACTTGCTGCACCTCCATTGGAAGGCATTCCACCATTAGGGATCAACTCGTCAGGCAAGTCATTCTCCAGATTGTCCCAAAATAACGAGTCTAGATCAAGAAAGGAAAATGAGAGTAAACATAGTCAGTCTGTTTTGAAATAAGTTTGTTAAAAAGATTAGCATGGCTGCTATAGCAAGGGAAATAAAAAAAAGCAGCCCTGCCTCAGGCGTTCATTTTCATTTGTTTGGTTACTATTCACATACAGCACTCACGTGTACAGTGTAAGCATTTGCAAAACTGCACATGGTTCTCATCATTGATAAGTTGATAGTTCTTTAATTGATATTAAGGACTGTGGAGAAGAAGGAGCACTCTACCAAACTGAGCCGCTTCGCCAGGTCTTAGTGCTAGTTAACTTTGAGCTACCCTCATATCATGAGGTTTGTAGAGTTGTGGAGCCTATTTTCTTATTAACAGAAACTGTTGTGCGTTTAGCGTCATTTAAGCTGCCTCACTGATCAACCATTTGAGCACCCTTAGAAGTAAAAAATGACAGTATCATCAACACTAAAGGTTAGATGAAAAAAAAACTGCTTACATTGTATTAAACTCCTACTGCTCAAACCATGTGTCTGTTTTGAGTTTTGCCAAATAGAAAACACCTTCCACTCAATACTTCAGAGACTGAGAATTCTAGCCATAGAAGAAAACTATTGGGACATATGCTTTCCATAACCAAAACAACGCCTACATTTTAACATAAAATAGTACATAAAAAGCTCCCACACCAACATTAACATTTAGGATGGTCTTTGGTGAAGAAATAAAATTGTCAGATAAATTTATTCAAATCTACATGGCCGACGCTAATTCAAGGGACCATTAGATGATTAATTCACTTTGAATTTGGAGTTCAAATTAACTTCTGTAATCTTCTGTACCTTTAAAGCTTTTCACTTAATTGTGAAATGTGCAGCCTATTAACACCACATTGTGTCCCACAAACAACAGAGTGACTGTGGACAGTAACCTGCTTTAAACGCTGGAAAGCATTGAGCCTGTTTTTGATGAGGAGCTGCTGAGTATCCTTGTGCGTCGCTGTCTGATCAACGCCCTATTTCATAATAAACGTGAGCAGAGATTACCGTTTCACATGTTGTTTGAAGCTGATATTTGCTGATAGCAACTAGCGTTGTGACTTTCTCACACAAAACAAATCTACTGAGCATCTCTTTAAAACGAACAATGGGAACTGAGTTGCAGTTCGAGCGGTGTTTGTTTTTTGACACAGATTGTGGCATATATAGATTGATGATACAATTACAAGTATGAAGAAAAATCATGATCATCATGATTATGCAAATATGCATTCATTAATATCACAACACTTACTAATGTATAAAATCACATGAACACACTGTAGATAGTGTAATGTATTGCTTCCTTTTAAAACAGAAATAACACAGTAACCAAATTGGTTGGACTAATGATATTAGCTTTATTTACCCACATTGGAAATAAAAGGAAAAGTAATGAGGGGAATATATTGAACTGTAATTGTCATCAATTGTCATCCATATGTATTCATTATAATATATTTTTTTAAATCATTCATCAAGTTTGACACATGATCTAAAAAAAAAAAGTCAAATATCAAATATATACATTGCAAACACACCAATAATAGTACATAGTAAGAAAACAAATATTTATTTTTGACTGGACCAGTGTTGTGGTATTAATGAGAAACAAGCCATGAGACTGGGATTCCTTTTGGAGGCAGGCTCCATTTATTAAAGAAATAAACACAAATAAGAGATACAACACAATGTTATAAATACAATTGTAAATACGATTTACAATTTTATAGGCATAATACCATTTTGACTGTACTGATAACAGTGTTCAGAAGACCACATATTAATTACTTATAATCACACCAATTATTGACTGGAGACAGATGGACAGACTTGAATACAGCATCAGTAGTCGCTGTCCTGCGGGAATTGCACCGACTCGGGACAACAGGTCATCAAACTAGGGGCCAGCTCAGTGAGAAGTACCGCTGAAAGCAGCCATCATCCAGGTGCAGCTCCTGGAGGAGATGGTGACACTCATGAAGCTGGGTCCGCCTCTGAAGCATTCCAATGGACCCCACATAGCGCCAAACAAGTTCACACCATTTTTCAGTCCTTCAAAAGATAATAGAGCACGGCTACTCTCTCAACAAAATCTAACTCAACAATTTTGCAACACCTGAAGACAACCCGCCTGGCAGAAGCCCCTCATCTGGTGTTGAGTGAATTTCACGCGCAAATGAAGCACCAAACTACGCGCAAATAGCGCAATTTATTCCCGCAATTAGCGTTTGGTGTGAACGCCCTATTGCAGATAGGGTAAGGAGCTCGGCCACTAGAGAGGAGTTCAGAGTAGAGCCGCTGCTCCTCCACATCAAGAGAAGCTAGCTCTCACTAGTCCTGCTTCAGTCCTGGTCTTGTCCTGGTTTAGTCCTGCTTCAGTCCTGATAAGCTGTTCAAATTTAGTGAACTGTACAAGCCCTATCTCAGAAAAAAAAAATATTTATCAGTTTAATTTTCCCAGCGTTGGCTGGCCATGAAATACATCCAGGTGAGTGGAAAGGAGCTAGACCACTTCCTAAGCTTATAACAACATGTTTTGAATTCAGCCACAGATATCAAGATCTGCACCTCTGAACTCTCAGTCTATCCCTGGCATCAGGCGTTACATGTGGAGATGGCTTGTTTAAGGCTTAGGCAACCATCCATCCTCATCACTCCTCTGTGGTGCTCATACTAATACTCACTCAGTTTACACACATGGACACATGGCCATGCATTCATTTCTGAATGGACATGCTTACACACTCTCCTTCAATAACCCAGGCCCCCAGGCTTTTGGTTTCAGACCAAAATTGCGAAGAATTGCTTTAGTAAGCTATCAACACATGCATTCTGAGGAGTATGATGGTCCTTTCCTAAAATTTCATATTTACCTTGTATTATTACAAGGTAAATATGCTTTTTTCACTTCTCAGTAATTAAGTAGGGAGGTATGATCAGACAATATTTCATTGTGTTACTATATAGTGTTAATCAACCATTTTGGATAGATTGCTGTATTGTACTACAGTGCATTTCTATATGGAGCAGTTAATTGCATGAATTTAGGATTTGCATAGATCAATACACTGCCTGCCTCAAATAAAAGCCTGATGTGTTTTGCTTTATAAAATGAAACTTTCTAGACACATTTTTAAATACACTTCTGTATTTATCTTGGTCTCATCGGTCCATAGGATGTTGTTCCAGACCTTTGAAGGCTTTTTTAGATGTTGTTTGGCAAACTCTAATCTGGCCTTTCTGTTTTTGAGGCTCACTAATGGTTTACATCTTGTGATGAACCCTCTGTATTCACTCTGGTGAAGTCTTCTCTTAATTGTTGACTCTGACACACATACATCTACCTCCTGGAGAGTGTTCTTGATCTGGTCAACTGTTGTGAAGGGTGTTTTCTTCACCAGGGAAAAAAAATTCTTCGGTCATACATCACAGTTGTTTTCCGTGGTCTTCCGGGTCTTTTGCTGTTGCTAAGTTCAACAGTGCGTTCCTTCTTTTTATGGATGTTCCAAACAGTTGATTGGCCACACCTAAAGTTTTTGCTATCTCTGTGATGGGTTTGTTTTGTTTTTTTAGCCTTTAGTCACTGATAGTGACAGCTCAGTTTCCAAATGCAAATAGCACACTTGAAATGAACTCTGAACCTTTTAACTGCTCCTTGTAAATGGAATAATGAGGGAATAAAATAGCAATGGAACAGCTGAGTAGCCGATGGTCCCATTACTTTTGGTCCCTTAAAAAGTGAGAGGCACATATTAGGGTTGTGCCAATGGACGATATCATCGTCCATCGTGATGGCTGACCAACATCACGATGGAGAAACACCATTGTGATGCCCCGCCCCCGCCCCGCTGCAGTCGAATATGTGAGCGGAGTGGAGCGTCGGCAATTTCCCCTCCACGCTCTATGCATTCAAGAATCACTCCGCTCCAGCTCTGGGTTTACCATCTCCCGCTCCCCGCTCCACTCCCTTTGCATTCAAGAATCACTCCGCTCCAGCTCCAGCTCCGGGTTTACCATCTCCCGCTCCCCGCTCCTCGCTCACTGATATCAAAAACACCGTTCCATCTTCGCTCCGAGGAATTTTGCGGCTAACTGCTAAAGTAGTGATCCATCTGTATCAAGCTGGTTGTTTACCGTGTGAGTTCTGAACACTGCACTATGCTTATTTAAATCTTTTTGTCTCTACACATATTAGGCTACATATTTCTCATGTCTGTAAGGCAAACCTGCTGAGTTTCAGTTTATTTGAGACGTGCTCCAGTTCATGAGAAATAAAAGCGATCGCTTCCGCGACCTCATAGTCTACTTATTTGCTTCTTATTTAATAAATACATGCAATTGGCCGAAGAAACCTTTATTAAAATTAAGAGACAATTTGTACAAAACAAAAGAAAGGCTTTTTACAAAACAAAATTTAATATTAAACTAAATATAACCACCAAAATCATTTCTGACCCACTCGCATCTTTGCACTTATAGTCTCTAGATCAAAATCAGATGAAATTTAAAAATAATAATTTAATCTTTAAACATAAAAAAGGAAAGGAAGGAAGGAAAAGGAAAAAAAACATTGTTTAATGGCTACAACAAGTATAGTAAGCTACAGATTTATGTCATGTCTGAGCTGGATTTGAACGAACATCATTTTACAGGTGGGTTCATGAGCGCGCCATGGATTATTGAGCTGAGTCACACCGGCTTCGCTCCACTCATTAGTCATTACAGGCTCGTTCTCCTCAGAACGCCCACGTATTAAAAAATGGTCGGGTTTAAATCGGGCCCGGGCTCATAATTAAAGTTAATATGTTGGGCAGGGCCGGTGCACGGGCTCGGGTAGGGTTGGGCTTGATTTTTTTAGCTTATCTAAGCTCTAGTTCTGGCTAAAATGTAGTTATTATGTGCCGGCCCGTTGCTATAACTGTACTCGTGATGGAGCGTCAGTGGAGCGCTCTCGGAGTGAGTGAAAACCACAACGCTCCGACTTTTAAAAAATCTGCTCCTCACACCATTCATAATCTCGCCGCTCCCACTCCGCTCACATAATCTCTTTTATAGACTACAGTTAACCTAAAATATTTGCAGGGATTGCTCTGTAAATTAAATTGAGAATATAACTAATGCATATGCTATTTTAAATACGGTAGTGTGTTAGTCTGTGAAAATAGCCTACCGTGTCAGGCATTTGATCTTGACATTGTTAGAATGTTGTCTTTTTTACTAATAATAGCGAAAATTTTATTATTACTATTTATTTCATTACTATTATTATTGTTTCATTTCAAATCAATTGTGGTGGTGTATAGAGCCAAAAAGATTAGAATTGTTTCAATGTCCCAATATTTATGGACCTGACTGTATATATAGACTATAAGAATGAGCAATATTAATTGTCTTTATTAATTTTTTTCATTTTCACCAACTATTGAAACTCAACTAAGCAAAAAGAACTAAAAAAAATAAGTTTAACTTTCTGTAACACTCACAAAAATAGAGATCAAACATTTTTCAAAGCTTGAAATAGTAAAAACATTGACACTGAAAACCTAAAGAAATATATATTATAGTTGTGTCATAAATAACCATAATAATTTCCAGGTGGACTTTTAGGTAAAGACATGCCATTCTACTAAAAGGTCTTGTATATCTGTCCTAAAACAAAAATGTCCCTGTCCAGGACAGACAAAGATTCACATTTATTAAATTTGTTTTAATTTACCAACTCTATTCACAAACCTGAGAAAGAAAATCTAAAATATTTCAAATTTGAATGATAGTTTTTCCATTGTGCTTCCAAGTGCTCTCAGGAACATAAACAGAGAGATCAAGCATTCTAATTGCTTGAAAATACTTATTTTGACAACAGGAAACATTGAGCACTATATTAAAAACAATTCCAAGACAACTTCATGCCAGCCTATCCATGCCACTCAGCAAAACAGTTCCTGTCTCACTTCATGGGAGATGTTTTATTAGTCAAGTTTTGTTATTAATTTACTGCGTTAAAATATCATCATTTTTGTTTCACCACAGATAAATAATACAATCTGCATTCAAGACTATGATAAAATCAGGCTCCCAATCATGTTTTGGTTTTGAATTTACTGCAGAGTAGACATTACAAGAAGCATACTGCATACAGTGGTTTTGTGTCAACCTTGTCCCTCATGCACATTTTCCTGCATGGTGCTGACTTACATTCAACTGCACTAAATGCATTGCTATGATCCCACTATGAGAGAACATAAGTTTCATAACAAACTTACACAAGTGGACAAAATTGTTGGTACCCTTCGGTCAATGAAAGAAAAACTCACAATGGTCACAGAAAAAACTTTATTCTGACAAAAGTAATAATAAATCAAATTCTATGAATGTTAACCAATGAAAGTCAGACATTGCTTTTCAACCATGCTTCAACGGAATTATTTTAAAAAATAAACTCATGGAACAGGCCTAGACAAAATTGATGGTACCCCTAGAAAAGACTGTAAATAATGTGACCAAATGGACAAGTTAATTCAAGGTGTGTGCACTAATTAGCATCACAGGTGTGTACAATCTTGTAGTCAGTCAGTGGGCCTATTTATAGGGCTTCAGGTAGTCACTGTGTTGTCTGGTGACATGGTGTGTACCACACTCAACATGGACCATAGGAAGCGAAGGATAGAGTTGTCGCAGGAGAATAGAAAGAAAATTATAGACAAGCATGATAAAGGTAAAGGCTATAAGACCATCTCCAAGCAGCTAGATGTTCCTGTGACTACAGTTGCACATATTATTCAGAAATTTAAGATCCATGGGACTGTAGCCAACCTCCCTGGACGTGGCCGCAGGAGGAAAATTGATGACAAATCAAAGAGACGGATAATCCGAATGGTAACAAAAGAGCCCAGAAAGTAGGGATGCACCGAATGTTCGGCCACCGAAATTATTCGGACGAAAATAGCCAAAAAAAAGCACTTTCGGTGTTCGGCCGAATAAGTAAAAAGGCCGAATAAATTTTGCCGAACAATGGCGTTTTTAATGACGCAATCAAATAACCAGCGAGAGTGAGAGGCGGGCTTTATGCAGCAAACATGTCAGCAGTGTGGAAGCACTTTAAAGTGTCAGAGAAAGAGGCAAAAACGGCCGTTTGCAGACATTGTTCTGCTGAATTGTCCAGACGGGGTGCATCTGCAAAAACGTACCTACTTCAAGTGAAACAGACCACGGAGTGAAAACAACTAAAAGTGCGCTCTTAGAAGCTGTCAGCACACGATTTAGTCTGGCGGACTCAGAACCCATGTACTGCATCGCGACTGTGCTTGATCCACGCAGTGTTGTGCCTTAACGCGTTCATTGAACGATAGTTCATATTTTGGGTGAACTGAACGGGCTGTATTACTGCCTGATGAACGTTACTGTGAACTCGTTCATTCTGGTGTCTGTGAACGGCATGCTCTCTCAGGTTAACTTCGTTCAATAGGGTGCCAGATTTCTATAGAGCCTTCCAGGCGAAAACCCGGCTAAAACACACCGCAAACGGGTCTTAATATGTAGCGGAAAAACACCAAACCTGGCAACACCAGCCACCTGTGTCGCACCGCCGTCCGCCGCATGCGTGACGCGTCCTCAAAAAAATAAAAAAAATAAAAAATAAATTAAAAAAAAGCATGGAGGCGACAGCAGCATGTAGTAAGGCATATGATCATTTAAATTCATTCATGTAACTTGTTTGTTGAACCTGCCTGGTCTATTTTTCCAGGATTCCAATATTCTGTTTTAGCATGTGGACAATGGAAAATTATTAAAATTTAAAAGCGTTTTCACCATAATGATTACTGTCCTGTTTTTCTTTGAATAATTCCTCAATAAAAAAAGACCATTCATGCAGCACTTTTTTCCTCATGTTTTTGAGAATGTACTGTAGGGTTGAAAGCTGCAGCTGCTACTAGTGTGGAGTGAATGGACAGCAACAAAGCATTAAAGCAACAATGGGGAAATGATGTCCCCTCAACGCCAATGTAATCCCTGGTTGGATAAGGATTGAAAATTGGATATGAAAATTAAATCTGACGCATAGCTTCATTGTTAAAACTGATAAAATAATTGCTGTCTGTGATTCTACTGTATATGGGCTGTGGCAATAATTTTGAAAAATAATAGCTCGCAGCAACATATGGAAAAAAAGAACTATGAACTAGTTCATTTTTGGAACTGTGAACTTAGTTCAAAATTTTGAAGTTTGAACTATGAACTGAACTAGTTCATTTTAAAATTTGTGAACTGAACTTTGAACTAGTTCTTGTAGAAAGTGAACTTTCCCAACACTGATAATAACCCATTTGCAAGACAGAGAACAAGCTCGACCGCTCAACAGTTAGATGTGTATTTCTCAGAAGTCCCCATCCCCAGGAGCAATAACCCTCTCGAATTTTGGAGGACCAATCAAGGCCGCTTTCCCGACCTGGCGCAGATGGCACGCAGGTAGGCTACTTGTATGGGAAATTTTATTTATATTTTGGATTATGGTAACACTTTATAAGTAGTTTCTATTTTTAACATTAACTAACAATGAAAACCCCTTATTAACAGCATTTATTAATCTTAATGTTAACATTTACTAATACAGTATTAAAATTAAGTATCACATTTGTAATTTTTGAATTAAAAAGTATCAAAAGTGGTAGGCCTATTTGTTAAAATTGTGAATGCACTCATACTAACATGAACTAAATATTTTTTTATTATCTTACATTAAGGAAGATTAATAAATACCATAACAAATGTATTGCTCATTGTTAGTTAAATAAATATTTTGAAATTGGATTTTTGTTATTTGATTTTTTTTTATCTGAAAAGCAACACAAAATAGTAAAAAGCAAATTTTTACTATTTAATTATTGTAATGGTAAAAAAATTAGCAAAATAAATGGAAAAAATGTGAAACACCGCGTTCGGTATTCGGCCTTCGGCCAAGCATTTCATTATTATTCGGCTTCGGCCAAGAATTTCATTTCGGTGCATCCCTACCAGAAAGACTTCTAAAGAGATCCAAGGTGAACTCCATGCTCAAGGAACATCAGTGTCAGATCGCACAATCCGTCGTTGTTTGAGCCAAAGTGGACTACATGGGAGACGACCAAGGAGGACACCATTGTTGAAAACAAATCATAAAAAAGCTAGACTGGAATATGCCAAACTACATGTTGACAAGCCACAAAGCTTCTGAGAGAATGTCCTATGGACAGATGAGACAAAAATGGAACTTTTTTGCCAAGGCGCATCAGCTCTATGTTCACAGACGGAAAAATGAAGCATATCAAGAAAAGAACACTGTCCGTACTGTCAAACATGGAGGAGGCTCTGTTATGTTCTGGGGCTGCTTTGCTGCATCTGGCACAGGGTGTCTTGAGTCTGTGCAGGGTACAATGAAAACTGAAGACTATCAAGGGATTCTAGAGAGAAATGTGCTGGCCAGTGTCAGACAGCTTGGTCTCAGTCGCAGGTCATGGGTCTTGCAACAGGACAATGACCCAAAACACAGCAAAAACACCCAAGAATGGTTAAGAGGAAAACATTGGACTAGGGTTGTGCCGATGGCCGATATCATCGTCCATCGTGATGGCTGACCAACATCACAATGGAGAAACACCATCGTGATGCCCCGCCCCGCTGCGAGTATGTGAGCGGCGGCAATTTCCCCTCTGCTCTATGCATTCAAGAATCACTCCGCTCCAGCTCCGGGTTTACCATCTCCCGCTCCCCGCTCCACTCCTCCCTCACTGATATCAGAAACACCGCTCCATCTTCGCGCCAGTCTAGTGATCCATCTGTATCAAGCTGGTTGTTTACTGCGTGAGTTCTGAACACTGCACTATGCTTATTTAAATATTTTCGTCTCTACACATATTAGGCTACGTATTTCTCATGTCTGTAAGGCAAACCTGCTGAGTTTCAGTTTATTTGAGAAGCGCTCCAGTTCATGAGCAATTAAAGCGATAGCGTCCACGACCTCATAGTTTACTTATTTGCTTAATATTTATTAAATAAATGCAATTGGCCGAAGAACCCTTTATTAAAATTAAGAGACAATTTGTACAAAACGAAAGAAAGGCTTTTTACAAAACAAAACTTAATATTAAACTAAATATAACCACCAAAATCATTTCTGACCCACTCGCATCTTTGCACTTATAGTCTATCATAATCAGATGAAATTTATTTTAAATGAAAATATTTAAACATGAAAATATTTAAACATAAATATGAAAGAAAAAAAACATTGTTTAATGGCTAATTACTATACTTTATTACTAAAGTATAGTAAGCTAGAGATTTATGTCATGTCTGAGCTGGATTTGAACGAACATCATTTTACAGGTGGGTTCATGAGCGCGCGCCTGCGGATTATTGAGCTGAGTCACACCGGCTCCGCTCCGCTCATTAGTCATTACAGGCTCGTTCTCCTCAGAACGCCCACGTATTAAAAAATGGTCGGGTTTAAGTCGGGCTCGGGCTCATAATTTAAGTTAAGGTGTAGGGCAGGGCCGGTCTCTCTGGTGCTCTGGTGCTTGGGTAGGGTCGGGCATGATTTTTTTTGAGCCGACCTAAGCTCTAGTTCTGGCTAAAATGTAGTTATTATTTGCCGGCCCGTTGGCACGAATTGTACTCGTGATGGAGCGGCAGTGGAGCGCTCTCAGAGCGAGTGAAAACCACAACACTCCAACTTTTAAAAAAAATCTGCTCCTCCTGACTTTCATTGGTTAACATTCATAGAATTTGTATTTATTATTACTTTTGTCAGAATAAATTGTTTTCTGTGACCATTGTGAGTTTTTCTTTCATTGACCGAAGGGTACCAACAATTTTGTCCATGTGTGTTTGTTGGTTGAGTACACCATCATTGGTTGAGACTGAGGCAGTGGGCGGCTGCTGTTCTTCCCCACTGTCACTCCCACAACTCCAAAAGTCAAAACGCATTTTGTAGGAAACAATAAAATGACAATCTCAAACCACTTGAACACAGGCTCTAGCTATATTTAGACCCATCCCTGCGTCTGTTTATCACTTCCAAAACAATCTGCAGCAGATCATAATCAACAAAAAGGGTCTTAATTTTAATAGGAGGCAAACTAAAGCCTTGTTTTATTGTTAATAAGCTCAATTGTTGCTTGATTCAATGTTAATTTAAAGCAGCTTTATTCAGCAAATGATACCGTCTCCTTTTACACGTCTCCTCCTGCTACAGAGGCAGGTCAGTCTTGTTTCAGAATTTATTGGCATTTTGTTGCTCCCTTTACAAGTTTGTTTTTGTTTTTCAGCTACACAGTATAATAAGCTGAGAAACTGCGTCTGCACTGATTGTAAATAGACGCTGGAGTTGCAGCAGAGAAGAGGGGCACGATCCACGGCTCCACAGACGCAGTTAAGAACAGGGATGGGCACAAATATTCTAATATTCAATCTGCAATATATATTTAAAAAATAAAAACACTATTTTGACTTTTACTGATTTTTTATTTTTTTTGCTGCCTATAAATAAAATAATTAATAATAATTCATAATGAGCCAACAGGCGTTTTTAAACAGATCACTGGCAGTGTTTTTATCTTCAGCAGTAAAATAAGTCCACACGGCACTCGCTCGTCCTGTTCCTACTCTGTTCACTTCTGCTGCTGAGTCACGTGACGACACAGCGACACACAGAGCAGGAGAAGGAGGCGGATGTGACACAGACCTGTCCACTCACTCAGTGGAGCAGCAAAAGATCTGTGTGAAAAAAGATTTGGTTCAATAGATTTGGTTCGTTTGTGAACGTCATGGCATCCTCCTCAAAATGCAGCAAAGTTTAGAATTACTTTCAACAATATAATCAGCTCAGTGTGCAAAATTTGTCAAGTTATCACAATAGAATTTTCAGCTACAACACACAGTATGTAGCCTGTAACTTTGTTTCGGAATATATACTCAAAGAAAATATGTTTCATAAATTTACGCCTCTCTCATTAAACCATCCCTAGTAGGAACAAACTCTAATGGGACAGTACTCACTTGTGTTCATTGTTGAGACTCAAGAGCTAACTCACTAAAAATCCTCAACAGTTGCAAAAGACAAAAATAAAGTGGACTATCAGGAGAAAATCTAAATAAACCCTTATTTTTTTATCTAAATAGACGCCTTTTTTAATTTGAACAATGTATTTCTAGTAGATTTCTGTAGATCTGGTTTTCTAGACAGGTAAAACCTGTTTTCCATCTCAGCCCTAAAAATCCCGAGTTGAACTTTATTGTTTCTGTGTCCAATCAGAAACACATGCCAAAACAATAACGCACTTGTAGGCTAGTAAATCTATCTAGCTTCTTTACCCATGGTCCTAATTTTATATATTTTTATACGATTAAAAACACTGCATCACTGCACGCTCCCATAGCACAGAGCAGAACAGTTGGACCTCACAGAGCTGCAGAGACTGGTCCATTTTCTGATTATATTCTCCTCTAGACTCTAACTGATCCAGGGTCAAGGCCAGAGTTTCCGCTAGAAAAAAATGGTGCCGGTCAAAGTGACCGGCAGAGGTTTCGTTTTCCGGACATTTTTTTCGTTACCATCAACTACCTCACATCTTAGCCATGGGAACTTGTCACTCCATTCCGACCGATACGCCCTACACTTCGGCTTTTTCTCCGGTGGTGGCCAGACAGCTCCGCGGCTCTGGACATCTGAGGCTTCAGGCGTTCCTGATTCAGTATCCTCCTTCGCGTCTGGCCTCTGAAAAAAACTTTTAAGGCTAGTCTGCCTGGGCCTGGCCATATTTGAAACGTCTCTCAATAGTTCGTGGTTTAGGTCAATATTATAGCCGTTAGGCGTGCGCTTTATTTGAAATGCAACATGCGATGTTGTTTAAAAACTTTCAAACGGTCGATTCAGATTGTGTTGGGGGGAGGGGCCGGGGTTATTAGGCAGTTTTAATCTGACAATTTGACCGGAGAGATTTAATTTTGTCGGACATTTAATATTTTTCCCGGCCAATGACCGGTAATTACCGGACAACGGAACCCCTGGTCAAGGCTCTATCTGCCTTTGACCAAAACATATCTTTCCCGCTTTGCGCCAGACGGCGGCCCCCACCCTCCTATCGCTCCAACGGAAGCCTGCATTAGCACAAATTATGTAATTAATCAGTTAAGTTTAACTCAAGCTTTAAAAAGGGAATAAATGTAAGTGTAACTTGAAAATGAATGTTAAACACAGAGGCTTTTTATTAAATGTAATATTTTTATTTGTGCCTTATCAGCTCTTAGTACATTCAATAATAATATGAATAAGTGTTTAACAGTATTGATAGCAGTCAAATACCGCAGAATACCGGAAAACCGGTTATCGCCCCATCCCCTGTCTTAATCTGGCTCTACCACAATTAATACCTCTGTGGATTAAACTGGCTGGTATACAACTCCACAAACAAATGACATGGGGGGACAACACACACACAAGCTGCAGAGGTCCTGTGACATGGTTAGGGTTTCAACAACATATCTGAAGTGTATCTCACACATTGAAGAGCTCTAAATTTGGAACTTTGCATTTTGCGATGGGTAAATTCTGTCTCAGCAGCAGTTTCTGAGTAAACGCTCCAGCAACAGAGCTACAGGTGTGACTGCCTTTGAATAAGTGACCCATGGGTACTTATTCAGCGATGTTTGCAGTAGGGCTCGAGACTAATGTCACGCCGTGATGTCCCATCACTGGCAGAGAATGGAGAAAATTTGAGCAGTATTCTGTGTTAGCAAAGAGGCTCAACTTTAAACAGAGACTGTTGTCCCGAATCTGAACTATCTCTGAGCCATAAGTTATTATTTCATAACACAGTCAGACCCCTCTTAAACTAAGCGTTCATCTGTTTGAGGCCCTTGTCAGAGAGATGTAATGATGTTCTGGATCATGTGCTGCCCTCTATGTCTCTCCTGCCGCCACTGAGAGTAAAGACTAGGGGTGTCCATCTTAAGGTCCAAGGACCAAATCCAGTCCTTTGTGAAGCACTTCTGGTCCTCACATTAATTATTACTGCCAATACATTCTTGCTATTATTAATAAATAGGTGAAAATGCATAAAAAAGGTAACAATTAAACAAATGAGAGTTGATTTGATAAAGTTTTACTGTTTTAGGGAAACACTTGAGACTAGTGTTTATTATTGGGTTTGATCTAAAGAGGTTTTAGGTCTCAGCTAAAATTAAGAACTAATTATCGGACACAATATAATTAACCAAGTCTAAATCCAGAGGCAGATTTATTGGAGATTTTAAGTAAACTTTGTTAATATCCACTTATTTAAAATACCTAGCCTTATAAGCAAATTAAATTGTATGTAAACACATGTAGAATTTGATTTTTGTTATGTTTATTTATAAACTTACAAATGGACAAACATTAGCCTATATTTTAAATAAATATTGGGAGAGTTGACATTTACTTGGCTTGAACTGGCTTTCAGGGTGGTACTGGGACAGTGGTGAAAAAAGTTAGACTGGAGCCCTGATTTGCTAGCCTGGTCAGCCACAACTAGGCCTGGGCGAAAAATCGATTGAATGAATTAATTTGAATTTTTTGTGGCGGGCGATTTAAAAATAAGTAAATCGAGTTTTTGTGTAACGGCACATTTTTGGCTCCCCGGAGCTTCCGTAGCGTTAGTTTCACAGAGCAGAGCGGAGCAGTACGGCACGCGACAACAACATCATAGAACACACAAAACAGCAACAGAAAGCGACAACATGGCTAACGGTGAAAGTGGGAAGTTTGTTCCCAAGAAAGGAATAAAATCATCTGTTGTTTGGAACTGGTATGGGTTTACTGCGACAGACGTGGATCAAGAGACCTCACGCTGCAACATTTGCCTAAAGCCCATCGCAGTCAAAGGCAGCAGCACCACAAACCAATTCCAACACATGAAACAGAGACATCTAGCCGAATTTGAAAAATGCCAGTCTCTCCGAGACGAACAAACACGCAGTGACCAACAAGCCTTAGCTAAAAAACAGCTAACTGTAGCCGAATCCTTTTCACACGGCACCGCATATGACAGGAAAGGGGCACGGTGGAGAACAACCACTAAAGCGGTCACTTTGCACAGAGCCAAAGACATGGTACCCATATATACAGTGGAGAAGACTGGGTTTATTCATTTGATTAAAACCTTAGACCCCAGATATGAGCTACCCAGCCGCAAGTACCAAGAGGGTGTTCATTTATTTATTATTCATCCCAGAAATGGGGGTTACATTTGTCTTGCTTTTAAATAAAAGCAAAATTTGCTTTAAGTTGTCTGCCGTTTCTACTTATTGCTTTGCTTAATAAGTAGGGGGGGAAATCGGGAAAAAAATCGTAAATCGAATTAAAAAAAATAAAATCTGAGATTTTATTTTTAGGTCATATCGCCCAGCCCTAGCCACAACTAACTCTTTTCTAGTCTATACAGAAGTTTGTCTGGTACCCTGTTGCTTGCATTCAATTACAAATGAATTGCGGGTGTAATGTTAACCAATCAGAGAAATGCCAGATGTGACGCGAAAAAAGGGGAAACCACACAGTCATTTGTCAGCAAGAAACCAAGTGAACACCGCTAGTTAACATGGCCGACAGTAGAGTGGACACCAGAGCGGTTTCATCGATTTTATACTTTGCTGGTTAACAAAAACCGAGGCAAGGGGAGAAATAAATGGTCTCTCTAGCAGCGTCTGCCATGTTGAATGTTATGGACCATCCGCGAGTCACTTGTCCATGACGTAGCCAGCAAATATCACCCTGCTGCGGCTTGCGATTGATACGTCCGTAAAATCGCCAAGGAAGGGACTTGCTATGAGAAAGGGACCAGACCGTCATCCTTTTGAAAAAAGGAAACCGGTCTGGTATACCAGGCTACTGATTTGCAGAACTCCCAAGAAAACCATCACTGTTTCATCGTTTGCTTCTCCACAGCTCCGTAACCAACAAATGGTGAACACAAGCAGAAAGACATGGGAGTGATGCTCAGCTCAGCTTTAAATTAAATAAAATGTATTGATTTATTCCATTTTATTGCTTGTAAGTTGTATTCTATTTCTGTAAAGCACTTTGAGTTACCCAGTGTATGAATTGTGCTATATAAATAAAATTGCCTTGCCTTGCCTGAAGGATTAGCAAAACAGCAAAGTCACTTTATTTGCAATAACCTGCAACCTTATCTTATCCTACAGCTCAAGATGAATCCACCATTTTCTGATACAATTCAGATGTGTCAGGTGTGACTGTGGTTACAGTCTCCTGAACCAAACCCTGATAAGTGTGAAAGGCACAATTGCTGATGGGCAGAGGACAAATGGGGCAGCAAGAGAGTAAGACAGATAGCACCTTCGGATCCCTTTATGAAATGTACAGTGCAGGTTACAGCACAAATGCACATTGAGCTTGTTACTGAACAATTATTTCCCAAATAATGCAGCCACACCTCTCAGCATGGCTACTTCTGCAAAAGGTAAAGGCCAGATGTAAGTTCCGCTCAAAAAGCTGTGCGCGGTGCTCAGTACAGGTGACAGTTCACTCTTTATCTCCAGTAATTTATGGCTAATGACATGATGCCCAGGGGAGTCCCATGGGATTTCTGGGTTCCTTTGAAACCAGAAAAAATATAAAGCAGGGTAAGTTTAATGATTAATCACGAGAGACATGTGGTGTCTCAATGGACATTGTAATTTATTGTTGTGATTGCGGGGGTCTGTCCAATTTTTATTTCAAATCGATTATCTAAATAAAATACTGTATAAAACAGCCATTACATGGTAAATTCAATTACATACTTTGACTTTATTTTCATTACACTCAGGTTAGTAGAGATAATGTCCCATTAATAAAAGTATGTTTTATTACCATGAGTAAATCTAAATTTGCACTTTAAAAAAATGGCTTGGCTTTATTGCTAAATGGGTAACAAGTCTACTTCAGGTAAGGCCACATAGAACAGAAAACTACATTTGTAATCTTTTTTTAAGCATATGCCAAGTACAGCATTGAATTTTAGAAAAGGTCCAGAGAGGATAATAATGTTGGGGAAATATTTATTAAGAAAAAAAAATCATGAGACATTGATTTAACATTATTGTATGTCTCACAAACTGGTTAATGCGATCATCACCCCCATTCACATAAAATGCCATAGTGTTGCTGTGTAAAATTATATTCTATTCAATTATCTTTTTAATTAAAATAAATGTATTCTAAAAGATGTTCACCTAAGTTAACATCCTGACGTGATCGTTAGTCCTTTTAATTATTAACAGTTAATCACCATGTATCATCTCTTGATATTGAGCTGTTGTACAGTACTACGCTGCTCAAGTGCGTTGCATCATACATTTACCTGCTGCTACCGCGGACTGTAATTCACTGGCGTTTACTTTGTTCTTAGCTTCATAAATAAACTGCAAAAAAGCATGATAGCACTGATTGATGTGGGAACATTCCACTACAACCATAACGTTACTGCAAACCTAGCTACTTCAACTGACAACGTCAACGTCTTTCATTTAAAGATGCTTGCTAGGTGATACCTTAGTGACATTAGTGTTTACAAATGCATGCAGGAAGAGGCCCATACCTGGTCCATCAGAGGCTGACAGCGCAGGTGAATTCAGCTTTGGCCGTTTTGAGTTGGGAGGTCCCACGTCCAGCAGGTTGTCAGCCATAGTTGTTATAATTTCCAGCCAGTTGCTTTCGTTGTTGAGTTTAATATTTCCAGAAAGACGTTGCTGTTTCAACCTTTACACATTAGCAAGCTGGCAGCCTGCTAACGTGAGCTAACTGGCTAATAGCTTGATAATTGTCTGCTACCAGCTAAGTTAGCCACTTCGTGCTGTTAGTCTTTCAAAAGAGATGCAATAGCGCCCCGCTTCGCCACCGCCATTCACCCCATGATAATCCAACACCCGACACCCACATTATCATCGTTAAATAAAGCAAAATAAAATGTTCTCCATGTAAAAACCGAGCTCCGAAATATCAATCCAGTCTGATCAGGTGAATAGCTGCATTTCAGTGAGGAGAAAAACTAAATGTCTAGAGAAACCATTTTGCGTGACGTCAAATTTCTTCATGCAAAAATCCAACGGAGCTCCTCAAAAATGGACAATTGCACAAAAATGCGGTGTGTCTGTAATACAATTTTAAAGCCACGGCCAGTTGTCCGCTTGGTAAACAATACGATTCCTGGACGGCGACAGGGGCTGAATCGCCGCACTCTGAAGGGGAAATCAGATCTACGGAGCGTTTCTGCCCGACGACCACCGATTCGAGTCCAGTTTTTTCGCACAAAATGTCTCCGAGGCGACGTTAAGATTTCGTTTTCGGGGGAGGGGCGGTGTCATATCGTAGAAAGGATGTCCAATTTCTACGTTAAAACCAGCGTTGGACCGAAATCCTAATTCCGAGCCACGACAAGATGGCGGCTGTTGATTCCTTCGATACAAAAAAGTTTTTTTTTCTTTTCCAGATCGACTGTGGAGGGGGAGGGGCCGCGCAATCACGCCCTACGTGAAAACACCGCCGCTAGGGGAGCTGTAGCACCGTTTAATATGCTGTAAGTGTAAAAGCAATTTAGGTACTTAATACATGTTAATAAATTGCCCAATTGAGACAATCGATACCGTAAAAGTGTAAGACTTTCCACTCTGCCGAAACCGGAATGACGTACATAGAATGTTATATATACTATAACTACTATATATATATATATATAGTATTGGGATACTGTGGCCAATTCCTTTCAGACAATAGATTTAATGCCAGCTTTTATTTCCAGGTATTAACATCTGGATCTGACAAACAACCTAGAAGATATCACCTTTTGTTTGAACCCACCCATTTTTCATGTGAGCAAAAGTATTGGAACATGTGACTGACAGTTGTATGTTGTTGCCCAGGTCTGTCCTATCCCAATGATTATTCAAACAATAATTAGCACTGAATGTCTACACTCATTTTCTAATTTGGGTTTTTCTGATTTGGGTTTTGTTCTCTCCGTGTCTGCGTAGGTTTTCTCCGGGTGCCCTGTTTTCCCCTACCACCCAAAAAAATACAATATAGGACTTACAGATGGAAATTAGTTGTTAAGCTATAGTCTGGCACAAGCATCTCTGCTTCGGCTTAATGTACATTGTATGCTGTCCTAGTCAAGTACAGAGGCTTTAGCAGAAGATGCAAACTAGCAAAGATGAGCTCATTAGCAAGAACAATTTGATGGCCAGGCTGTAATTTGCCAAAAAGTACAGAGATGAGCCTCAAAAATTCTGGGACAAAGTTTTATGGACTGATGAGACAAAGATTAACCTTTACCAAAGTGACGGAAAGGCTAAAGTTTGAAGAAAGAAAGGATCTGCTCATAATCCCTAACATACAAGCTCATCTGTGAAACACAGTGGAGGTAATGTCATGGCTTGCATGGCTTCTTCTGGGCAGCATCACAAGTTGTTTTTCAGATGCAGATGTAAATACCTGAAAATAAAAGCTGGCATGTAAATCTCTTGTCTGATATTCATCTTTTGATGTCAAACCCATGTTTTCAGTCTACAGCAGAAATAGAGGAATTGGCCTCACTATCCCAATAGTTTTGGAGGGGAGTGTATACTGTTGGATATTTAAAGCAAGATTTGAAAATAAAATGCTTAAGCATGTTAATTGTCATTATGCTTTTTTTTATACATAATTATTTTATTAAAACAAATAAACATTTTGTTATTTATTTTTCTCGCAAAGTAGCCAAAAAGGCCTAGAATTAAGTTAATTTAAATCCCAATCCTTTTTCTGGTAGACTTTATCTGGTTCAATAAACAGCGTACATATCAGATGTGGAGACAAACATAGTTGCAGTTAGTGTTGACTGCAACTAAATTTAGCTTTAAATAATTCATAGTCCTGATATATCTTTATAGTTGACATTAATATATAATCACGTGTATTAATACATTTAAAAATAGGTTTTCATTTTTAATTTTAAATGCAAGTAATGATTACTATTCAACAATATGCATTAATTCCTTAGTCCTTTGAAACAAAGTACAATCAGAACAGGCACTGTAACTTTGTATTGTGACCCTTTGGTTTGGTCATCAGTGATCACAATGTGGCTTTAGAAACAGCTGGATTTCAATAGGCGGTCTAAAAAAATATAATTATGAGCAAAAGACAATTATACGTGTAATGAAACGTGTATTTTTTATTTTTTATTGACTTCACCTTGAACGGACCTATTTTCTGAGATTTATTTCTCTCAAACTGAAAGAAGAGTCATCACACTCATACCTCAAACAGACACACATCAATTCAGTTTCATTAATAAGTGTCTCTTTTCATTCTTTGCTGACAAATCTGACAAATGCACATGTATAAAAAAAAATCATATGTGACAAAAAAATAATTGCATATGTACAAACACAGAGTGCTTTGTGCAAATGTGTACAGATTATAATCTTGTGTTGATAAATGATACATGAGTGATGTGCACAAAACATACACAATACAACTTATTTATGAAAAACTTTTTTTTTTTTTTTTTTTTTTAAATAAACAAATTTTATCTTAAAATTGTCCCAGTGTAATTGAAAACACATACGGGTTGAATTTACCAGCAAATGTACAATAACTAGCTGTGGAGCTGTCACCATTTAAATGTGGCTACTCCATTTGTTTTGATTTTTTTTTTTTTAAACACATAATAGATCATGTAATTGAACACTTTATTGTTTTATGTTGTCCCTCATTTTCCGTTACAAAATACAATCACATCTCCAACAAAATTAACTAACTAGATCTTAGCTAGAACAATTTGTGTCTTTGCTTATGGGTTAATAGCAGATTTTAAAGGAAAGCTGGAAAGACAAACATTTACCAAACAAGTTTTTTTTTGCCACAAATCACTGTAGAGCACTATGTAGACTGTCAAGACATGCATTGCTCTATTTGTGAAACGCTGTAAAATCCTACTCCTATTTTTATATCCAAATTAATACTTTGTCACACCCAAAATGAAGGATTCAACAACATAAGGCAGAGCGTATGGAAAGACACCTACGTAGAGACATTCTTGAAATTATCACGATACTGTATGCTTTAGTTTTAAGGCCAAATACGGGTTCAAGTTTGGCAACAATGAGCATGTGCAAATATCTATGGTAGTAATAATCTGAATAGGAAGTTGCATGTGCGCATTGAAACGAGGTTTTAAACATTTTAGTGCACTTAATTGTGAGTCTACTGCAGTGTTTCCTGAACCTAAAATAGGCCTCTGTTGATCTTATTTGGGGTGCCACAAGATTTGCTGTTCCACCGCTTACTTGTCAAAGATAAAGTGATAAGAATTAGTATAAGCCTGTACCGAGAAGAGAATATGTGCGAGTCTTGCAATGATCCATTTGACACATGATGCTTAGAAAAAAACGTTTGTGAAACACTGGACTAGAGCAAAAGGCAGCAAACTGCTTTGGATTTAAAATGTTGTTTTGTTTTTTTAACTAACATACTTACAAATAGACTTAGTATTATTCAGATTTGAAAGGCACAATGACCTATAGTCACTTATACAGTTCTTCTTTTCTGTTTTTGTCTGTGTTTACATCATTTGATGGTCAACATTTTTTTATCCCAAATGCTGACATCTGACTGAGGGTGTCAAGTTTTAGCTGTATGTAATTCTGTAGTAAGGGAGCTACAATAAATGAATACACGTGTTTATGTAGCTTTCCCACACATAATAGAAACAAGTGCTATTTAAGGGATGAAGTAAGAACACCAACATTTACATAGGGTATTTCCAAAAAGATGAAATTTGTCCAAACTCTGCACTACACATGTTCCTCAAACATAACAAGCTATCTTCATGAAAACAGCACAATACATAACCCTTTTTAGGCACCACAAAACAATCAACAACTTTAGGTTGCACTGCACCTGTAGATCACTCAATTAAAGAGCACAATGAAAATATATTGATACAGTAGACAGGGTAACGTCCCAACCGTTCAACAGCAAATCACACATTAAAAGGCAGATAATACTTTGAAAACTTCTATTTAAAAATCTATGAAAAAGGACTGACAATTTTCACATGTTCTTAGTCTGACACAACCACATGTATTAACATGTAATAACACACCGATTATTGGAGAAAGCGGATCTGTGCTCTTTGACACGTTAACCAAATGCTACTACTACTATACACAGTGATTGTCCCTCATAGTCCCAGTTAAAGTGATACTCCACCTGAATTCAACATCTAACCCACCTGTAGAGCTACAATGGAGTGATACATATCTGCAGATGGAGCAGACCCATTTGTGCAAGAAAAAGACTGGCATGTAGCCTTATTTTGTGGAAAAATAAACAATATGAACGTAAAGGCAGACAGGGCAAACTAAACTGAACACATTTTTCCAATACCATGGGTTGATTTAAGAATTAAGTAAACTTTCAGGTCCACTGTGGATCCACAGGAATTTATACTTACTGATATTGAGAAGCGCATAATTTTTTCAATACTTTAACAGCTTATTAGCTTTTGCAAAGGTCTCTCTTATTTTCCTAATTGATTCCCTTAAGACTTAAATTGTGCTTGTGATTGTACTTTTTGGGACCCTATGTCACCAAAAAGTGGTTGAGAAATTGCTGTGCAAGACCTGTGCTTAAATGTGCATTTAGCTGATACATAGACAAATTAAACTCAGCAGCATTCTATGTTGCATGCCCCTTTACTGAGACTTTTGCACAAATGAATACTGTATCAAGCCCTCATGGCATGCAGAATACACCCATTAATACTGCTTTATGATTCCCTCATTCTTCCCATAGTTCACTGCTCATCACTGCACTATATATGCTAAATTTATTTTCCCTTAAGTAAGGTCAAGACTTTGATCAAGTTAAAACAAAATGTATGGCACCACAATAATAATTTTCTCAAAGAAATACTCACAATAAAAATAAAAGCATGAAGTAAGAAACCACAGCATACTAAGTCCGTGACTCATGGGAGAAAACCATGATATTTAAACTTTGATCAATATTTTGATTTGTTCACTGATATAATCCAGAAGGCACTTATTATTCAAAACAATAAGAAAAACCTCAATAACGCAAAACAAAAACGCTCCCTTTTCCTCTATAGCTGTGCTCAACACAGGTCAACAATGCTTCAGAAAGCACACTTGTATCCACTTTTGAAGCCACTGTTGCCACCATAGACATATATAAAGGCTAGATGGCTTACCGGCGCTGAGAGCCAATGGGACCGACGTCAAAATCTTAGGACAGGACCGCTCGTCCAGTTATAACATTAAAGTCTATTGTGCATGTAGTGCTGAAATAACTATATTTTGCTCAATTTTCAACCGATTTTCAAACGGCTTGGTGTGTCATAAACGTCAGGGATGCGGCTATTTAACTGCATACTTGTGAAAAATTATAGCCACGGAGTTTATTAAGCACAAATCATAGCCACGTTAATAAGGTTTGTAATACACCAAACCGTTTGTAAATCCGTCAAGAATTCAGCAAGTTACGAGCATTTTAGTTGGCGTATGTCACTCACCTTCCATCCACAGCAGCAGGGAGCAGCACTATGGCAGCACTGACCTAAGATGGCCGCCAAGTGGCGACACAGCTGACTCCGCCTTGAGCCATCTAGCCTTTATATATGTCTATGGTTGCCACCATTTACATTTTGTTTTTATGTCTGTGCCCAAGACATTTGCTTGTGCCAGGGAGGGTCAACCTGCTCACACCTGCTTACACCTGCTCACAACAGTAGAAAGCAACTGGGCACAGAACAAGTATAGAAGACAGAAAAGAGAGCAGGTAAATCAAAGACGAGCATAAAACTCCTTATTAAGTTTAGATAGCTCATTAGCCTCCTCCTCTTCATCTTCCTGAAGTGCAGGAGGAACAGGCTGCTTTGGGGGTGGTTGCATTTGTGCAGCACTGGATTCTACATCTAGTCCAGAAGAAGAAGGAGTTTGAAAGTCTGTTGTGGAGGACTGCTCAAGCAGCTGTAGAGCGTCCCTATATCCTTCGTCCCTCAGCTCTGAAAGTTTATCAGGGACTAGTTCTGGCCTTTCAGTTATTTGTGGAAGAACTGTTAAAAAAGATGAAGAAGGCAGAGTTGCTGCCTGGGCAACAGATTCTAATGTCACTTCCATTTCAGTTCGCTCTTGGCATAGACTTTCCCCACTTTTGGGGAAAAGAAAGGTCCTCATTTGACCTTTGCCTTTGACATTTACAGTGCCTCTATAGTCAAACTCTAGACCCATGGCACTAAGTACAGCGTGGCTCTCCTCGCTCACTTGCACCCGACACTCCACACCTGTGGAGTCCATGCGACTAGCAATGTTGACAGTGTCCCCCCAGATGTCGTAGAGAAGCTTTGTGGTGCCAATCACCCCTGCTGTCAGCGGCCCATGGTTGTATCCAATGCGAAGCTTGAAACCAAAGCCCAACATGTTCTTGTTGAAGTCATCCAGGACTCCCATCATCTCTAGGGCAAAGTTGAAAAGTTCCCTCAGGTGAGCATGTGGAGAGTCATCTTCATTTTCAGCCATTTGTCGAACATTTAGTCCCGATGCCGCCATGTAGGTAGCACCAATAGTTTTAATCTTTTCAACACTTTTAAATTCAGGTTTGCGAAGGAGTTCATCAAAGTCTCCTATTAGCTCATTAAGCACACGGTAGCACTCTTTCCCACCTTCATAGCTCTCTTCATAAAACTCACTAAAGTTCACAATACTGGCAAAAATCACACCCACACTATCATGATTCTTGGAATAGCTCTGGGTCACCTGTTGATACAAAAAGAACGATAATTCTATTACATTATATTGAACAATATCAATGACAATATTTAACTTAATAATGAAATACTGATCATCCATGAAAAAAACATGGATGAAAACAAAATGGAAACAGCACAAACCTTGAGCTGGTCAGCAACATGGATGGGTATAATGTTGCCCAATAACCACTCAGCCTGGTCTCGCATCATCTGAATTTTGTAGCGATGTTTGTCTGCCTCAACGTTTCCATGGTAATGCAAGCGGTAGCTGACTTCAAACTCACGATTGAGGAACCAGACTAAAAGGAGGAGCAAGAAGAAAGCCAGGACTGCCTCTGGGATCAGAAGAGCCAGTGGGTGTGGGGTAGGGTTCAGTTCTGCTGGAGTAGTAAAGGCCAAACCGCCATCATTTGTCGAGAGGTTAAGTCTGTGGAGAAAAAAGGAGAAAGCTTCATTAACTAGAGTAATTTTACCACTTGTGGCATTTAACAGCCCCTAATACTGGTACAATAACAGTGGTGAAGGTAAAATGTGTAAAAGTCAGAGAGTTTAGATTGAAAGAGATTAACTGAATTTATTAAAGATATTAAACAAAAGCATTTGCTCGTGATGACCCTCCAAATGTCTCCCATCTATCAAAGACCCCTCTGTTTCCATGGAAACACTCACCCATGAACTGTCCAGCTGTTATTGGCAGGGCTGGAAGAGAAAAGAGTGAAATCTGTCAGCAGGAGCCTCAATACATTTCACAAATAAAAATAATAATAATATAAATATACACATCTAGTCTCACCTGTGCATGGAGCTATATAACAACAGCAGCAGGGCAACCCCCGTAACAGTGGCCAAAACAGACCGCATCCAAAAACTCAGCTGACAAAAGTTACAGTACTGAATGATGGCCAGGATGGTGGCACAGCACAGGAACATGGTCACCTGGAAGAAAGTGAAAAAAGAAAGAAATGTTTTCATGAGCTTCAAACCTCATACATGCAAAATGCACAAACACTTTGCTAGTTGTTACTGATAACACAGACAGAATTGTATATTTATTGCTTATTGCTACATGTCTTTCCACTAATCCAGACATGCCCCGTTTAGCACCGTTATAAAGTTTTATTTTCTTCAAAGTTCAGAAGTCTGCATTTCTAATTAACAACCATCCCAAGGACTAGTGCTTTGATCTCCAAGCTTCAAGGAGATTGTGAGAAGAAAGACTCTGACAGAGGAGAATGTGAGAAAAATGAATATTGAAATGGGGCGTTAAAATACCAGAAAACAACACATGAAAACTTGCATACGCCCACTGGCTCAAAGCTAGTAGAAGAAATGTCAAACCTTACTAAAGCTGCATATGGCCTTGATTTAAAACAATACAAAATACAGAAAGGGACGCCTGCTCTTAATCGCACAAACATAGCATAAGAAATGTAAATAATTTTTAGAGCCAAGGTCCACAGGCAGTCTTCTAGCTGTTTTCCTCCAACACTTCCTTTCAGGGCTAATGCCAGTTAAGAGCCTCTCATCTCTGATTACTTTGGCTATAAACTACTATAGCCTAGAAATAGCAAGAACAATCCCTACCACATACATACAGTACATTATTTTTCACATTAACTCCATGCAAGAAACTAAATGAACAGTTCAAAAGGTCTGATCCAACACTGTGGCTCTCGAGTAACAGCATTAGAAACTCTTGTAGTGCTTCTCATTGCAGTTGTACTCAAACATGTAGTTTAAAAAGTAGAAATAAGCAGTGGATGTAAAAAGTACATGGCAGTGGATATTCAGAAGCTTCACAGCAACATTGGAGTAAAACTCTGGTGCAAATGTCAGTTTGCACTTTGCAAATAAACAGGTAGTTGTAGAGCTACTGTATATTTGCAAATACTAGGTCTATTAGAAAAAATAGCAGTAAAAAAAAAAAAGGAAAAATAAGACAAACTTTCACAAAAAAGATAAAAAAAAATACAAATATTTCCCAATGACAAAACCAAAAATTGTGACATAAAAACAAACATTATTAAATGTTAATTGAAAGTTTAGAAAAATTTACTCATAATTCTCTGATGATATAATTAGAAACAATTAAAGTCTGGAGCTCAGAGGCACTAGTCAGTTTAGCTTTAATACTTTTGGACAACAAGCGGACATGTACCTGCAGAGGGAGGTGTAGGCTGCAGCTAAAGTGGGACAAGACAGAGACTGCCGGAAGTGAAACTAGAACAGCTCCAACCACATGGCGGGGGATCCATGCAGATACAGCTAGAAGCAGGGAGTGGGTACAGGACATAACCTCCTCCAGATAAAAAGCCTTCCTGAGAAAAAAATAAAATGTAGATTAAACAAGGGCATCATATGAAAATATATGTAGCAGACTCCCTTCTTTAGATTAATAAAGACCAATTGTGGTTCTTGGTGGTTCTATGGTTCTTATACTGTTGCCAAGTAAAATATATTTTTGGATATTTTGGACAAGCATATTATACACTAGAGTTGACTGTAGAAAGTATACATTTTAAGCCAATGCTATTTTTTCTGAAACCATTAAAAAAAAACTTGTCTTGTCTACCAGTTAAATCTGCTGAGAACTGTAATAATTTCTGTTGCCATCTATGCAGATTTCAGTCTAATTGTGTTTTACAGTCAGGCTTAAGAGAAACTGGTTTTAGCTAACACAACGTAAAACATAACAACCCCGCCTCACCGTATAGAGAGCACCAGCGAGGACAGCTCCAACAAGCAAGCGAGTGGAGCCAGGGCGAGAGCAGCAGGAGCTGGAGGGCCCACAGTGGTGGGGCTCACCAGAGATGGGAGGAAGCAGGCCAGGGTCAAAGCCAGAAAGAAGAAACAGCTAAGGAGCACATCCAGAAACGAGCTGAATGTAAAGCTGGCAAAGGTCTGCACCCGAACTCGGTTTCTCACCTGAAAGAAAATATTTCAGTAAAAAGGTAGAAATAATTTACTAATCACTATCAATAACATAATTGTCACTAAAGTCTCACTAAAGATTTGTAATAAATTTGACTTGAGTATTCAAAGAATAAAATTTGTTTTCTTGATGTGTAGTAGCCCTATGTTAACAGTAGAGGGCTTTAAGGCTGTGACATCACTGAAGGCATAGTCTCATGTCTGTCAAGTGTTTGAAGTATGTTTATAATATCAAAACAAAGCAGTGTGTTTATTTCTGTCTGTGTACCTCCTCCTTGTAGCTGCCACGATAAGCTTTTCCAACGGTCTTTCTAGAAAGTTGAGACTGATCTTGTTGATTGGAGGTTTGAAAAAGTAATCCTTCATCAAACTGACAAAACAAGACAAATTTTAAAAGTTTCAAAGATCAAAATTTTAGTTTATTGCTATAAAAAGTGAGAACAATAAAGCTGCAATATTCATTCAGTAGTAAAACAACCAAAGGATGTGCTGGTAATCAACGTTTTAGAAGAGAAAATGTGAACTTGGACTCTGAAAAAAATAAACTCTGACACTTGAGTTTGCAATTGTTGACTCGCATATTCACAATGACCTGTGCTTCTTTAAACACATTTAGAGTATATATAGTAATTTCTGTAACATTCAGAATATTACATCTTTTGTACAGATACAGGTAATGTATAAATGTTTTGTCAAATACAGCTACATAGAAGTTAGTTAGAGCAAGATCAGTTGACATTATCTATCCAAAAGTCTACATTCAACCCTTTACCTGTCCTCTCTGATAACATCCACAAAGTGGGCATCACTCTTTGCTCTGAAATTCTTGGCACGGAGCTGGATGAGGGCGGAGTGGTCCATCCCTGTTCCTGTTCCCGCAGGGCCACCAGCCATGCCCAGACTGGTGCCCGTTCCTGTGCTAGTGCTTGTCTTCTTTTCTTTCTCTTGGAGCATGTCGCACAGTGAGCTCTGGCTTGCCCGCACTGGATCCTCCAGTGGTGGGCTCAGGAGGCCATTAACTGCCCTGGGGCTGTGTCCTGGAATAAACTGAAAGTGATAAAGAGACATAAAGTATTGAGAGTATATCTAACACAAATTAAAAAAGTGATGTTGTTGTTGTGTTGTACTTTGGCACTGCTGGTCTTGTGCTCTTCCTTGCCACCATTCAGAACAGCCACCTCATCCCCTTGATCTTCCGCTGAAGATAAAACCACACCACGGGACACACGGGTAGGCTGAGGAAACAGGGACTGATTAAGAAATAAGAATTTATAAAAACAACTGGGTGTACACAAACTGTGACTTGTGTGAAGTGTTCTTTAGATATTTAAGTGAAGTAAAATTACAACAAGGAGATGCTCACAATTAATTAATAAGCTAAATTCTTGTATTACGTTATCTTAGACTCACCCTGATCCTGTCTGGTAGTTGGTGAGGAACTAGTGGATCTGCAGCCTGTGCTCCACCAGGTATAATGTCTGGAGTGTGGGATTGTCCACAGGACAACAACTTAAGGCCTGCAAAATCCCCACTTGGCCATCCAACCTGAGAACAGCCACACTGCGCTTCATACTCCGATTTCCTCCCTGAGATCAGATAGGTCTTTAGTCCTAAGGGGACACAAGAAAAGTCATTAATAATGAACATAAGATTTGTCAAGAAGTTTGTTTCATTATGCAAGCAACCTAACAAGACATTTAATTAATGATCAGTGAAGTGTACTTTCAGTACAATCACATTCACCCACACCAACAAAGAGGTGGTAAAGCAATACTGGGTGTTTTAGCGACTCTCTGTTTGCACATCAGCCCAGTGTGTTGGCTATGTTCACACTTGTGTGGTGCCAACAAGGAAATACAAACACTGGATTAGAGCAGTGGCACTTCGCCAGCTGCTATCAGCCTGTCCAAATACACAGTAACCTGGCAAACAGGCCATATTGTTCAAACAGCTAAATGTGCTAACCTTGTTAGCACAGAGATGATTCAAAGACTACACTAAGCCATGAAGGAAATCTGTCTGACCAGAGGGTTTGTTGGTTTACTATCAAGATCAGTGCTAGAGTTTATAGAAGACTTCAGATTGTAGGATTAGATTGAAATTTCTATCCATAGAGAAGTACTTTAAGTAAAGTAAAGATAAACACAAGAAATCCCTGCAGTAAGTTATGAAGGAATAATTGAAAATACAGTGCATGCATTCATAAATACATATATGTTACAACATATACTATAAATAATATTCATATTTAACATTTTCATTTTTTTTTCTCCTGCATTAACTTAACTTAAAATATACTTTAAATATGTATATAGATAGCTTTTATTTTTGTTTCACTTAACTTTTATACTTCATATTCTATTTCAAATCCTTTATGTAGTTTCTGTTGTCATTATGATTTTAAAAGAGAAAAACAGTTGTTTGACAATAAATGGCTTCACCCAACCACTAACTATGAGTAAAAAAGAGTTTTTTGTATTTTCATTCATATTCTCTAAAAACTTATGAGCACAACTGTACCTGTTTTTAAGAGCTGCTGTACAAGTGAATTTCTTTGATCCTCTGTGGGATCAATAAAGTCTTATCTTATCTTATACCATTAATATGTCTGGATATTCTTAGTCATCCAAGTCATCTTAAAGAAAAGGTTAAAGCAAAAGCACCTAGAAAAAGTTTTTAAGATTAAGATGTTTTGTCTCTAATTCCAAGAGACTTTATCAATTCTGAGATCAACTGGTGAGAGAGCTGAGCTATATCTCTAGAGGGAGGAGTTTGACCTGAAACTAAACCAGATGGGACCAGGCTGTTCTGGTCTCATAGTCATCAACTATGAATTACTATACTATATATACTTGTTTCTGTCATCTGTCACATCAGCAGATGTCAGACAAAGGGAGAGAAGATCAGAGAGAGAACTTTTACAATTTGACACATATCTTTTATTAATTGTTTAGATAACTTTTTTACATGTTGTGAAAGGTTTCCTTCCCTCACACTTTCCCCTCTTTCCTATTGCTCCTTCAAATTATTTGTGCATCATCGCTACACCTATGGTATCTGAAGAGTCTATACAGGCTGTGACCTAACCCAGGACATGAGTACAATGCCAGGCACAAGGCAGTGCCCATGTAAGAGGTCACATTAAACCACAAAACTAACACAGTGGGGTTTCTTAGCAAAATTACATGTATAAGAACTGTCTCAGCGTGTATAGCAACTCACGGAGGGAATGGTAGCTTTCGGTTGCAATTTGCACTATTTCAACTAGATGCCATTAAATACACAATACCTTTTATATTAAAAAAACCAAAAAAATAACTGTTGTTCCTTTTGTTGTATCACATCTATTGTATTATTGGGCAACATGCAGATAAGTAAAAAAAAAAGGAGGAGATGGAGAGAACAGAGAGGTAAATGGTGGATAAATGACAAGGAGGCGGAGGAGACTGAGTGCTTTGAAGGTCACAGAGTTTAGCATGCCTTGCATAATCCACATTCCTTGTCAACTTCCATTTCAGCTTTCTGACTTTGTCTACAGCATGGTTTAAGTCTATAACAGGCCCTTTAAGTCAATTTTATTTAAATGTATACTAAAAAAAAATTATAGTTCAATCCAGTGTATTTATGCAAGACCAAAGGCTCTGAATGGCCTGCGTTTGCTTATTCAGCCCTGAAAAGGCAGCACTCTGAGAAAGACACTGACACCAGCACTCTAGTCAAATGCAGTGCAATGGTTCTTATTGATTTATATTCAGACCATCTGGCTGCAGCAGCAACAGTTCAGCTGAGGACGGCCACTACAAGTACTACTCAGACACACAAAAAAACACGTGCTGAGCAAAAATGCCTGTAGCTGCAAAATATTTTTCCTGACAATAAAAAGTGAATATACAGAGGAGACGCTGGAGGGTTCAAAGCTCAGGGCTAAGTAAATGGTTTATAGCTCTGCTGTTCATAAACGTTTACCACGGTTATATCCATGCAATATATTCAGACTTGGACTTAGATAGATAGTTTACCCTAACACACAATTGGCATTTCCTGTGTGTATGACTCATCTGGAGATCCGCTCATAGATCATAGATCCGCTAAGACTCTCATGTGACAAAACTATCTCAATAAAAAATTCAACACAAATTACGTTAATATAAAGTATGTATCTGGATGAATGAATGGGAGAACGAAGGCCTTAATGGAAAGGAAGTGTAGTCGTGCTGTCAAATTCCACATGTACATCCAAGAAGCATACATAGTGGATACACAAGCGGATTAGAAAAGGACATTTTAAGCAGCAATTTCCAGTGGCTATATGCATTAGCGATGATGCCTTTGTGATCTTCACTACTACATTTCTTATTGTAGTAACCAATATCAAGTTTCCCCTGTGGTTTCTTTACCTTACCTTTAAATGGAAAAAGGTACAAACAAACCGGATACAAATAAACATATAATTATCTCCAACTATACTAAAACATCAAGTGGCCACTCCTATCAGACTAAAACCATTCCACTCACTCAGACATAAAACCCATGGCTCCTTCTCTGAGAAAGGCTGGGTGATGGTTTTATATTAAAAATGACATTTCAGACAATGCCCAGAGGACAGTCTGGATTCAGACTCTGCACTTCCTGACAAATGATCCTTGACCTTCTGGTGGCTCCCAACCAGATTCAAAACCATCTCTAGTGACCTCCAGCGTCTCACACATAACGTAAAAATAATAGCATTTTTTAACTCAAGTATGTGAGTAATAAAAATGGGAAGTGACTTCACATCCCATGAGGCATCCCTCCAAAAAAATTAAATAAATAAAAATAACCTTTTAACAGACTTGTATATATCAGTTTAATATTAAGCCATCAACATTCACTAGTGTCCACTGTTTTCTTATAACTAAGTCCTCTAGTTTTCTCCCTGGTCAGTGGTGGGTCTTGAGAACAGGCCCTGCGCAGTTCCAGATGCCTCCATATTTGGACACGCTAATAGAAGCGAGGGATGAGACTCTCATACAATCCTCCTTTAAAAAAAAAAAACAGCCATCCCTCCCTTTGGCCTCATGTGTCATCATCTCAGCCCAGGGACTCTCTCCATTCCCATCCAACTTCTAATGTTTTCACCACCCCCTTTATCTTCTTAAAACCACTCTCTGGGTATTTAATCAAGCATTTCTGGGCAATGGCTCAGTGGGATATGCTTTTATTGAGTCAATAGGACAAGATGTTGGCAAGTTAGAGGCATTTTTTTAAAACTACAGGTAAATGTAAACCTTAGGAAGCCTTTCTCTATCAAACTCTTGTAAAAATGTTTGTTAAGTTAATTCAAGTATGCATGCAGAATCAGTGACGCACTAGTGCTGTCACTGCGTCACAATTTCAAGTCTCACTCAATACAGGTTGAGATTCTCACTCTGCAGCCCTTAACAAAGTCTACTGATTTAAAAAGGATCATTATTAGAGTTAGCTCTTGGTTTAATAATGGGTTACTACTTTGTAAGTGTACAAGTATGTTAGTCCTTGTATTCACTAAGGTTGACTAAGGTTGGTTTTACATCGCTTAAGAAATGTATCCATCTACATTTATTTATGCATTTAAAGAGCTATATGACACACCTCCCCCATTTGCCCAATATAGACTGTGGGAAATCCTTGGGAAAGGGTCATGACCAGAAAATATGCTCCTATCCCTCCTTCTCTGTCACACAACTCTCTCTTTCAGGGACCACCAGGGACCAGCACTTTACAGGCTGTTTATGGTTTAGGCCTTGCCGACAGATACTGTAGTCTAAGATGAAGGGTGCTGCGTATTGAAAACCAATATGCTCCAAATGTTTAGTGTTGTATCTGTATGTGTGTGTTCTGTAACTCTGTATAATGTATTAAAAACAGAACAGCAATGAAAGAAAGAAGAAAAAGTCAAAAGCATATGGATTATTAACTATACGTACACTGATAAAACCAGTGGCAATGAACAAATGTATCTTCAGCAGTGGCCTTGGGTACCGTTTCTATTATGGGAATAGTAATGTTCAGCTAAATTAGCAGATCTAAACTTTGATTAAAAGGTGAATTATACGTTATAAATTTAAACAACAATGTTAACAAGTAGGTTCTGTAAAGGATTATCAACTCACATTCCTGATGATTGAATCTCAGATGTATTTAGAAACATCAAACCTGGTTCATTTCTTTCCCTTAAACAACATCTTTTAAAATTTGCCCAAGCAGGTTGTAAACTCTCTTTCTAAGGTCTTTACTTTGAGCTCTTCAGCTTTAAATCTCATGGATTTTTTAAACACAACTGAGTCCATGGTCCATATATATTATTTAGCACAGCCGTTTAACACAGCAAAACCAAGGTTAGCCCCTGGGCAAAGACATACAGTGATCAAATGCAATGGTGATAGCCAGCAGCTGTAGCCACACTGACACGCACAGCTGGAATTTTAAACAGATGTTGCATATAACACATTAAGACGCAGAGATGCACATGTTTCCTTGTTTAAATCAACATTACATTTAGCTGTTGACACAACTATGATGTACCTACTGCCCAACAAAAATGTACAGTTTTGATGAACTGGTCAATAAGTGACAAGACAGCTTTGAACAGCAAACACACAATCTGACAAAAGACTATTTACCAGCCTCCTCTTCGCAGTGTAATAGCAGAAACATTCTTAAAAATATCACTTCACACTATATTCACATATTAAATGCATAGTCCACCAGACTAAACTTTTATTCACAACAACACTGTTGACTGAGACAGTAGTATACTCATACAAGTATGCAGCCTCTCAATATGAAGAAAACAACTGAAAAAGCCCTGTGTAATGCTATGTATAAATAAAACTCAATGTACTTAAATCAAGCATTAAACAAATTGAAGGTTTTAAAATAATCAAATAGTCAAAAACAATGGTCAAAATACAAATGTACAAAAGCAAAACAATAAAACCGATTCTAGGTTGGATTCAAAAAAATTTGGTGATGATAAAAATTGAATGTATGGGTAGTGGTTGTCTAAACAATATGATCAAATAGCTAGTGCGCTGGTTTGCTACTGATCTCCAGTTGCAGGCTAAGGCTGGGTTGGACACTGTTATCAACAACTAACACACAAAGAACTGTGACTCAACACATTCTTGGCCAAGAGAAATGTCAAACATTTGCTGAAATAGTTGGCACTGGTAAAAATTAAGTAAACCAGAAAGCTGCAGACTGTTAAATATTTCAAGATGACAGTCAAGATTCAGAAATACAGTCATCCTATTTAATATATTAGAGAGCATATGAACAGCAGATCTCAAATCAAAAAGTATTAAAGCTACTAAATGTTTTTGTGTTGCATGTTTGAGAGAAATGTGAAAAGGAAACACATCAGCCATGTTTATGTGGTAACACGGTATTCTTTAGTAGTTTGAGAGTATGTTTGAGAGGCATGTAAAAAAAAAACCACATCAGCCACAAAGTTTTCATGGTAACATGGGTAGTCTTTAGTAGTTGCAGTTCAAAGATTACATTTAGTGAAAAAAAAACAGCATATAAAAAGTTGAGGAAAGGTTATAGTTGTGTCTATGCCATTTGTGCATATTTAGGTGACAAGTTTGATTTAGCACGGACTAGCCAGCCTAAGGGCTCAGACTTCGCACTTACCCACCGTACAGGAAGGATGGGCTTGTACATGCATACATACACACACACACAGGCTTACATGCTTAGTGCCCTAATACTGATGTTGTATTGTTGTTATCTGATGGAACTAATAAAATATTAATGGTACCAATGAGTCCGATATACAAAGCGGTAACCAAATAAAAAATCTCATGATACATCAGCAGGGCTCTGAAAAAGCCACACTTCAGCATATGCACCTACACTTCCCTGAAGTCAACTGCACTGCTTCAAACTCTCATGGGATGGTTATGTCTCAATATGTATCTGAAATATAAATTATGTATTAAAAAGGTAGTGTTGCTGTGTATTCAAATACATAACTTTTTGTGCATAAAAAATAATTATTAATACTATTAATGTTAATGCTTACTACGCAATGTATTTTTGGTAAAATGTTACATGTAGCCTTAGATAGGGTCAACTCCTAATGACATGTCTGAATCTTTCTTTGTCACAATCTTACTAATGCCAGTATTCTGGTATGGCAGGAAAGGTGTAACTTCTCTCAGTACTTTTTAATGCTTGTAAACCTAAAATGCCTTTTACAGAGTCTGCCTGTCTCTGTCACATGCTATCCAGCGTTTTCTAAATCAATCATGACTAATACTAATTCATGACTAATTACATATCTCATGTCTACTTTGTTCTAGTAGGTCATTCTGATACAATTAATTATGTCACATACCATTACTGCTCAAGTAATGCACTGTGTGGGGTTTGAAAAGAATAGTTAAAGGCCACTTATAGAGTTGTTTTTGTGGGAGAGACAGATGCAGAGTTACACAACAGACCACATGCACAGACCTGAGGAACAGGTGGGAGGCAGCGACAATTATGTGTTAACACAGTAGGTTGAGCCAGACAATATAACTATATAAATAAGTAGGGAAAATGTGATTTAATGAAAGCATAGATCATAATTCCTTAGATTAGTTATGAAAGTCTCCTTACAATGTCTAAACAGCAATTCAGGTCTGTTTGAATCCCACCATTTTTGATCCCTCAACAAAAGGCAGCATGTCAGTAATTCACTCTGTTAGTGTTCACCCCCCCGGAAATAGAGAATGATGGCATTTAGAGCCATGTGTGAATATACTCTGACATAAGGCCTGACAATAGAACAGACCATCTCTGTTCACAAGAGTGTTAGAAAAGCCAACGAGGAATTCCCTGTCAGAGAGATTACTCTCATTGATGCTGCTTTGAGTGAGCATCAAAAGAATAGTAACAAAGACAAACAGACAATATTTCTTAGGTTTTGTATTGTTAAGCCTGTGCCTACGCTGCTGGTTTTATCCAGCTAATGTTGATCCCAGTGTAATGAACACCTGTTCAATCTAACCCAGCCCGCCACAATACCTGCCTCAGGACACTAAAGCCACTCAACACTTCTCTGAATGTGTTGCTTTTAACATCTACAAAAGATATGGACCACACATTGTATCATTGCAACATCACATGCTGCAATTTTCAGACACTACAGACTGAGAGACTGTCAATGAACTACTGTCTTTCGTTTTATAACATGCAGATGTTTTATAGTAACAGAAACAGCACCGTCAAATAGCTCAATAAAAGCAACATGAGGTTTTCAATTGAACTATAAGCCAAACATGTTTTTCTGCCTGGGGATCTAATCTTTTGACCTTGTCTGTTGCTTCTGTTGGTAAATAGCTTCAACAGGAATAACAGGTCAGATAACATGTTTTAGTGCCGTCTATGGACACAGCGACCCTATCTATCCCTGATGACAAAGCATTTGTGTGCACATTTATCTTTACTGCTCTCTTCTCCATCTTAGTACAACATCATTACATAATATCATGTGATCCCTGGACTGTAGATTTGTAGATAATCTCAGAAACTAATCCTTACCAATAGTGTAAGATTTGATTTCCTTTGAAACACTATCTGATGACTAAATTGATATGACCATGGTGAGAAACACAATGTGAAAAAACTAAAAAACACTTACCTTTGAGTTTCTCCACTGCACTCTGGCCAGCTCTCTCTGCCACTCGTCCATCCTCCCTCTGGTAACGGTCATCCAAAAATATAGCCGTAGCTTCCGACAAGTGGACTTTTCCTGCAACGCCCAGCTGCTCCATCAGGTTTGCCAGATTGACATCATTTGACCAAACATCAAACTTGAAACGTTTCATTCCCAGGATCCCACATAGGACGGTCCCAGTGTGGACACCAACACGCATGTTGACAGTCTCACATGTCTCCTGGCAGAACTGGTCAATGGCTTGGATCATGCCGAGACCCATCTCCACACAGCAGTAGGCATGATCTGGCCTGGGCTCAGGACAGCCTGCTACACAGTAGTAACAATCACCCAGTGTGCTGATCTTCTCACAACCAGTCAGTTCACAGAGGCGATCAAAACGGCCAAAAAGATCATTGAGGAGACCCACTAACGCTGGTGCTGACTTGTTGGCCGACATTTTAGTAAAACCTACAATGTCTGCAAAAAGGATGCTGACTGGCTCCATTCGTTTCATGTTGAAAGGTCGAAATATTATCTGACCTCGTGGAATAGAGGTCTTCTTGCTTTTGTGATGGCTGTGAGGGTGGTTTTTGGGGCAAGTGGCACTTTGGATTTGTGAGGCTCCACCACTTCCTGTAAGTCCTACTGAGACTGCTGAAGCAGAACAGGCTCCAGAGGAATAACGTTTGCCAGAGTTTTCCCCACTGCCAACTTCATCGTCTCCCTGTTTCATTAACTCATCTGCCACTCGCCGAGGCATCACTGAGTGGATCATGCGTTCCTTTAAGGCTTTCTCCACCTCCAAGTCCTTCCCATGCATTATAGCCTGTCCCACTTTGAGGAAGGTGCTCCGAGAGCGCACCTCTGACATAATGAAGAGGTGGATACCAATTACATGGGCACACAGGTGGAGCAGGGCTTTGGCTGGGCCCAACCAGCGGAGAGTGTCTTCCTCCCAGTGTGATTTTGAACCCATCAAGCCGGCAGTGTCATAACTTCTTTGAAGCAATGGTAACCATCCAAAGGCTTCGAACATGACAGAGTAGAGAAGCCCGAGGAGGACTGAGGCATACAGGCGGACATGGAGGACACTGTATAGCAACAACAGGACTTCAATGCAAAGAGAAAATGTACCCACAGGTGAAATGCATGGGATTATCAGAGGCTCACTTGATTGATATGATGCATTCCCACCACCTGCCCACTCCAGCTCTGTGTAACCAGCAGTCTGTATTTGTGGAGCTAATGTCAAAGCAAATGTGACAGCAATAAGGAGCAAGGAAGCTTGGTTATAGAGTCGTGTGTAGGACTGCGTAAACGTGAACAAAAAGACGAGCACTAAAAAGACCAGAAAAGTGGCAGTGGGGATGAGGAAGACCATAGGGTCGCAGCGGTCACTGTTGACGCCAAAGTACACACCCCAGATCACAGAGACCACTGCCAGGTAAAAGAGGATATACCGAAAGCGGCGCTGAGTCTGGGGAAAACACCTCTCCTGGCAGGCCTCCTCAAGAATAGGGGAGTCAAACTTAGGGTCCCAGCATTGGGCAGCTGACCTTTCAAACAGTGGAGGCGCCTTTCTGTGCACTCTGGGAGTGGATGTGGTGGCATGTCTGGAGTCTGCAGAGCTGCAGGTGGAGGATATGCTGTATTTAGGGAGGTTAGGGTTGGTTTTACTCACAGCCACATATCCCCCAGCTCCTCCACCACTGTTGAAACCCGTCAGTGACTCCTGCTCACGCACGTGTGGGGCACTGTTGGTTATCCGTACGGTCACAGCACCATCACCACTGGAGTCGCAGCTCACTTCCGTGCTCTGCGTGAGAAGCTGCCGGTGTTGTTGCAGAGTGGCCATATTGACTGGTGTGACGCGGTAAAGAGGAGGCAGACGACGCGTTATATATTAATACTATCTTCTGATGGCACTCAGGCACTTACATGACGTGCGTGGACGCCGCGTGTGCATGTGTGGCACGGTAAAGGGGTAGACAGAGAGCACAGGTTTGTTGGAATGATCACACTGCATGAATGGTAAGCACGGCACAGACGTCTTTCCTACGCACACAGCAGCCTGACCACTCACTCACACAAGACGCACCGTTCCAGTTTCTTGAGCAGTTCATTATCTAGCCCCGGGTTTGCGTCACTGCTCACATTACACGTACCCTTCTCCAAAGAGGCTCTGGTTTGAGTCCGTCGTCTCGCCAGCTGCGGTAAAAAACAGTGTCATCCCTCTTTCTGCCCCTTGAACTTAACATCCTTTTGGGAAAGCTCTGCTTAATGATGCAAGTGAGTTTTATGCCTTCATCGAGTATGTCCTGACGGTACTTGACTGGAAATGCTCGCCTATGGATGTGTGCAGCAGGCGACGTGAGGAAGGTCCAGATGTTTATTTCCAAAATAGCCCTGATTGCATGGAAAGACAGCGCTTAGATCCAGCACCTCATTCTGTGAGCAGCTACAGATGACTGTCAACAGTTGGAGCTGCGCAGCAAGGGGCACAAAAGTTGTACTGTCCACTGTCCCTTTTCAAACGGACACAAAATGCCCTTTTAACACTTCCCTCAATCGCATTGTTGTTAAGCACCACTTTGAATGCAACATTATCAACAATCATTTATGTAGGTCATCATCTTTAAACGTGACCAAAATTAATAGCAATATGCTTTATGCTATTATACATTCAAACAATCCGATTTGGTTTTCACTAAGTGGCACAGCGTGGGCTATACAGTGAATTGTTCTAATAAAATTTCAATGCGCTAAACTGTTAAATCGAATCATTTAGCTGTTCATTTCCTTCCACTGCATCCCTGCTAAAGCATGACTCGACTTGCTAAAGATTGCCAAGTAATATTTACATGTGTTTCGTTATCTCCACTCCAACGAGGACTTGCAAATATTAAGCCTGTGGTGATTCAGAGTTCAGTCCAGACCGAAATCCAGATCATAAAAGGCCTGACAGACAGGCCTATTCCCACGGATCCAGCCCCGTCCTTTCCTGAACTCCCTCTCCGGATCTCCGGAGTGTATTCCCCCTCTGCCTTCCAAAAAGGGGGTCGGGAGGGGTGTACTATTCAAAGACGCGTAAGCCGAAAAGAGAAGCGCAAAAAATACCATCCGCTGGCCTAAATTTGTGTAGGTTTGCCTCTGCTGGGAGTGTCTGCAACTTGTTGCGCGCAGTTGGCAAAACATAGAGCTATGAGGAACAGCCTCGGTCGGAGCAGGCTGATCTATAAATAGTGATGATCAAAACTCTTGCAATAACAGTGCATAGACTTTGCGTCTATCAATGTATATTCTCAGACTCTCTTAAACTCTACAAAAAGAGAAAAAAAAAACACGCACGATTTCTTTGATTTACTAAAATGTTCGTAAACGGCGTGCAAAACGTCAGCTACAACCCCCTCCCCTTTCCCAAATCTTCCAAACTTTTTTTTTTCCCAAGCCGTATTTCCTGCGTTCAGAGTCAACCCAGTAAGAAGTCTCTGGTTATTTGAAAGTGAGTGTGTATTTCCTTCTTTCACATTCCCGTAGGATCAAAGTACAAAGTCCCAAGAGAAGACAAGGAAACCCCATTGAATGCCCATCTTAGGTTGTCGAGACTGTCCTACAGATATCTCCAATTCTCGAGCAGTTCTTTTGATCTGTGCAGCACTAAATTTTGCTGGCGTGCATGTGTCCAACAAACATAAGACTGTGCGCTCTAGCTGTAGTGCGTCCTCTTCCGTCCGCTGCTGGTTGCCTCCCTTTTCCCAGATACAGCTCAGAGGGGTTTTGGGGAATAAATAGCCTAAAACGATCACACAGCGGAGTTTTAAGATGGTCTTTCTGTATTATCCAGGCAAACGTAATACCTCCACGACTGGATCTGCCACTATCGCTGCGCCTGGGTCGGAAATCTTTCCCCAGCTGTTGTGGTGCTGGGACTTAACTTACGTGTTAAGCCCACGGCTGCTAGGTAAAACACGGCTTCCGGTTTTTCAGGGGCCGGTCGATGAAAAAAAAAGTTAAATACCTAGACAAGATGGTCCAGACAAACACATTTAGCTAAATAAAACATGCCCTGCAATAAAGAAAAACATTATTTGGGGTCAATTGAGGAAGAAAGCGTAGCCTACTACCAACAACGAAGGTTAGTTTTAGCTAAAATTATATTAAATATTATAAAGCTACCTAACAAACTTAAATTAAAGATATCTGTTTATATAGTAATCTTACTTTATTGCAAAAAGCTTTTGAGCTAACTGGTGATTAAATATAGCTAGGCCTATTCTATGTAGCTAGCGGTTAATTGATTGTGGAAAGGTCTAAACATAGCCTATCTAACATATTAAAGTTTTTTTCTAGTTTAACAGTCGCTTAGTTAACCATGTTAAACATCAATTAAAGCTAGCTAGTAGCTTAGCTGGCGAGAATTAGTTAGCATTAACAGCTAACAAAGTGTTAACTTTACAAAAGCACGAACATTTAGCCACCATCTAATGCTCATACAAATGCAAAGGCATTTAATGAGAACGTAGGGCCGATCAATTTGCTTATTTATTGATTAATAACCCAAACGAGCTAGCATGGCGTTAGTTTAACATTGTATAATACCGTTTAGAAAAACTAACTAACCTGCTAGCGGAAAAATGAGATGAAAATAGTCGACCACATAACTAATTCCGTAGTAGGCTAATGGGCGAAAACGTAATTAGATGCCTTTAATTTGGAAAAAAAAAGAAAAGAAACTGGTCTCCGGCTTGTGCCTGGTTGCAATTGTCCTTCTTGATAACAAAATAAAAGAGTGTCCTAAACGCTTCATTTAAAAGCACTTGTGAACTTAATGTTCTCCTCCTCACTTTAACGCAGACATGTCAAAAAAAAAAAAAAAAAAAAAAACTAAGGACCTAACAGCACTTTTGTCTAGTCCCACAGATAAATGCTCGTTTCAGACCATCAACAATGTTTGACTGTTAACCAAATAATTGGCAAGCTAAATGGTGTTATAATCGGTCCAAAAGATTACTCTCAATAGACATAGACACTATAGACGTGAGTGTTGGTGCTTTGTGTTTTCACGAGAGAGTTGGATTGGATCTTTTAGATCTTGTTCATCACTAGTTCTTTTGTGAAACTATGTGAAATGGCTCTATGAAACAATTTAATTTCTTTTAGATTAAATAAATACAAAGAAGCATTTAGCAATAGCTCTTTCCTGATCAAATAAACTTGAAATTAAACAAATTTAGAAAAGATAATTTGATTTCAACTAACATATACAAAACAAATACGTGGTGTTAATCTTTTTTTTTTAATGAATCCCTTGACACATTAGTCTATTGTCACTGGGTGTGTGCATACAGCACGTGTGTGGTGTGTACATGTCCATACACACTCACTCATGTTTAAGGGTTTACTAGAGAGGCCTGTTGGTTGAGTCGATAAAGCTGTACTGATAAGACTGTGTTGGACTTGGAAGCTACGCCTGTCTCTTCTGCAATCACAGTTTACTCACACAATATGAGTTCAAACGTCAAAATTTTTTATTATATATGCACATCTGGGTTGCTGTTTGTACAGTATGCACCTCTATTTCTGTCATTTTATTCATAGTTGAGAGGTTTATATATATATATATATATATATATATATATATATATATATATATATATATATCATTATGTCACTTTAAAGAACAGTTACATTTAAAAATAAATTGAAATAAACTTTTGCCTGTCATTTCAATTTCAGTTCAGTTTAGCACTTCAGCAATTATAGTAAATTGTACTGATAATTTTATTCATATTAAAATATATGAATTGATAAAGTCTCTTGGAATTAGAGACAAAATGTCTTCACCTTTAAAAACTGAGTCCAGGTGTTTTTACTTTAACCTTTTTTTCAAGATGAATTAAAATATTAAATATTATTATACTAGGAATTTTTCTTTTATTTCCATATTTTTTCCTTTTTATTTATTTATATTTATTTTTTGCACTGACAAAATATATATATATATTTTTAATTATAAGTATTTAGGCTTTAGTTCTGTTAACTGAATCCTGGCGCCTCCTGGTGGATGGTGCAGGAAAAGGCAGTCCACCTTTATTTTATACAATACAAATTGTTTTCAGTATTTTAATAAATTTATAAACAAATGTTTTGTATTAAATAATAAATGTCATATATAATATTATAATTATACTAATTACAATAATTATAGGAAATAATAAGGATTTAATTTCTGCTTTTTGCAGATGTTGTCCTGTTGGCTCCATCAAGCCAGGACCTTCAGTGTGCACTGGGATGGTTTGAAGCAGGGTGTGAAGCGGCTGGGATAAGAATCAGCACCTCCAGGTCCTAGGCCATAGCTCCCTTATAGGGTAAGGAGCTCGGTCACTCGGGAGGAGAGCTGCTGCTCCTCCACATAGAGAAGAGCCAGCTGAGGTAACTCAAGCATCTGTTTCGGATGCCTCCTGGACGCCTTTCTGGGGAGGTGTTCCTGGCGCGTCCCACCGGGAGGAGGCCCCGGGGAAGACCTAGCACATGGGACTGTCTCTTGGCTGGCCCTGGAACACCTTGGTATTCCCCTGCAAGAGCTGGAGGAAGTGTCTAGAGAGAGGGAAGTCTGAGCATCTTTGCTTAGACTGCTGCCCCCGTGTCCTTACCCCATATAAGTAAAAGAAGATGGATGGGTTTACAATAATGAATGTGGATTATTACAAAATAAACATCACAACAGGTGTATGTTTTGTTTACTCAAAATAAGTTACAAAGGAAGCAGTTACATTGAGACTCAAACCAACAAAAATAAAAGGAACAAAATACTACACCTCTACCAGTGGCAAGTCACCATATTGAATTCAAATACACAGTCATAAAGTCATGTTTAACAGGAAAAAAAGTTGTCCTCACAACTGATATTTCTACAACCACTTGTAAACATGATTAACTCACCTTATATTTTTTCTACTGACCTGATATTAACACTGTGCGCCCTACCCACTGATTCCAGACTTTGGCATAAAAATCTTAAAACAACAGGTTTTATCTGACTCATAGACAATGTAAAGAACACAGAAAACATATTAGTTGCAGCTTTTCACCCGTAGTATCATTATCTTTCTCTGTAGAAAAAAACTAAACAAATAAAACAAAAAAAAAATGTTTGAGCCATGACAGTCCTTTGTTTTATATACATATTGCAAAAATGAAAATGATCTCACATTTTTGATATTTGTAAGAGTGGTTGCAGTAAATATTCCTTTTGTCAAAATGTTACTGTTTTTTAATAGCTAGATTGTGTAAAGCTACATACTACTGACAGAATGAGAAATAATACTGAACTTTAACTGAAAGTGTTTGTTTGCTCTCTCCTATTGCAGCCATGTTTTAGCCACCTGATACTGAACGCAGGAACAAATACATCAAAGTATTGTTTTTTTATCTTGATACATGTGTCTCTATCTCCCCACACCAAGTCGTGAGAGATCACAGCACCTGGGGGCCAACCGCACAGAGGATCATTTTCTTGAGGCGTGTCATCTCTGCTTTGGCCTGCTGCACCTTACTGTCTTCTCCAGCGGTTCTTGGGCTTCTCCTCACAGCTGGGACCCTCGCATGTCCCAGGGAGAGGTGGGGGCGTTGGGGATGCGGGCTTTGGAGAAGGGGGTGTCTCAGTGACCTTGCTGACACTACTGAGCAGAGATGGGAGATCCTGTGTGATGGCCTTCTCTAGTTTGTCCAGCAGGCATCCGCCGCTCCAGCTGCAGTGGTATGAGAGCTGCTTAAAGTTGGAAACTGGGTTTACACCGAAGAAATCCTGGTAGGCCTCTTTGACAGGTAAGTCAAACTTGCTAATATTGGTCTTTGCTAGAATTGACTTGAAGATATAATATTTGTCTGGGTCACTGACGATGTCTTGTAAAACCTCATACGGGTCGTTAAACCAGCCCAGTTTATCATAATAGGTCTGGAGGTAGCGGTCAACCAGTAAGGAATGGATACGCACACGGATACCATGCTGACGAATGAAAGCAATTTTGTTCTCCAGTTGGTTTTCAATAACCTGTCGACAAAAAAACAACAACACAGAAACAGAAAAAAATTAGACATAGTGACCAAAAATAATCAAATGTAATGTTAGACACTTCACCTGATTAAGGTCTTCGAGCAGAGAGATCTCCTCCTTCATAAATAGATCTCGGCTAGCATCACCAGCATAGTCAAGTGGCCAAAAAGAGCTAACATAAACCCGTGGAGGTTCGGTGACATTGACTAGAGGGGCCATACTCCAGAACAGGGCACCATAGACCCTCATAAGGTCCTGGCTGGAAATAGTGTCTGCCTTGTTAAGGATGAGGCGCAGCTGGGACTCTCTGCCCTTCATCTGCTTGAAGAGCATCTCTAGTTCTCCACCAACATCCAGCTTCGTGGGGTCAAACACCAGGAAGATCAGATCGGCTCGATCAATAAACCACTGACACACCTCATTGTAGGGGTATCCTTGTAATGAGAGAGACATAATTGATATAAGTTAAAAAATAAATAAAAGGTTGTCATGCGTGTTGGTTTTGTTTAACCAGCATGTTAATAATAAGATCAATTTTATGAGTATTTAAAAAGGTTTCTGTTTGTCTATAATTGTGGGTTAATATTTAATGTCTAATAAATAACAATTGAACATGGATTTGTGATTGTACCTCTCTCTTGCTGCTTGCGGTTTTCAATAATGCCAGGTGTGTCCACAAGAGTAACCCTCTCCAACAGCTTGTGAGGCATCTCGATGCCCACTAGACGCTCCAGGAAGCCTTGTCCAAACTTCTCCAGTGGGGAGAAAGACCTTGAGCTGTCTGCTGCCATGACGATTCCCTCAATAGTACGAAACTTTTCACCATGCATTATGACAGTGTATTCTGATGTGGTGGGCTCAGCGCCTACAGAAGGCATTCATGAAAATGAGGTAAAATTGAACCCTTAATGATCGTAATAAAGTTTAGCTAAATCTGATTTTTTGTGTGTTCACCTGTGTAGAGCTCCTGCGAGGTGCCGTGAAGACCCAGCAGGTAATTGATCATGGAGGACTTGCCAACACTCCACGGTCCCAGGAACAAAACCATGGGCTTTGAGGTAATCTCACCATCTGCAGATCATAATAAAAAGGATGAGAAACAGGTAATCATGTGGTGGGAGGCTGGGGAATATATGTCAAGAATTATTATATTCAATCAAGATATAATAGGTAATTATTTTGTTTATATTAAGATATAGTTTATGTTGCGTTAATTGTAGACACACATCCATTTATCTTATCCTTTTTTGTCACCAACACTGAAACATGACATTAGCCAAAAACACTGTACAAGAAAGGTCCTCAATTTTTTTGGTGTACAGAATATCTAGGGGCGGTTGTTAAAAGTGCTGGTTTGACATTAGGTACATCTCTTTTATTTTCATTAAGCTTTAATATCATGGGGTGCAGTGGCTCAGAAGTAGAGCGGTCGTCCCGGTGAGTCTCTTGGGAAGGGAAAAAAAGTGTGATATAAATCAAATGCATTATTATTATTGGATAGATTTTCTAGTGTCAGACAGCACAATCTCCTCACATATAGTCCCATGTGACCCTTGTGGGGGAATGTCCTTTCACTTTGTACCACCAGGGGTCCCAGAATCCCAGAGCTGACTATGAAGACTTACTCCTGCTCCTTTGCATAAATAATACCTCTTGCCCTCAAGTGCTATGGAACAAACTTGTAGAGAGTCTTGCCCATGCAACGGCCACTCAAATATTCAGCAGACAGACTCTTTATTGTGCTTCTGGTGTGTCTGGTTTTACTTATCTCAGAAACTGGCACTGTTTTGAGTTTCTTAATTATAACTTTTATTTGTACTTGCAAAAAAATTGTACTTTGCACTGTGCAAAAGTCTTAGTGTATTAAAGGTGGTTTGTCTAACACAGCTGTGTTTTTTCCCCCTGCTGGATATCCAAGGAGTCGTCATGGCAACTAGAACAAATTTGTGAGACTAATGTTTGTATGCCTCAACTATGATATTATGTGTGTGGAAGTTGGTGAGTCAATGATTTTACCTGTGACTTCGTGCTGCCTGAGCTCATTGTACTTATAAGCTTGTTCCATTGGCTTGATGGCTGTGTGGTAGATGTCCAACAACTTCTTCAAAGCAGCTACAGAAAAAAAAAAGAGTAAAAGCAGGTATGCAATGGAAATAAGAAATTTTGGAGAGGCCCATTATTAATGCTATTGGTACTATTATTGATAACAACAATTGCTTTGGCAGCACCTCATGAATAGCTCCTATAAAGTTTGACAAATTGAACCCAGCTAATTAGGAGGTTGGCATTACAACATTTTGCCCACAGTGAAAGAACAGAGAAGCTTTTATGCACTGGAAGAACACATTTACTTATTGGTACTGATTAATCACCTCCCTGCAGGCATACTCACACTGACATGCACATGAAAGCTCTAGGATCAAGACATCATGAAGCAATTTTCTGAATACCTTTAGCACAAAGCTTCCAAAAAAGAACAAATGACCTGTGTTCTGATACACTGCTGCAGTTATTTTGGTCAATTTAACATTTTACAATAGTTTTTTTGTTTTAGTTTTTTTTACTGCAAATATTAGGATAATGTTAAAATATTGGGTGACACAGTACTGTCAGAGCAATTCATGACCAATAGAGTATTTGAAATCAAGTGCAGGATTAAACCACAGTTTTTTCCTTCTTACCTGTAAACTTAACTGACTTTTCAGTTGAGCTCAGTCGAAACTTCTCCTCAATGTGGGAGCGGTCCCTCAGTGCTGGACCTGCCGGCCCTTCATCTTGTCCTAATTAAGACATAATATTGACATTTCAATGCTTAGACCATGAATCTGATTAAGTAAATACAGGAAATTAAAGATATTGTAGGCTATTGTAAAGCAATTTATGTCCTGCTATTCCCTTATAGTTTTAGATGATCATCAAATTATCAAATCTTCAGGACTGTATAATCTTTAACTACTGTTAGTTAGACACCTGTCAGCAAGCATGACTACCCTCCCCCAGTAAATGGTACACTGAGCTGTAAATGACTTGACCATTTGGTCCAAATATTAAATCATGCTGTTGCCCATCTATCAGTCTATTCAGTTCCTTTGCTATTTCAGTCCTTTTATTTTTGTACTCGACGTTGTTACTAATTCCTCCTTAGCTACACACAGTGTCATATTCTGGGAGTACATCATGCAACGCAGTTTACTACAAGCCATGTTTTATGTTAGTCAGAAGTTAGATTAGTAGATTATCTTAAAAATCTTTTGAAGGCATGTATTTCTTTGTGAAGTACCACAAATAAGTACCACTTAATAAGAATAGATTAGATTTTTATAGTGCTTTTCAAAGTCACTTTACAGAGTCCATTATTTATTCACTCACTCCACAGTCACACACTGGTGGTGGTGGTAAGCTACTATTGCCTGGGGTAGACTGACGAAGATGTGGCAGGCACTTTGCGTCTGTGGCCTCTCCAACAACCACTAACACATTCATACACCAGTGCCACAGACACTGGAGACAAGGTGGGTTAAGTGTCTTGCCCAAAGACACAACAACAGTATGAACTGGGGAGAGAGGAGATTGAACCAAACCTTATAGGATGATAAAATAAGCATAGAGCTAATTGGTAAATTGATTAGGGGGCAACTAATATTTTATTGATGATTAAACACTGCATTATTTTTCCTCTTCAATATTCTGCAGAGATTAGTTGATTCGACTACAACCTGCTCCAGACAAAAAACACACAAAAACAACCTTTCCTAAAGCTATCATCTGGACTCACAAAGAGGTACTTTTCACTGATTTTTGAACAAAGTGTGAAGAGTGGATCTAAAAGTGTAGCTGTGACTGTGGTGCTGAATATACAGTGTTTATTGTGCATATTGTTTTGCCTATAGTTCAAACTATAAGCAAATGTGTTTTTATTGTGAGTTCACTGTGTTGGCCCAACCCTCCGCCAGAGTCTCATGTTCTAATGTGGCCCTTGCGGAAAAATAATTGCCCACCCCTGGTCTAGATAGATGACCAATGGAGCATATAATATACTTGTATTACTGTTAGTGTTAGTGTTACTGTTGAATGACACAGGATCAGAGTTAACCTTTTTTAGGACTCTTTCATAATCTTTTATAGCCCATGCCAACACCGAGACACCAGATAATGACATGTTTCTTTTATAACAGAAGCAGCAAGGACATGGGACAAATGTACTGTAACAGGATAGAGGTGACACATAAGCCCCAGTGTCAGTGAAGAGATTCAAGTTACATCCATGATGCAGTTTCCCTTTTAATATGTCAGCAGATATTTTTCTCAGAAAGATTAGAGTTTTAAATTGTTCAGGGCATTGTTTACCTTTGGCTTGGGGCTGTGCTGGCTCCTGTTTCTCTGTCACATCCTCGGCATCAACAACAGAGGCCTCGTCTACAATGGTTTCCTCGTGTTCTACAGTAGCTTCTTCTGTGGAGTCTTGTGTGACCTTGATAATAGGCTCCAGAATCACATGAGGCTCTGGTCCTGACTCAGGAACGCCTGGGTCTAGCTCAGCTGCATGTCCTCTTCCTGATGTGGCTCTTGTGTGGCCTCTGACTCTGGTGTCTCGTCAGCTACAGGAGCCTCAACAGTCTGTTGTGGTTCAGATTCAAAGATGGTTGCCTCATCCATAACTACATCTTCTGTGTCGTCATCCTGTAGACCGTCTCCAATACTGTCCTCCTCTTTTGTGTCATCACCTATTGGTTCCTTTATCTCCTCTTCTTCAAGTGACTCCTCTTGTGCTTCTTCCTCTGCATTCTCATTATTAGTTCCCTCTTCCTCAGCATCAACAGCCTCTTCCTCCACTCCGTCCTCAACTTCTGGATCAGCTAAAAGTTCTGCCACCTCCTCTTCTTCATCAGCCTCCTCTTCAGAAGCTTCCTCTCTATGTTCTTCTACTTTAACGTGTTCTTCTGCTTCAAGTTCTTCCTCCTTTATTACTTCCTCAATGGAAGCATCTTTCTCATTTTCTATTTCCTTAAAGAAGAGAAGATGTGTATATATATAGATATATATCTATATATATATATATATATATATATATATATATATATATACAATAAGGTTTTATATATAACCTCTTCTTATATAGAGATGTTTTATACATACATTGTGCATCAGAGAAGAGGCTCATTTATTAATTTTCTACTATTTAACATGGTACAAGTCGCAAGGGGATGGCGCCTATCCTAACTGCTTTGGGGGATAGGTGGGTACACCCTGGATAAATGACAGGTAATCGCACGGCTAACATTCAGAGAGATAAAGAAAAGGTTAAAGTAAAAGCAACTGGACTCAGTTTTTAAGGTGAGTCCAGACATTTTGTCTCTAATTCCAAGAGACCTCTGAGATCAACTGGTAAGAGATCTGAGGTTATATCTCTAGAGGGAGGGGTTTGACCTGAGACTAAACCTGATGTTCAGGCTGTTCTGGTCTCATAGTCGTTGGCCATGAAAGGGAAGTGTGACTCCTGATGTAAGATTTGTTATATGCTCAGAAGAGTTGTTAGTGACACTGCTTCATTCAGGTACTGTGTTTGTTGTTCTAGGGTGCAACTCTTTTGCTTTAGGTTTCAAAACAGTGTTGTAAATACTAGGCAACATGAATCTGAGGCCACCTCCTCTGTTCAAAGAGGGCTTTTCCATTTTCACAAAAATGGCTTCCTTCACACCTCTCTCAAACCATCAGCCCTCTCTGGGTACAATTTGGACATTTCTTTTTGAGGTGGAGGTGGACTGCAGACTCAGGTCCTCCAGGATTGGCTCTTCTGTGCTGATACATCCACTTTTGAAGCTGTTGTTTTGTTTCTCCAACATAACCGTCACTGCACTCTTCACTGAACTGCATAAACTACTATTTGTGGGGATCTTGTCTTTAGGATGGACCAGTTTTTGATACAGAGTGTTCCCTGGTTTAAAGTGGACTGGAATGTTCTGTTTGTAGAAAATGTTTTTAAGCTTTTCAGATAAACCAGACACATAAGGGATAACTACACCCTTCCCTTTTGTCCCTGGTGGGCACCTCTGGTGCTCTGTGCTGAAGAGTCTCAGCTTGTGCTGCAGAGGGTGGTGGGATTCAAACAGCAAATATTGGTCCGTGTGCGCTGGCTACACACTAACTACTCCCTTGAGCCTTCAACAACTCTCACCTCAGGAGTCACACTGTCCTTTCAGAGCTAACAACTATGAGACCAGAACAGCCTGGTCAAATCAGGTTTGGTTTCAAGTCAAACCCCTCCCCTCCAGAGATATAAGCTCAGCTCTCTTACAAGATGATCTCAGAAAGTCTCTTGGAATTAGAGACGAAACATCTTCACCTTGAAAACTGAGACCAGAGGCTTTTGCTTTGTCCTTTTCTTCAAGATGACCTGGATGACTGAGAACATTCACAGACACTCAGAGACATAGAGAACACTGACAGACATCCATTCACACTCACACTCATTCACTGGAGATTTTAGATTCACTATTTCACCTACACATGCATGTGTTTGGACGTTGTGAGGAAGCTGGAGTAACATGAGGACTCCATACTGTGGCGTGGAGATCAAACCCAAGACCTTGTTGCTGTGTGCTAATCTCCCATTGTGCAGAGTCTGTCTACACATTTTAAACTCTGATGGTCCAGGTGGTTGGCCACTGTCACTTCTAACAACACAATGCAATGCTAACTGCAGTTACTTACTTCTTCAGATGAAGCATCTTCTTCATGGCCTTCTTCCACTGCTTCCTCCTCCTCCTGTTCTTCTTCCACTTCCTCTTTAACTAATGCTGCTTCTTCTTCATTTATTACCTTCTCAGTGATGGTGTCTAGTTCCCCTTGCTCTATTTCTTGTTCCACTTGTAGCTCGTTGATAGAATCACCCTCAACTTGTTCTTGGTGTTCTTCTGATACCTCTTCTTCACTTGTTACCTCCTCAAGGGAAGCCTCTATTTTCTCTTCCTGTTCTTCTATTTCCTTTAATAATGTTGCATCTTCTTCCATTGTTTCCTCTTCCAGCAGCTGTTGTTCTTCTACTTCCTTCTTATGGGAGGCTTCATCATCACTAGGTTCCTCCTCTTTAGATACATCCTCATTTTGCTCATTTGATTCTGCAGCACCATCTTCAACTGCAGTCTCTGTGGCCAGTGGGGGTTTACAGGGCTGACACAGGGGCCTCTCTGGGGCAGGGGTGTCATTAGACGAACTCTGAGTTCCATGTTTGGCCGTTGTGTCACATCCACAAGGGAAAATGTCCCCTTCTGGCTGCTGGAGCTGCAGATGCACTAGAGGTTCCTCATCTTGGATTGAGGTCTCAGCCAAGACACCTGGGATGAAACAACACAATAATGTTTTTATTCAGACAAAATTAGAGTTGAGTGTATTTAGCCTACTCAAAGCAACACAATGCAGATTATTAGGAAATGCACACGCTAAAGGACTCAATATATATAAAAGATAAAGTAATGTGAATTTAAAATAAATAGCCTTTAAAAAATATAAATATATGTATGTATCGTTACCTTAGCTCAGATCAGGTGACCCTCTTGCTCTACAATTTTTACATTGTATTTTTGCACTTAGTTAGTGTGTTAAATGCTTAAATTTAAACTAACCCAAAGCCCACATTTAAAACATACATTTAAACTCTGTCAGTGGTTGTACTAAAAGCATGGCCTATTTGAGGCTGACACATAGAGAACAGTTGCAGTGGACAGGTGTGTGGGAAAGGAAGCAGCAGGGTAAAAGGACATGGCTGACCTGGGATAAAATACATTATTTCTTAACACTGTGAAAAATAGGTGGTGACAAATACGTCCTTAATGCAAAGCTGTAAATGGAGAAGAGCGTTTATCTCTAGGATTGTATTACAGATCTGTAGCTACTGCTGCTATTATACAACCTGCAGTTGTAATATGAAATACTTTTATTTTCTACACTGTAAATATAGTTTAAGTACAAGAAAATTACTGACTATACTCTCAGCCTCTCAGTTCTTTTACTAACCACATTTGACAGGGACCCTCTCCAGCAACACACAACTAAATGTACATTTGATACAAACGCTGTGACCAAAGGCCGCAAGGTTATGACCTCTGTTTAATTATATCTGTCCAGAGCGTCTTAAGACCCAGGAACACTTAGTACAAAGTGTGATATTAGGCTGCTACATGTATGTCTGCAGTTTGTGACACAAGGTTGGGTCATCAGCAGCTGTCATCAGAAGCTTGGAGTCTTCACTGTCTGAGCTACTGCCCAATAAAACCACAGGGGAGGGAAAAAAAGCACTCGTTTTTAAAGTCTTAAAAATCAATCATACAAATTCTGTAAATCTGTATGATTTGTATGAAACACATTACTTTAACTGTAGCTTTGTAATTCTGTTAAGATCTAGTAGATAGCAATGCAGCTGTCTTTAAATGCTAAAAGCCATATACTCATCACAAGATTTTTCAATTTTCAATCTTTTCCTAATTTGCAAAGCTCTAACCCGTATTGTTAGTATAGTTTTTTTTTTGTGTTTTTGTTGTTTTGGATCAGTGTAAAAAGAGAAAGTGCTCAGAAAAGGTGTTGGTGTTGGTACAGCTTTTGACATTCACTGCAGCACAGATAAAATGTGCCTGTAATTAAGAGAAATGAATTTGACACGGTTTATTGCATAAAGAGGGGGTGCTGTTCTGACTGAACCACAGTGGTTTGGATGTGACCCTAACATACATTGCTAAAGCCTCTTCTTGCATTTTAACCATGAACACAGCTGCACGCCTTGAAACACAATACTATAGCTTTCTTCAAATTGAATGTGAATGTGTTGCTCGTCATGTAAATGTGTGTTTGTGCATCTAGACTAACAAAACAAGTCTTGCAAATGACGGATGAAAAACAAATCATATGAACAACATATTATATAGCTTTTTCTTGTAGGTGAGCTGTCCTGGGACCTTGCTGTAGCTGTCGGCGTCAATGCACAGTGAGTGGGGATAGAGAGGGACAGGTGCCTGGTGTGAGATGCTACCTCCAAGAGACAGAAATAGTCCCACAATGAGTCAGAGGGTGAAAAGAAGGAGGGATAATTCCACTCCTATTTTCAGTAAGTGTGACGCTCCTCTCCTCTCCTGTGATTGTCATGCCTGCTTTGCAAATTCTACTCTTACAATGTTGCTCACATCCAGTGCAACAGCATGTCACTGCTTCAGACTCTTTCAAATACGAACACAAAATGAATCAGTGCAAGATCTAAAGGCTTCAAAATGATCAACATTTTTTGAGGTTGTAATTATTTTAATGATTTTTTTTTTAGGCTCCATATTTTAAGGTAAAACGTTACATAGCGTTAACCAAGTCCTCTGACATCATGAATAAATCAAGAAGAATAGAAGCAGGGATACTGTATTATACTATATTGGCATGTAAAATTAACCCAAAATATCTGTGGCCTTTTTTTGACATCCACTGAGACTCAAAAAGTCCAGTCATGGGGCCACAGTTACATGACTTTGTACCTCTAGATGGAGTTATAGAGCCCTGGTGCCGGGCTTAGACCCAGATGCCAGTCCAAATTTACATGCTGAGGTGATGAAAAAAGGATTTACAAAGACAGCCATTGCCACCTCATTGAAATGATAAATTAAAGGATTTTAATTGACGATAAAAGCCATAATCTTGTTAATGCAGTTGCTCAGGTAAAGCAAATGAGGATGGTTTATATGCAACATTAAAATTCTAACACAGGCCCCTCACATTGAAGGCAAATATCAAACATGAGAAGATGCAGAAATTTCATGGGAAAGTGTATTCATGTTGCAGTTTTAGCTCCATGATTCATCTATCAAAGTTTTTAATAGTACTTGATTATCTCATTATGTAACATTTAACGGTCCAGCTGCTGTGCTACTGTACCCGGTCCTGTGCCCTCTACTCTGCTCTCTTCTGCTTGTTTTAGCTCGGACATCCCCTTGACATAGAGCCTGCTTTCTGGAATCACAGATTAGTGACTCTGCACTTAACACGAGAGCTGCAGCAGGTGAAGAAGCTTTGGTGGGATATTAAATGCAGCACTTTACATTTACATATGATTAAGTTTGTACCTTTGTTATCATCAAAATAACTTGTGATTACTTTTCCACAACCCGTGGCCAAGACTACTGTGGCACGAACTGAACGGGCACAAGGGCAGACAAGGTTATGTCACGCCTCAACTTAGCAATGCAGAAGCTAAACAAATTGTGATTTTTTAAGACAAGCTGAATTAAAACTGTAACATCCCATGAAACGTTTAAAGACCAAAATCCTCACATAGATGGCTGCTGAAATAACATACACGCAGCTGTTAGTAGAGGTTCAAACCAGAAGAGTCCAGTCATGGGAGGATACATTTCCACAAGCGACAGGGGGACGTTTGGAGACCCCCATGCTTCTCACCAGGGCCGTGAGAAGAAGCAGGAGCGTTTCCACCTGCTGGTGTCACACCTCAGCACTCTTCAGCTTCTCCTCATTTGAATATGACTTAAAAAAGTACTGCAAAAACCATGTTATGAAAAATTTGGTCTTCTAATAAAGACAAATATATCGCCACCGGTCCACTTTACACACCATATTAGAAGATTCACGGAGTGCTGTAATGCATTCGTCATACCCATGAGTTAACAATTCATTATTCAAATTGTTGTAAGCCTACCTGCTGCAGAAAAGGCCAGTAGAGACAGCGAGCAACACACCCACACTGCCAGAGACTTCATTTTGGCTGCCAGGGAACTTCTCCTCACTCCCCTGGCTATATATACACAAGCGTGGCTGAAGGTCAGAGGGCATAGGAGCAGAGGCGGGGCGCAGAAAGATCACCCATATCTGCCATTCTGTGTCAGCTGCCTGACCCAATCAGGAACATCAAGCACTGGAGGGAAGCTGGACGACTCAAGGCTGGCAATGTTAAGTTAATCCTGTGAACTGAAAATGCCTTTTATTAATAGGCCGCCAGAACAATGTGGAGAATAATTTATCTGTAAACTGTTCTGTTTACATGGGAGGGGTGTGTAGCTCTCAGTCAATACCAGATTAAATAAAGCCCAAGTATATAGTTTATCATAATTCAGGCCAGTCTGAAAAAAAAAAAAAAAAAGCCCAATATGTTGGTACTAAATGTGTGCAGATTCTCTAGGCATCACCACCTTGTGGACAGGACAGTCTATGACAGGCACTGCTGAAGTAAAACAGAAAGCACAGGGTCTAAGAAAAAGTACAAATTTTATTTTGCCATTTTTACAAAAGTCTGATAACCCCATTTTTTTTTTAAACAAAATATAACAGTTTCTTGACATCAAAGAAACAAAATGCTTGTCACCAAAACACAAAAAAACAAGACAATAAAGAAAACACAATGATGTTAAAATGTGTCACAGCAAAGAGCTTACAAAAATACATTGACATTTCCTTTTCAGTATTGATTCAGGCAGTACAGAACGAGAAGTGCTTCAATATAAAAAAAAAAAAAAAAACATTTATGACAGCATTGCTACAACCATGTCAAGAGACACGTGAAAAGGGGAAATCATTTTTTGACCAATGACAAATCACAGCTCAAGAGAATGGCCTGACATTGGTCAATAAACTATACCACCCTTTAGCAAAGCTTCACAAACAGATTCCCCTGTGTCTGGCACATAAAGAAGACTCTGCCAACCTACTTCACCTGATACACGAGTCCATAATACTCACACTAAATGCCTCGAGTCACAACATTGAAAAAAGGTAAATTATCAAAAACACAAAACAAAAAAGGACACTTTAAACAATGATTAGTAACACGCATTCAATTGGCAAATGAACATAATATATGACAGATCTTTGTCCAAATAAATGGAATGTTTACAGCATAGAGTCACTTAGAAGGGACTAGAAATAGGCTCGGAGCAGGGTTTTCCAGTCAAATTCCTGTGACAAGCAAAACAAGGGAACTGATGAAAATCTATAGTGCTGCAGTGCTTTGAAGGTTTACATAAACTTCTTGGGGAAAAAATAAAATCACACTAAGCTTGGTCAGACGTTACATCACAATGACATGTACAGTCAAATATCAATGGACACCTTCCTGCATCAGTCAGTGTTTACATAAAAAGCTCAATGTTTTGTCTGGGCTTCCAAGTGCCAAACACTAAGTTGGCAAATGCACCGTATATACTTTACCCTTACGTTCAGCCTACATTCTTCAGCATAATGATGTCAAGTTTTACGAGTATACTGTAGGTATGCACACCTACCTCCGGTGCATAGATATCTTCATCTTCTAACCTAAATTTTGTCAAGAAAATGCAATGAAGATAGAAATGCATAAATACAAAAAGATATAGTGCATAGTCACTAAAGAAATCAATTTAAGACCAATTTTTTGTGGGAAACAGAAGCCTACATGCAAACTCTATCTAATAGTCCAACATAAATAGGCTGAAGAGTCTCCATTGAACTTCATTTTTAGACCCCCAAAACATCACAAATCTGTTTAAGACAATGTCAAATTTCAATGCTTTTGAATCCAGTAACTAACAGAAAAGTAAATCAAGATAAACTAATTAAATTGTTTAACAGCTTATTTTAAGAGCTAACTTGATATGTCATTTTTTTCTCCAGTTAATCACTTTTAACATTCATTTTCAAATGATCTTGATTTCAACTGGTACAGGTGAGGAGGAAAATAACAATTAAGATTGGAAAAAATAACTGATATAGCTGCTTGCTTAATGTTTTGTTACATTCAAATCTCATTTTTGTTAATACTGTCAGTGTGCCAGGACCACAAGTGTGTGTACAGAGAATACACAGACGGATTTAAGCAGTGACAGTGAATTTCATCCCCTTCCACCCCACTGTCCTATGTTTTCAAGCCTTTTACATTTTGCAGAACACCATTGACAAAAGCTTTACTACTGGAGTTTAGATAATGCCGAAGAAGGGTTTGTTTTTCAAAAGTAGTCAGCTTCTGGAGGAATCTTACAGTGAATAGGTATTAAGTGTTTGCTAGTTGAGTTCATCTGACAAATAGCTCAGTTCATTGAGCAGTCCTCTCCCTCTGTGTCTGTGTCCGTATCCGAGCATATGGCATCCATAGCAACATGGCTAGGGCTAACGATAACAACTCGCCGCTGCTCCTCCTCAGCGCTGGCTCTTCTCTCCTGAGTGCGTTCAATGTGTTGAATAGCCTAAAAGCAATAGACAACAAACTATGGGCTGGAGCAAAGAGGAAATGTCTCAACACAATACAAAAATAAGCACATACCTGGACAATGGTGTCCAGATTCTGCCTGGATGTCGACACAGTGCTGTTGTGAACTGACGGGCTCATGGTAACCACAGTTGCATGATGCTGGGGGTGCTGAGTTAGTGTTGGGGCTGGAACAATGACTGTGGGGTGGTGCGTTGGGGCTGGGGGGGCAGAAGGAGCCCGCACCTGGCACACAGCAAAAATACAATGAATAAACTAGGACATAACATCTTTACATTGAATTATAATTGGAGGAGCACATTAATGCATAATAAGCGCTTTGAGTGCCTACTAGGTGGAAAAGTGCTATATAAATAAATATAATATATATATATATATATATATATATATATATATATATATATATATATATATATATATATATATATATATATATATATATTTATTTATATATATATATATATATATATATATATATATATATATATATATATATATATAAATATATATATATATATATATATATATATATATATATATATATATATATATATATATATATATATATATATATATATATATATATATATATATATATATATATATATATTGTCATGAGAGACCAAACATCAGTCAAACAAGTTAGCGAGTACCGTAGTAAGATAAACTCACTCTCTTTGCCAGCACAAGCCTTTTGTGATTTTCTCATTTGCTACTTGTGTTATGCAGCACCACATGCGCAAAGCACTTAGTTTTTATTGTGCTGCATCCATGCAGCAATAACCTAGCAATTGATTGCATGTTATAGGTATGTTAGATCAACTTAGCATGAGTAATTCAAATCATTATTATTATTACATCAATTTTATATTTCCGGGGACGCAAAGACGCTTTACATATCAATTATTCATCCACTCCACAGTCACACACTGGTGGTGGTAAGCTACATCTGTAACTACAGCTGCCCTGAGGCAGACTGACAGAGACGTGGCAGCCATTCTGAGCCTACAGCCTCTCCGACCATCACCATCAACATTCATACATGTGTTAAATGTCTTGCCCAAGGACACAACGACAGTATGAACTGTGGGGAGAGCAGGAATCGAACCTACTACCTTCCAGTTGAAGGACGGCCGCTCAACCACTGAGCTACTGTTCTATTTCTCCTTCAAGGTTTACATGCATATTAAGTCTGGTTATAGTTGGAACAAGACAATAATTTTATAGTTGCATTTGCATAGTGAGTATTTGTGCATAGTGAGTATTTGTGTGCCGATCTAACCTGTGAACTGTGGGTCTGTCTGTCCATTGCATGGATCTGCTGCAGTCGTAACAGTGTCTGGCTCTGGATTAGAGCCTGCTCCTCCTCCACCTGTTGTGTGATCACTTTCAGACGCTCTGGATGCAGTTGGTGTCAATGGTACGCAACTGCACCAAGACACAAAACACACAAAATAATGCTTATAAATGACTATCAAGCCCAACTGCATATATAGCCATAATAGCCAAATGAATGAAATAATATTCAATCAATATTTTATTTTATATATAGGTTGAAATTGCTACTCGGTTTAGATAAGATATCCTGGCATAAACTAGATTTAGATGTCACACCTATTTACTTTATTTTGCTCAGAAGTTTCCAATTGTCCAAACCAACAATTTATTCCTCCGTTTGAACTTGCTCGTCTGGTATCTTCAGAGTGTCAACTTATTATGTGACGGGTCCACAGCTAAATTTGTTGAGAACCTGCTTATCAAAATTTTAACCTGTCAGTCTGTCTGGGCTATAATTGTCAACAGCCCCTTTACTAACCCGGTTTATGCTTTTGTCTCACCTGCTCCTCCAGCTGCATCCGAGCAGTGCGCTCTTTGTCCAGCTGCTGTCGGAGCTCCAGCATCTCCTTCCTGAGCTCGTCTACTTTGTCCTCTTCTAAGGTGTCTGGCGATCCAATTCCTTCATCCTTCTCCTCTGCTCTCTTTCTCTTTGGAGATGAGCCACTGAACTCCTAAATAAACACAGAGACAACATAAAATAAAAGCAGGAGACATGTTAATTGTACAAGAAAGAGTGATCCAAAGTGTCAACTTTATTACATTTTCTGAATGGGTTGCATGTGTGAAAACAATCCTCGAAATTTTCTCATCCGAGTGGGTGTCCTGAAACTGATGTATGCCATGTGGCTGGGCGCTGCAAGTGGAGTTCATTCTCTCTGCAGCTTCTTTGTAGTTTACTTTCCACGGTTATTTTACGTTGTTCAAATACATGTAGTATAAATATTAACTTAACTGCCATCACTGCCAAGTAGTCAAGTAAGTACAACCACTCGAACATTCCCCAGACTTCCACCCGAGGACATGACAGAAAAAGACTACAGCAAAAATTTAATCTAAAGTTTTTTTTTTTTTTGTTTTTTTAAATAAAGCAGGTAAAAAGGACCTTTTACCTGGATAAAACGTTTCAGCTGATTGTTCTGTGACAGGAGCTGGGTCTTTTCTTGCTCCAAAGTAAAGATGTAATCTGCAGTCTGCTGTAAGATAGCCGCCTGACAGACAAAGCAAAAAAACATTTGAAAATTTGTTTTATGTCCATGTTATTACCTTTAAATTAACAATAACCAGTCTGTGCTACGGTATATGTATGCTGCTGCACCTTGCTGAGCTTCTCTCCATCTGCATGTGGCAAGAGTGTTTTGAGGGAGTGGAAGCCAGCATTGATGCTTTGCATTCGTCGTCGCTCATTACTGTTGGCAATCTCCCGGCGGATTCGTCTCTCCTGGTCCTGAGCAGTCTCTGGACTGAGGGGGATGTTGGCAAGACTAAAGGAGAAAAAAGAAAATAGAGACATGTTAGTGACAAACAATTATGATTATGTTTTCTAATCCACTTGGCATTACCTTGAGAAATACATAAAATTAAGTGTCATAAAAAAAAGCCAGGCTTTCACCCAAACAACTTTAGTTATGCATTCCCCAGTTAAGCTGCCTTAAGGTCCCCGAGTTCACATAAACTCTGTGCACTCATCATTGCCATCAAAGTTTGTCACTCACTGAAGGAAAATGTTGAGTATTATAAAGCTGGGAGTGAAACATTAATGACCTTAAAAACCAGACCACGTTTAATATAGACATAGAAAAAATTGGTTTAGGGTTGTGTGTTATTTTATTTTTAAACAAATGGCACTTCAAATCTAATCTTGGGGTAATTAAGAGGATGGGCAAAAAATGCTACTTTTTTAATTAACTTGCCAGGAGTTGGATTTTACTTAAGTCACTCCACTTAAGTACACACGGTTAATAACATGTTTCCACATTAAATGATCTGTAGTAGTCCTGTATAAAGCCAGTTACCAGGAGACGCGGACCTCCAACATGGCCGGCGGAGGGCGCTTTGAACAGACTGAGCGGTAGCAACAGTGAAATGTGACTCCAGCAACAGCAGGGCCTTGGCAAGAAAGAGAACAATGCTTTCCGCCATTCGTGCTCAAAAACGCTACAACTACTCACCACGTTAATACTGGGCAACATTCATTCCCAGAACATGGTTAATGTGGTGTTCCAGTTATAACTTATAACCGAAAGAGAAACTGAGACCAAAACAGCCCGAGAGGGGTTACGCTGTTCGTGATGTTAGCTAACCATTAGGCTAGCAAAGCTAAGCTAATTTCAGCACATGACACGGCAAAAGCTACGCCACGAAGCCTCGTTTAGTAACTTCTTCCTTTTGGCAGACTGTGATTTATTTACATGCTATATTAATCTGTACTCGCATTCTATAAAACAACGAAATATATAGTTATGGTTAAGTGCAGTGAAGCGGCAGGGAACACGTTAACTACCACGTGGTTGCGGACCCAAATGTATTGGTTTCATCACGTTGGTGTACATATTTCAGAGCTAAATGGCTACAACACGCTTCGCTGACATCTTCACGTTACCCAGACAATGCAAGTTGAGACAGAAAGTAATCAGTATTGCATAAATGATCGCAGAACTAACCATTGACAAAACGAGAAGGAGCTATTTGTGCAACCCTGCTTCCGATGCCAAGGTAGCTACTGTGCTAACTGAACTCCGATTTACATCGCACATACCAGCATGCGTTAACTGCCTTTTTAATATTGGTAATTGTTTTTAAACCAATAAATATGATGCACACACCTGCAAAGGCCTCCAATAACATCTTTCTCCGTTTTCTTGAAGTGTTGTAAGGACGGTATTTTCTCAGTCTGCATCATGAAATATTCCATGCTCTCAAATCCACCTGAATAACGTGATGTTTTTTTCTTTATCTGTCGCTTCGTTTCTGACAGAAAAATGGACCCTTAGTCGAAGCTTTGTTATAAATCCCAGTAGCGCATCGTTTACTCACAGCAAAAAAATGTTGGTTCAGGTATACACTAAGAAAATTAAAGTAATTCAGACTGTGTGCTTGCCACAGCTGATGGGGTTCCCTCCAACGTGTGTGTGTGGTGTATTGCCTCCGCCTACTACTATGTTTGTGCAATATGTGCGCAGCTGATCCGTGTGAGGCGGGAAACAGCTGGTTGAAATCAGAGCTTTTTCCGGAAAACAACAAAGAGGCGCTGTTGTCTGCAAAGGGCCAACAATGTTATTTTAAGACTTCTATGGCCAAATCAACGTACAAACACAAATAATAGACAGATTTTAATAATTTCTAAATGAATAAAAATAGTATACAAAGACAAGAACCAACGGTGATAACATAAATTAAGAGTACATTGACAGATGTGTAGCTTAACCCTTTAAAAACATTCATTTTAAGTAATTTCTCACTTATCAGTTTATCACAAAATGTTTATATTGTAAATGTAGATGTCTGTAGATGTACACAACCTCAAGCAAAGAAAATATATTCACAATGAATACACATATACACACTTTTTAAGTATAGTTAAACAACCATGACATCTAATAAACATGTCGACATGTTTAAAACTCAAATTCCGCATATTATAAAATACTATACAACATTTACATTTAATCTCATCTATAATAAATTCATTTGTGAATGTTTTAGGCAGATGTCTGTTTTTGAGTTAAAGTATAAAAATGCACCCTAAAGAAACAGCTCACTTTACATGGCTTTTTAGAAATACCCTGACCATCATTTAGAAAGACCAGCTGGATGCTCTATTTAACTGACCATGACAAGTCTTATCTTAACATACACTTTGCCATCTAAATATACCATCCATAGGTGCTCTTCAGCTGTACCAGGATGTAGGCTTCAACAGGACTTCAACAGGACTTGACTAAGGGCAAAGGTCACTAAGATGTTGAGGTGACACTAGTCATGGGCTTGGTTATCTTTGTAGTGTTTTCTTCTACAGCAAAAGTGTAGTAATACTGAATAAAAATAAACACAGCTGTTAGCAGGGAAAATATACAATTGCACAATTTAGTTTATAGGAAATATAAAACGCAGCTTACCTCATTTTCAATGTCTTGGAGCGACTTTATACGAATGTTGTTTAATTGAGAGTTCATCTGGGAACCCTGTCAATGTATAAATACAATAAAAATAAATGTATGTTTTATGGTTTAAAACAAACAAGATAATACAGCTAAAACAACAAAAAATTATCTGTAAAAAAAAATAGGAAACACACTGTGTCATTGGTCTGGGCCTCAAACTTTGGATGTAGACTAAAGGGAACTCCATCTAGTGCTGCAGAGTAATAGACAGCTGGTGAGTGAAAGATAATGTGTGCTCACTTCCTCACTCAGAGCGAAGTGGAGTACCTGTGATTCCATGGATGCTGCTGTCGGCAGGCTTGTCAAGTTCATCTTTGGCATTGAGGTTGGAACGTCTGTGGCTAAGTCTTCCAGGTGGCAAAGGAGGAGGAGCGTTACTGCCAGACAGAACCAAAAACAAAGTCTGAGACATACAGCTCAATTAAATAAACACCTTTGTATTAATTATCATGTGATTTATGCATGTTCCCCTTGTTTTTCCTTTTTTGTTAAGTGCAAAAAATGTTTTATTAATTGATGGTTGAACCTGGGTCTGAGAGGCAAAACGGGGTATAGCGGATCCAGTGAGAGGTTTTGGATGTCGAGGCTGACCCTACGTGGTTTGGCTTGAGGCACGGGACAAGAAAAAGGCCCTTTTTTGCACCACAACACATAGCCATGAACATCTCTGTGGAAAAGATTGTCACATTGCAGTAAGCAGTTAAAAGCGTAACACAGTAATGTAAAGAACAAACTTATGGGAGGTCATACTTTTAAAAAAAAAAACATTATTTATTGCTACCAACCCCACATATGTGTAGTGCTGTAACATCATTTTGCTTTTGGCTGTCAGTTTGATATCCAAAACAGCTGTGTCCACACTGCCTATGGGGACAACACGTACACACACCCGTTTCTTCTTGGAAACTGTTGCCTCTGAACATACGGAAAGAAATACATATTAAAAAGGGGGTCTATTCCTTCAGTTTTCAATTAGCAGTTAAAGCAAAGCACTGTGTACATGGGTCTGTAATGTATACCTTATTTTAAAAATGAACATCTATGTCTGTGTGTGTGTACTCACTTGGTTCAAGATGCTCTGCTATAAAGCAGTAACCATGAGGAATTGAGTCCTTATCTGAAATAAGCTGAATGTCTGATACCACCATACAAGCAGTTAAATCCTAAACAGAGAGAAAGAAACAACAAAATACAGACAAGTCAATAAACCACTTTACTCATTAGTTCCAACTTTGCCTTGCATTTAACTTCTGACCTTGCTGTAACAAAGGTAATACCCAGACTTCATTGCAAAACTGCGAGTAAAGTTTGCTGCAGCTCCATCTTCAGTGATACTTATCTGCCGAAAATACAGAGAAAACATGCTTAATAAATTTGACAACGGTGGGCATGTTTTTCTTGAGACATATAGGTAATGAAAACATAATATAATTTATTATTGGATTACTAATGAATAGTCTATGTTCTTGAATGTAACCATTTAGTATTTGTAAGGATTTATTTGATCCATTTTTACTGCAATTGGGACAGTGATACCATGGGCCCTAATCCAAGTACAGGAAAGCACTAAAAATATTTTACGTGGTATCAAAACATTTCATTCAGTTTCCAGACTCCATGTGTTAAACTACAGAAGTATATAACCTACAGTTGTTGTAGTGTAGAGTAACATTGTATTTCTTGTAATTGACATACTGTATGTATTCTTTGGCATAGAGACCCTAATATATATTTCTTTATGACAAGAATGTTCCTACCACAGTGAAATCTTTGGGACAAGTGCTGCTGTTGGACGTCCAGGCAACAGCTGTGATTGGCCGGACTTCTCTCTGTATTATCAAGGACATCTGGGCAAGCAACAAATGGATACAATAGCATCGTCACAACAATGAGCGCTGGTCTAATAGGAACCTTATATTTAAATATCCATTATGCCACAACAACAATCAAATTGGTCAATATTTAAAATAATGTCGGAACTAAACAAAAGGTAAACAAATAAGCTATGACTCACTGCGGGAATGTTCTATATTGTCTACGACACAGGATCCTATTCAGACCTAACTTAACAGACAACCAACACAGCCGGGCGTAATTTCATACAGACAGCATTCTATTCACAGTTTTAAGCAGAACAGTCAAACTAATATATAGATATAGATATAGATAGATAGATAGATAGATAGATAGATAGATAGATAGATAGATAGATAGATAGATAGATACTGTGTCATACATTGGGGAACACAAAATAACACAAAATACTTTATACAAGCTCTTTATACAGACTTTGATGGCTAAATCAAAGCCAAAAGTAGGCCTAGTGACAAGACAAACCATACAAATTCACATTTGGCATTTGTGTGTGGAAGGTCAAATAGTTACATAAGTTTAATTACGGTTGATATTTATTAACATTACCAACACAAACACTAACAATAAAGACAGTTAGGTTAAAAATATTATGGTACCGGACAGTACCAAAAAGTCGACCGTCAATTTTAAATGTAGGCTACCGATGACTAGGTAAGCTCAACTCGGCTACACTTCCCACTGAAAAACTTCCCTGTAGTATCTTTAAAAATAACTTTACGCCTCTAGTTTCTAAATAAGACTTAGCACACACTCACCGTGCCTGTGTAATCACTTATTTCTCTTCAAGGGGTTATGGTACCAGAGCAACACAACTTTTTACTTATCTGCTGAAATTCGTGGCTTTCTTCGTAGGAGCAGGAAGTACTGAATCAAAGTTTGACTTCAATTCCCATCATTCAATGCTCTTCACTGCATTCTCTTTTCACAACACAAGATGGCGACGTTACATTTTTTAAAAATAATATAACCATTTTCTGTCTGTTTCCACAACAACATATGTATTGAATACAACTGAGAGGAAATTATGACACAAAAAAATCAATAGATAATATCCAATGTACAGTAATCATCAAAGATTACCAACGTAAAAATAGTATATATTTAGAGCGGAAGTTGTTTTTCTTCTATGTGTAACTAGACCGATTTGTTTTCCAGGTGGAGCAACCTACGCAAAACAGCGTCGACAATAAAAACACAAGTACTCAGAGCTTTCGGGGAAATTTGAGCACATGGACGTTGAAAAAACAGAGAACTGTCCCATATTTGCAATTTTTGGAAGTCATGAGTAGTATTGATTGTGAAGATAATATTGGACGAGACACAACCACTGAAGAAGACGAAGAAGGCGGCGACATCAAATGATTTGCTGGCTGTTGCAACACATACTGTATCCATAGTCTTAAATAAGTTACTGCGCTTTGATTAACCAACAGAGCAGTGAGGTGTGTCTTGCATATCTTTTTTATTTATTTAATTTGGTATTTCTGACGACGAAACAGGCTATTTTATTAGATGTTGCATCCTCAGCTCAGCACCTTCATCTATTTGCATAAATATTGCCATGTTGTCTCGTTTTCTCTCCCTTTGGTCCTCTCCAGTTTATAGATTTTAGATTATTTACGTGTTACATTTGTTCTGAAAATACTACTGTACTCGTGCCAGTTTCAGAACCAAGTAACTGGGTTTTACTATAACCTACATTCAACTAGCCTACGCCAAGTAATTCAACTAGCCTTTTACCCATTTTAGGTGTAAACCACTGCATTACAGTTTCTGGCTTTGATGTGAAGTGACAAAGCTAGTGTTTTTGTGATTATAAATGGGGCTCAGTGGTAGTGGGGTTGTCCTATAACTTGAAGGTTGGTGGTTTAATTCCCACTCTCCTCAGTTCATGCTGTTGTTGTGTCCTTGGCAAGACACCTAATGCACCTTTCCAGACAGTCCCTGTGTAAATGTAAAATTGCCTAGAAAAGCATTTTATAATAATCCATGCCAAATGTTTTTTTATATAGCTTAACAGACTTTAAGCTTTTATAGATCATCTTTTTTTCTTTGTGACAGTAGCCCTTTTACGTCCATTCTGGAATAAGTGCCACATTAAAAGTACCATGCAAGGTCATAATGGACTCAGTGGACATTCTCATGATGGTGTGAATGATGTAGATGGCAAGAGGAAACACCATTTCCTGGATCAGCCACAGCAGGACATGGGCAAGCTCCTCCAGCAGATGATGGTCATCACAGAGGAGAGTCTGGACAAGGCCCAAGCCAGGTATAAGTACACAAGACCCACCTCCTTAGATTAGAGGGACATCTCTAGCAGATACACTCCTGTGATTTAGCTGCATGTGCCCAGGCTTGTTTTGTGGTGCTTTGTTTGGTTATAGTCAAACATTAACATTTTCAAAGAGTATGTAGCCCTGACTTTCTCCCATTTTCCCTGCCTGTCCATAGGAAGCATGCTTTAAACTGCCACAGACTGAAGCCTGCCCTCTTTGGTGTTCTCTGTGAAATCAAAGAAAAGACAGGTACATGATCAAAATACACTTCTATATATTGTTGGGATTAATATAAATTTTGCAATGTCTATATAGATTTTACTCACCATATATTTTTTCTACCTGGCATATTTAAGAAATTTTGAAAAAAATAATGATGTTAACTATTAAAATGCCAAATGTCTTTTCTGTAATGTCATGTATTTATTTAGAAAAAGTTAGCATTAAGATGACACAGCTGCGACAGAGACCGAGAGAGAGATGGGAGACAGAAGAGAAGTGTGTACACAAATCCCGGATAGACTTTGACAGCCATTATATTGCCATTTGTTATTAACACCTTGTCTTTCTTTCTCCCTCTCCTGCTCTTGTGCTCAGTGTGTTGCACTGTCTTGGAATTGAGATTCAGATTTATTTCTAAAACTCATCTTCTGCTGACTGCCTTGATGATATTTGATGATGGTCGCCTCCAAATGTTCAGATGCTGAAAAGGCTAGAGGAGGCTACTACTGGAGGAGTGTAATAACAACAGACGCTTTTGACTGACAATATCTTGGGAGCAGCAGGATCCACTAATCTGGGTGATTAATTTGCCAGCCGTTAAAATATATGATAATTAAGAAGTGAATTTGATTATTAAACTGAGCAGCAGCTAAGCAGAAATACTACTAAATGCACACTCTCCCACTTTACAAATACTTTTTTATTGTACAAGAATAAGGACAAACTTAACTAAAACGTTTGGTTTAACTTAATGAGACATCAACTCTCATGCAGGTCAGGCAACGTAGGTAGGTCAACAAAAGTACTTACAAAGTTGACCCTTCTTTTTTTTCTGTTTTTATTTATTGCAGTTTAAAAGCCTCTACTACCTCTGTAACTGACAAACAATGACATCCACAATTTGCTTATATTTACCCAAACCAGTCTGATCTTATACCTGCCAAACTTTCTGTTCTTTATGATCACTTTTATTTTGTTTTGCAATATTCATACAATAATGATGATTGGTCAGTTAAAAGGCAGTTTTGGGAATGGTCAGGCTTCAAACTGGATGGACTAACTAAGGCATTATGATCAGCTGTTCAATGTGGGGGGATTGTTAATAAACAATTGGTGCACTTATTCTTGTATCTGGTTGTGTAGCTTTGTCATTCTTTCACTGTGGGATTATGGATAGGAGAAGTTCTCAAGACCTACCTTGTTATTCTCTCCTAAATAGCATAAATGCATAGATTAGTGGCATTTCAAATGAGTGTTCATCACAGGGTCTTTAGTTGCTCCTTAACATTTATAATACAGTTCGGGACAGATTTAACCCATTTTGACATTTGACAGCAATAAAATACCCTAAATGTCATTCCTTTAGCCTGAAATTTGGTGACTTTTCCTAAAGTGACCCAAAATATAATAAATGTTATACTATTGTACAGGTGCTACAAATTTGTGTACTCTGAGCTTGTTCTGTGTCAAATTTGACCCGTATCTATTGAGATGGGTTTGAGATCTACCAGTGTGGGTCAAATCAAGGAAGGTTTTAGAAACTGTAAAACTCTACAGGCCGTGTTTGTGTGTATTTTCTATGGAACAGCGGGCGACCTTGAGACTCTCGTAAGAACTGTCTGTGTCCCACCACATCTGCCCAGATTCCCGTGACAGACACGTGCTTGTCTTTTAATGGTTTAGGGGCATGGGGGAACCTGGAAACAGTGAAATAGCAAAACAGCATAGGAGTGATCATATATGGTGCACAGAGAGTCATTCAGAGGTCACCTACAATATAAAATAATCTACAAAGTAACAATTTTGAATCAATCTGGGTTGGGAGGGTGGTGGTGGGGCACTCGTTAAAGGACAACCGCTCTACCACTGAGCCACTGCGCCCCACTGTAGATCTTTGATGTAAAATTTGGTATAGGAGGGAATTCTTGGTCCGGCATAAAATATGAACAGTATGTAAGCTGCCTTTAATCACCAGCTTGTGTAGTAATTAAAATGTGATTGTTTTGGGTATGGGATGCTAATGAAGGCTGGAATCTTCAATATATATATATATAATATTATTGATGAGGGCTTTCTTTTGTAAGCTTGTGCAATACATTGTATTTTTATTTTTTTGTTTCTTGTTATAAGTTGTGGTGTAATGGGATTTAGATTTACTTGAAAACAACTGCTCTTAAAGGCAACAACATTTATACAAAAAAACAAAAGTATAATGCTTGATGATGCACTTGATGAGTTTTGTGCCCTATGTTTACCTCATAGCCCTTAGTATCCGAGGTATTCACAAAGAAGAGCCCCCTGACCCTCAGGTTTTGAGACTGGACAACATGCTGTTAGCGGAGGGGGTGGCTGGCGCAGAGAAGAGTGCAGCCACAGCAGCTGCACTGGCTGCAGCAGCTGGAGGATTGTCTAGTGATGACAGTTCAGAGTATGCAGTCTACAGAGAGAAGCTGGCACAGATCCGAGAGATCTACCACACTGAACTGGACAAATATGAACAGGTGTGTTATTCAAGCATATAAAACAGTGACCTTTACTGGAATGTTACATGTCACTATAGTACTGTGCTTTTGTGCAGGCATGCAGCGAGTTCACTGGTCATGTGATGAACCTGTTAAGGGAACAGTCTCGTACTCGCCCCATTTCACCCAAAGAAATCGAATGTATGGTGTCTATAATCCATCGCAAATTCAATGCCATACAGAAGCAGCTGAAGCAGAGCACTTGTGAAGCTGTGATGATTCTGCGCTCCAGATTTATGGATGCACGGTCAGTGTGTAGATGCATTTTTATCTTGGCAAAATGGAAATAAGAAGGTAAACATCTGAAGTAGGGCATCACATTTTAATAACCTCAGATCTTTATACACATCTCATATGACACAATATTAAAACAAAAACCCATTTTATTTGAAAGCTCCTTTCAGTGCAAAAAGATAAAAGATTATTCAATTTTAATGTTCCAATGGACAAAAAAGACAAAAGAGCAGACCAAGCTTATGTCTGTTATTGCCAGCAGCCACATGGAGGAACTGAGATTGAATGAGATTTTTGCTCAGCTTTTGTGAGGTGTCTCTAAAGGTGTCTAGTCCATGTTCTCTCTTCCCTTTCAGGAGGAAGCGTCGAAATTTCAGCAAGCAGGCAACAGAAATCCTGAATGAATATTTTTACTCCCACCTTGCAAACCCCTACCCCAACGAGGAAGCCAAAGAGGAGCTGTCCAAAAAGTGTTCCATTTCAGTTGCCCAGGTCAGGACGTCACAGTCAAGGGTCTCTTTATTTCAAACTTTCAAACTATCCTTCATGCTTTATTACCCAAACTCTTTCAGGTGTCTAATTGGTTTGGAAATAAAAGAATTCGTTATAAGAAAAACATTGTAAAGTTCCAAGAAGAAGCAAACCCGTATCCCATAAAAACAGCTGTGGATGCTGCCAGTCACACTTTACAGCCTAGTGCAAGTCAAGCCAGTCCCCTTACCACACCAAACTCAGGTGAGGATACTCAACACAGTCTTTAAGTTAAAGTTAGGCTCTTACATTATTTTCTACAACTTAGCACCTCACTTAACCCGGGGGTGGGCATTTATTTTTCCCCAAGAGCCACATTAGAACGGTGGACTCACGCTGAATTAAAACATATTTTATACAAAATATAGTTTAAACTTTGAACTGTAGGCAAAACAATATGTGCAATAAACACTTAGTCACAGTCACTGCTGCACCCTCAGTTTTATATCCACTCTTTACAGTTTGTTCTAAAACCAGTGTAACTATCTCTCCCAGGGAGTAGAGATGCAAGCTTTAGGAAAGACTGTTAGTGTTTGGAGCATGTTGTAGTGGAATCAACTGATCACTGCAGAATATTGAAGGATAAGAGGAAAATATATGCAGTGTTTAATTATCAATAAATTATTAGTAAATGCTTGGCAGGCCGGATAAAACTGCCCAACGTGCCAGCATGTGGCCCCCGGGCCTTGGTTTGCCCACCACTGCCTTAACCCCTTCTTTAAACTTTACAGGACCAACCTCGTGTTATACTCCTGAGGGGATGTCATAAAGCCTGATCTCACTGCCTAGTTGTGAGTATATGAGGTTGCACTGTGTTGCCGGGGTAACCTACTTTCCAAAGGGTAGCCATAGCAACAGCCTTTATCTTTAACTTGCTGCACTGCATGTAAATGTACAGTCACTCAGCGAAAGAGTAGTTACAGTATTACATCACTGTTTACAAGAAAACAAGCTGTTTTGATTGTAATTTTTCATAATTATATATTAGTACATAGTCTCTCATGTCTCTAAAGGCTCATGATGGCTGAAAGGATGTTGTCCCATCTTCCCACTAAACAGGAAGTGTGCATCTGTGTGTCTTCCTGTTTTCACTCCTGACACAGACTACCGTTAAACTTTTTTATCTGTCTTTATAATCTCTCACTTTTATAAAAAAAACATTATGTAGTGTAACGTTTTAAATGCTTTATCGTGATGTGTTAGAGTTGTTCTTAATCATACATGGGGTCATCAAAGGAAAATAAATGTGTTATTTTCATGTCTTCCATGCATGTATGTGCTTTTTTACTCACTGAAGTATGATGGTGCATTCTTTAAGATTTTTAGATAAAAAAACTAAATAAAACACAACTTGATAAAATGTCTGTATCATGTTTTTTCTACAGTCACAAAAAGTAAAGTGTTAAGTCTTCTACATTTTTTTTTTTTTTGGGCACAAAACAGTGATCAATGTCTGTAAGTTTAGTGCTGTCATGTTTGTGTTGGTATTTCTCTAGTTAGTCTTCAGACTTGAACATGAGTCACTTGGATACTTAATAAGCAAACACTTGTACATCTACTTACTCCTGGGGCTGTTTATCTGTAGGATTGTTGCAGTAGCTGATAATACACTGAGTGACCCACAATGTGGCACTGACATTAATGTAATCATTGTACAATAAATCAATACATAATTGATTAATACAAAACAATTTAGGCACAGTACTTGTTATAATATATGACACAAAGGTCTGCTGAGTTCCTTACCAACATGTATTATTTTTTTGGTCAAATTCTTGGGCATTCTGGAAAAGACCTTTTATGATGACACAGTGACAGAAATATAATGTTTGGGTTTTACATGTGTTAAACAAATTGGGCACTAAAATGTAGAGCTTAAATTGGTAGTTTCATACAAAGTTATTAGAAGCACTTTATACAATAGCTTCTGGCAAATGTGGATCATGTTTGAGAGGGGGAGGGGTCGAGAGGTAAGTGAGGGGTAAAAGGTTGAAAAGTATGATAGAAAAAGAGACAGTCAGTGACAGATCTCATTCAGGAGAGACCCAGAGTGCCTCGGTCCAAAATGGATCTTTTACTGCAAGCTTTAATTCTTTGTTTTCTGTCATCTTCAGGTAATAACGGAGGATTGTGAGTAACCTTTAAACATTAGTTTTATTGACAATTGGACACAAATCTTTTTGAGTAATAATTTAAAAATAATTTAGATATGATTTTGAGCAGCTTATGAGCATTTACTAAATTAGGTGCATGCTCTAAATAGACTCTGCAAAAGTATTATTATCATCTGTATTATTCTACTTTTATCTGACTTTTGTTCAATTAAAGCTATGGGAAACACATTCTCAAATTAATATACATTCAACCTACTTAAAGGTAAAGCTATAAGACAACCATTTTAAAACATTTTGATATTTTTTAAGCCAATCATCCACTGTCCTTTAGGTCCATTGAGTCTGTTTGTTCAGGGTGTTTGCTTGAGGGAGGTGTTTGTATTATAGCCAGACCGCTCTGAAGGTTCACTGAGTTGAATACGTGTGTATTTGCATGTATGTGTCGTGTGTACGGGGTCACTGTTAACCCTCTGTCCTCTGCAGTGGTAAGTCAAGGCCCTGCTGTCACTGTGGAACCAAAGACAGTCAATGTCCGCCAGGGGGAGTCAGTGAGCTTCAGGTGCCAAGTGAACAGCGGCTCATCTGGAAATGTGGTTTGGCGGAGAACTAACAGCCAGCAGCTGCCAGGTAAGAGAGAGTTTATCCCGGGCAGCATGTGAAGTTTGGCATTTGAATGAATCCCACTGTTTTCTTTTAGACAACGTCAAGATTGGTCCGGGTAATCTTGTGTTGACCATTTTAAATGTTCGTCCCGAGAACCAGGGCCAGTACCGCTGTGTGGCGGTAACATCTGCTGGAAGAGTATTTGACACAGCTGTCCTCAATGTCAAATGTGAGTGTCTTAGTGCTGCCAAATATAGGTCTATTTATATCTGTACACATTCACTCTTTAGTACATACACATGCAGTAGGCCTGCAAATATAGTCGCCTACTGCCACAGACGCAACAATTAAAAATAAAAGGTTTCATCTAGGTTTTCTTTAGTGTAATCAGGTTATGTATACCTACATTTTAACCATACTTTTAAAACTCGTTTTATCTGGAGGATTTCCAAGAGCTTTATAAATAGCCTCCAGTAATAACATGGGTGTTCACAATTGTTTGCACTGATCCTTACTGATGTATAAAGTGTCAGTAACATAAGTGTTTTCTCTCAGTTCCACCTAAAGTTCGGCTGACACCTACAGGACCCCTGAGAGTCAGGATTGGTGAACGTGTGTCAGTGGAGTGTCGTGCCACAGGCCGACCACGTCCAAAGCTGACCTGGAAACGCCAGGGCTCCACTTTGCAGCTGGTCACTACATTGACAAGTGATGTTAATATAATCCAGGTAAATCCAATTCTCTAATTTACCCCTACTCCTTCCCCTTAGCCCTACCCCATGGCCCTGCAAATGAAGGGTTAAGGGGTCACAACTAAGACTTGGGACACCACACCTGTAGAGGCACAGACGTATAATAAGATTTATAATAATATAATTATAAAAGATGTCATAACGTAACGCATTGTAGAAGTGCTCATATTATAGGCTATATTTATAAGCTCATATAGTTTATAATGTAGTTTATATTTTATACACCACTTAATATTACGATATGGTCGAATAATACATTAATAATTAATAATATGTCATCATCATACAGTTTATTAATAACAGAGTATTGAGTTTTGCTCTGAACAGTATCAGCTGCTGTTTCCGCCGTCCCTGTTAAAAACGCTGAAGAAAGTTACTACGACAAGTTATTGACGACATATACATTTATATCATGTTATGCTTCAGCAAATAAAAAGTTCAAAATGTTCTGCAAATATGAGACTGTGACCTGTCAATGTGAGGCTAACTTTTGCAAACAAACATTTTTTACAAAACTTTCCAAGAAGAAAACAGATCAGTGCATAAACGGCTTCAAGATTAAAGGAACATAAAATAAAATCTTTATTTTTGCCCAAATTAGTTACATTTTGCACCTCTCTCACAGCCGCAGTGCTGGTAAACACACTGCATTATGGGAACAGGCAATACAAGGAGAATTTTGTAGGAAATGAATTTAATTAATCACATGTTTTTCTTTCTTTTTTCTTTTTTTTTTAGTGGCCTGCAGTACGTCCTGAGGATTCGGGTGTTTACATTTGTCAGGCTGAAAATATCGAGGGTATGACAGAGGTCAAAGTTGAGGTGATTGTGGATGGAGGGCCTGGTGCACCAGTGGCTTCAGTAAGCCCCACTGAAATGACTGTGATCGAGGGACACACAGTCTCAATGCAGTGTCAGGCCACCGGTAAGATGCTACACTTCTCACTTTTACTATGATTCTCTCACTTACATTTTATGTTTCTCGCTTAAGGCTCCCCGACTCCTGAAATCACTTGGTCCAAGCTACGAGCACCGTTGCCATGGAAACACACAGTGGTGGGGGGGGTTCTCACGCTGACTGAAGTTGGCCGCCAGGACTCGGGACAATACATCTGCAATGCCACCAACATACACGGCTACAGTGAGGCCTACACAGAAATGGAAGTGGAAAGTGGGTGTACAACAACTTTCTCTGTTTTCATTCAACAGGCTTTAAAGCTAATTTGAAGCAACATGATTAAATGTCTGTTATGTTTGTTTCCATTACATTCGTAGTATGCAATGAATAAGATAATCTACCCTATAAATAGAAATGCTCCTCACATGAGTTCTCTCCTTATAAAGTGTTCATTCTTGTTCTCCACACAGCACCTCCGTATGCCACCTGTCTGCCTGACCAGGTGAGGCTGCAGCCTGGAGATGCTCTGCGGCTTCAGTGCCTTGCCCATGGCACTCATCCCATCAGTTTCCAGTGGAGCCGACCTGGCAAAGCTTCACTGGCACCAGGGACAGAGACAACCAGGGATGGAAAACTCCTCATCGCTCACGTTCGAGTTACTGACAGTGGAACATACAAATGTGTTGCCAGCAACCACATTGGCTCCAGCGAGGCGCTCGCCAAAGTCATAGTGAAAGGTGAGCCACTGCGAACATCATCTGTGCTTCCTGACTAGACTACTTGGTCCTCAAACCTTTTCTTTTTCTTTTTCAGCTTAAGCCAATATGAAGACTCTCTATTTGAATGACAATAAAACATCTGTTTTCTGCAGCCGTAGAACGTTGACACTGAGAATTAAAATGTATTGCTATATAATAAATATTGAATACATAAAATATATGTACGCTACGCTATACGCTATATAAAATAAAGATTATTATTATTACATAAATGTATTGTAGCAAACAGAGCTATTAATGCTGTTAAAAGTTTTGTGGTAATGTGTGTAACTTTATTGGTTTGTTTTTTGCATTTTACTGATATTGTTACTGTTTTGGAGAGCTTTTCTGTTCACCTCTCCTGATTTACAGGGGTTTGTCCAACTAGGCCTAGACCCTGTCCTCGGCTCTTTATGTCACTGCTTTGCTTTTAGACTTGAGAAGCTGTCTTAAGCTGTTGCAAATTAAACATAAACAAATATTTTACTTGCTTTCAGATTCAAGCTTTTAACTTACAATAAAACATAATTTACATAATAGAATTATAATTTAGCTTTCATTTATTCCTTCATTCAATCATTGTTTATCTTCTGCTTATCCTGTTTTTGGACACTTGCTTGTTATATGCAGGGCTAACACCAACCATTCACACTTACATTCATTTATCACTCTCTTTAAGGACTAGAGGCCATGTTCACATGAAATTATTGACATGGCTTTGTGTAAGTCTCCAACTAATCAAATGTTTTACTTAAATGTCATGAGGTTATATTTAAGGCAGCTTTCCTTGAATGTTGGGTTTGACATTTAAGGTTCATGGAAGCAGGGGTTGGTTGGATGGACTGCTGTCAGACCGACGCCTCTAACTGCACTGTTACTCTGGCCTCCCTTCGAAAAAGACAGCCACCACAGAGAAAACAACATTAAGAATTGCCCCCTTGCTTTGTATTTCAATCTTTACAAACATCTTCAAAGCTATAGGGAGGAAATATCTGCCTTGTGTCACCTCCATCCGCCCCCTCACTTTGACTCACTGAGCCAGACAAAACAAATGGACCTCAGAGGAGAGCAGAACAAAGGCATGTACAATTCTGTTTAATCTGTGCCATGTGAGGAGATCTGTTTGTGGCTTTCACAGTGTGTGTGGACATATTTGTACCTACACTGAACTCAAATAGAGCACAACATAAACAGGGAAGGTCAGAAGGCTCTGCATGTCGTCTCAGTTTTAGGAAGTCTAATGATGGTTTAATGCAGTTCAGAAGCAGCAGGTTTACATTACAGTAAACACTCTGGGCCATGCACTGCTTATGTTAGTCTTAAGATGAAAAAGGCCATTTGTGGTATCTACATCGAAAGAGAGCAAATGTCCAACTAATGCTGCAGTGGTTTTTAGTTTTCAGCTGTGGCTCTCGGATTGACTCATTCTTTTTTTGACAAATGTATACAATAAATATTGAATACATAAAATATAATTTAGTTGCTTACCAGTAAATCTAATCTGATTAAGCCCCCTTTTGCTCTTTAGTATGCAAAAAATAAAACCATACAATGCATTTGTAAACAATGCATTATTCTGTAATAAAAGCTTATGTTGACTATTGTTGGATTGAATAAAGTTGTTGAACATCCTGCAAACCTGTCATTGTCAACATCATCCGCTTTAGATTTGAGAACATAATGTCCCCCTACTGCATTGGTCTGTTTTATGTGTCACTTTGTGTTGCCATAGAATTTTCATAATCTTAGTCTTAACCACAAAAGTGGGTAAATGTCACCTAGAGACGGTGTCGTATAAAAACCACTTGAGGTTTAGATAGAACTTGAGCCGCACAGTCTTCTCTTTATCAACTTAGGCTCTGCAGAACATGCATTTATCTTATACTGCACTGTCAATGTATATTATAGACACAAGTAAAAGATGAAATATACTCATAAAGAGCTGTCACATTATTTGTAGAACGTGCTCAGCCGCTGTTTGTGTGATTCATTCATTCTGGTCTGTTTCCAAATGAAAACACTGGTTAATGTTACTGCCACTAAATAAACCCTTCTTTCCAAAGGTTGTGCACGAGGAACATTTTCATGTTTGTTAGTCCAGAGATCAAGCTAAATATTTGAAAAATGTATCCAGCTAAATGGTTGCATGACAGGCCTTTTAACTGTAACGGCTCATACATATTACATTCATTTGGGACTCTCGTGGGAACTGTTTTAAAACGTTCTCACGGTCCTGGGAAGGATGTGATGTGACATTTATATTATCTGTTTTGTTATAATTATCCAAAGCCAGAGGTGGAAAGTAACAAATTACATTTACTCGCGTTACTGTAATTGAGTAGCTTTTTTGTGTACTTCTACTTTTTAAAGTAGTTTTTAAAATCTGTAATTTTACTTTTACTCAAGTATAATTTGTTTAAAGTATTGTACTTTGTTACATTTTAAATCATATCCGTTACTGAGTAAAAAAATAAATAAAAAAAAATAAAATGGGGAAAAAAAAAAATCGCACCCCGAGAACAAACGCGCTAAACTGACAGGAACGATGGAGATGTTGTAGAATAATGTTGAAGGTGTAGTAAAATTAATCTTTGCAGTTTCTGTATTAACAGAAATATCAAATATGCATTTTGAAATTCTGGTCTATGTAAGACAACACCTTGACCAGATGGCAGAGGCAGCGGTGGAGCAAGATGAGTAACATTCATCAGATGAAGATTTCTTCTCCTCAATGAAGTCCAGAAGGTCACAAGGTACAGGGGATTGATATTATCTTGTCTTTTTTTGAACTACACTACCCCCACCCCAGCTGTTTAAAAAAAAGTAACGCAGTAACTTTAACTCTGAGTAAATTTTTAATGAGCTACTTTTTACTTTAACTTGAGTAGATTTTTAGACTGGTAACTTTACTTTTACTTAAGTAAAATTTCAGTGAAGTAACAGTACTTTTACTTGAGTACAAAATTGTATTACTCTTTCCACCTCTGTCCAAAGCACACGCAACACTTTGCAATCTACATTAACACTTGCTTGATCTTGTGACTTGTGACACTGCTGGCTTTCCTGCAAGTTTCAGTTTCAACTCAAGCTTCAAGTAAGTCTGTTTTAAAATGAAGACATACATTTTATCTATATGTATGATCCATTTAGTGCCTTTAGTGCTACTTTTGAAACCATTTTCTTGTTCAGAGTTATTTAAAGAATGTGACCCCACCTGCGACCTTACACAAAGCACTGTCTATTCCTTAATTTGGTCTATAAAGATAGAAAAGAGAAAAGAGTAGGTTTTACATTTACACAGTTTTATTAGTGCCAGTGAAACAAAGAAAAAGAGTAAATGTGATATGAGTTATGTGTCAAACAGTATGATTTCAGCTGGTAACTCCCAGACCCACCACGAGAAACTAAATGAATGATAGCAATAACATTAACACTAAAAAGTATGCTTCAATTCTAAAACAATGTATTGCTGATTCAACTGTGTGTACTCAAGGGCACACATACATATCAAAAAGAAAATGGAACACGTACAATATTGTCGGCAGATCTGCTCTACTGATGTCTGCTTTAACTTAGCTCTTTGTTTACTCAAGATGCTGAAGGAAGATGTTCCAGTTGTGTTGTCTTCCTGTCTTCATGAGCATGTCTCTGTGCTTTTTTTTTCTGTCTCCTTCATGTCTGGGCCTCTCCCTACACAAATAGCATGAAAAAAGAACGAAAACTTAAGATGGCACTTGAGAAAGGTCAATGAGATGGGCCTGTGAGGGTTGGGTAGGGGAAAGAGGTCACCACTGCTTGCTTTTCTCTCACTGTGTCTGAGCTGAGAAAGATTGTTGCCCACACACAGTTACCTTGTTGTGAGCTAGGAACAACAGGATTTTGCTCGTTATAAGTTTGGCTTCTCCCATGTCACGACACACAAAAGATGTACATCAGTCATACATTATCAGTTTGGACCAACTATCATACAAGACTAACAGATTAACCCATGATTTTTTCTCTGAAGCACAAATGTGAAACTAAGTAGTCCTACTTGCATTTTCCTTTCTGATTTGCGTCATAGCAGAAAACACAAAACAACAGTAAAAGAAAAGAAAGGGGGTTACCAGAAAGGTGAATCAACCTTAGAGAGTACTTTGTGGTTAGGAAGTGTGATGGCAATAAAATTTACCACAAGAAGCCCGGTTTGAGTATATATTTTTTTACCACTAAACACACATTAAGTCATCCAAAGTCATAAACGTCTTCAAATGAACAATAGCATCTGAGGAAATATTAGTTCCGTATAATCACAGCAAATCTCCACACCTTTAAAACCTAAAAAGTCTGCATTCTTCTGTGAGTCAGCAATGTTTGAGTTGGTTGTCATGGGGTTGAGTAAATGCACTTGAGTTTGAGTAAATGCACTCAAAAACACAAGTAGGAGTTAATGTAATGTATTAGACTGGATTAGGACAGATCTAGAATTACTTACTGGCAAAGCTTAAGCGAAACCAGCAGCTGCTTGGAGGAGCTGTTAGTCACCAGCCCCTCTCTCCCGGACTCCTCTATCCCCCCTCCCAGCAGAGGTTGGGAGGGGGGGTCTCTCTCATGAGAGCGTGGTGAATAGCTCCTGAAATAGAGCCCACTGGAGCAAGGAGGGAAATCTCATCTGAAAGGAGGCGCTGGGACAATGAAGGGGGTTGTTGTGTGTGAACCCTGGAGAACGCAGGCAGAGTTACAAGTGGAAATATAGAGAATAGAGGGGAGAAAAAAAAAGGGAATGAACAAACTGAAATGGACAAACAAATCGAGATAAGTGAAAGAGAAGAGTGTGTGGAGCGAGGGGGGCGGAGGGGTGGGGACTGAGGCGTGCACTGTGAGAGTCAGAGCAGCTAAGTTGGGGAAAGTTCACTCTTGAATTTTTCTTGTCATACATTAAGAGGAGCGATCTTTAAAACCTTCCTAATTCCACATGTGATGGATTTTATGAGCCTCTTTGGAATTTAGACTCACTGGGAACAATACTCTTTTCATAAGGACACACGTTCATTGCAGATTCCACGACATGAAGCCTGGAAAGGAGCTGCTTTTGCTTGGTGAGTTTGTGTTGATGTCTGGCAGTTTAGAGAAGGCACGAGATGTTAGACACTGAGGTTGGGGCATTTGGGGGCAGGCAGCGTGGCTCTTCACAGTTTACACACAGCTATGAAATGAATGTCTTAAGGAGCAGTTAACACTGACCATGGCTTGTTGTAATATGAGTGGGTTTGCTTAGGGACGTGTGTGTGTGATGTGGTCAGAGTGACTGTTGAGTCAACCACCACCAAACCACTGCTGCTTTTCATTCATTTAAACTACTGTTATACTGTGGCAGTGTAGCAGACAATACAAAACAACACTAAAGTGACAAAGTTGGCCTGAACAGAGCTTTCTACAGTTACTGGTCACCGAAGGTCAAGTAAACCACAAAAGCATAGTCCAGTATTTTTGTTAAAGGGGGTCTATGAGACACAGACAGGAGCAACAAATGACACAGGCTTTGAGGTATATGGGCTGCTGATTAAACACACCTTTGTTAAAACTAGGACAGCTTCTAAGACTTCAAAAATGACATGGAAAACAAGCTCATCTAACATCTTATTCCATATATTCCACATATTCTATATTTTTTTTGTTTTTTTTAATGAATTTAGTTTGGTTGCAAAATATCACACTTTGCTCTGAGTTACAATGAAACACTATAGGGGCTTGTTTCCCAACACTGTGGTCAAACTTTCTAGCACAGGAAATACTTGGCACATAGACTACACTTTCAGTTACTGTGCTTCTCTGCCATTTTAAATCTGAGCACATGTTTGTACAGAAGTAACACGACAATTGTGAGGTGTGTGCTGTTAAGTATTAGCTTATCTGTGTTTTTCGGATTCAAAGAGTGCATTGTGAAAGCTGTCTCAGAAATGTTGGTGTGTGGTACTGTTTTGTGTTTGTACACTAAAAAGATGACATAAGATAAGTGGCTTTTTAAAGTGATGCAAACATGCTGCGTCACACTTGTGCACAAAAGTAGATTTATGTCATTGATACTAGGACTGCATGTGATTGTAACTTCTCTTTCTGTTTGGGAAAACAGAAATAAGGGTAAGACAAAAGGGACATGCACAGTTTGTGAGCTCACTGGTCAATGGAAGTCAGCTGAGCCTGGCACAAAGTCACGCTGTCGGTATTTTGAGGTCTTTAGTCATGAAGTTAGTGTGGGTCACATTGTGACCAACAAAGGGAAACACTTGGACTTGGGGCTAGTGTTTATCTCACTCTAATGAAATCTATATAGAAAACACAAAACCAAATCAATCAAAGTCAGGCTCTGAGGCCAATTTTGGGTTAATAGAATTAATATTAGCTGCCCTCAAGTTATACATAGAATTTATGGAGAGTCGTACAGCACAGGTTCAAAATACAAATTCTGTTCAAACCTGTTCAAATCCAACTAAAACCTGTTCAAATCCATCTAAAACCTGATCAAATCCAACCAAAACCTGATCAAATCCAACTTAAACCAGTTCAAATCTGAAATCCAACTAAAAGATGTTCAAATTCAACTAATGTTTAGTCAAATCCAAATAAAAGCAGAGACTGTTAGCCCTTGGAAATTTTACTCTCATCAAATGTGACCCTCTTTGCAAAATGTTTGGAAAGCCCTGTTTCATCGTAAGAAATATAAGTAGTGAGTGTAATCCAAAATGAATGGGATAGAGTCTGGAATGTAAACAATCATTATTAAATTCAACAATTTGTGAATAAAAAAGATAAAACAAATGTTACGCAATTTATGTTCATGTTTATGGCTTGCATCTCAGATAAGCGCTGAGGACAGCATTAATCTTACCCACTGGTGTCACAAAACAGTGATTTAGATCAACTTGAAGCTCAACAGATGATAGAACAGTTCCAAAGACGTGTCAGTGCTGATTCAGGTCTAGTTTTGGAGTGTTACTCAGTTTAAAAACTGTTTGAACAAATAAATAAATTCAGAATAATTTCTTGCCATTATTGTTAATCTTTGTCCAGCCACAATTTTAGGTTTCCATCTAAGCCTGTTACTATGAACCTGAACGATGTGTTTTCTGTAAACACAATGTTCCTCTTTTCTTGCTGTCCTCTGACGCATCAGGGTCCAAAAAGCACTAAAAGATGGGTAACACTGAAACTATCTGCAGGAAGTAATGTTCTCTGAGGCCAAAGTGTGGCAAACCCTTGTGAGCAGTGTTTTGTGGGTTACCATTATTCAAAATGCCAAAGGAGCCATCTTATATTGTACAGTTCCTTATTGTACTTAATCATGTTCAAATCCAACTAAAACCAAGTAAAATTACATTATTTTTTTTTGGCAACCCAAATAGAATTCCCCGTGACCCACTTTTAGGAAACAATGCTTTAGAGGACTAAAATATTAAGTTAAATCCAACTTTTCTTCCTCAACTAACTCCAAAAGTTAAATTCTCACTCAAGATGGGCGTGCTCCTCAAAATGCCTTGTAATGCAATTGTGTTTAGTTTGCCCTTTACCCACAATTATGACTTAAGGGTTTTGAGTACACTGTCTTTGTCTCTTGTCTTTTCCAGGTTTGATAATTGTGATGACAGAATGTGCTCCTGACTGCCCAATTGGCTATGAGTCACACCAGAACACCTGTGTCGGTAATAAACTTATTTCAATTCTGATCCTAATTGCATTGTTTTTGCACATTTTTGTTGAAACTAATAATCAGGCAATGGGCCTGGGCTGTGGCTAAGTTTCATTCAAAAAAAATAATAATAATAATAAAAAAAATTATAATTATGTTCATTTTAGGCAGTAGGCTCCTCATAGGCCACCGTCTCAATGTATAAATGTAGAAGAAATGACTTTACTCTTAGACGCCTTGTGGTGTCTCAAAGAGCTGCTTGATTTGTGTATTTCTACTTAAATTTCCAGATGAAGATGAATGTAAAAACGAGGCTCGTAACGGAGAATGCAAAGTGCTTCAACACACAGGGCAGTTTCTATTGTCAGTGTTTGCCGGGATTCTTTAATATCGATGAGAAGGAGAATTTTACCTTAGAGGGACACTGCCAAGGTGAGACATTTGTGATGATGAGAGTCATTGGAGTGTGTGATGTGTGGACCTCTCCTAACTGAACCTGCTGTCTGTCGTTTCTCAGATATCAATGAGTGCACAGATAATAAAGACATATGTGGCCCGGCAGCTTTGTGTACAAACCTACTGGGGAGCTACAATTGCACTTGCAAATCTGGTTACATGAATAACAGTGCCGTTTCTGGAGTGCAATGTGTTGGTGAGTTATGTGCAAAGTAATCACTAAAAAGTACATGACAAAACATTTTAGATTCTCAGACTTTTCTTAATGAGTACCAGCTCATTACCTCAAGTACCACCTACTCTTCTGTATTAGCTACAGTACTGGTCATATAAGGCCTACAGTAAGAAACATTAGAAGAAGAATATCTAGAAGTGTAGCCTGGTAGCTACTAAATATGTAGGGACCATTTTTATTCCTGTTGCTTAAAGGAAAACTCTTTAAACACAGATTAATTGACAAAATTCCCATTTAAATGGCATCAACATGTACAAAACTGGGACTTTAAACCAAGCCAGAGGTAAACTTTTTTGTTGCTCCCTTTGCATATTTAATTTGGCAAAGACGGATTGTGAAAGTGCACTGGCTTGTGACTCCCTATGGCTGGATTTATTGTACAGTATAAGATTATTGTTGAAAAAAAAACATTACAATTTCCTAATCATATTTTTGATGTTCCACTTTAAAAACATTTTTACTTCAGAGACTCAAAGAAGCCTTTCGGGAAAGTACCAAAAAACACAGGAGTTTGAGTAATATATCGACAATGTTTCATATTGTCTATTCAAAAGCTATTTGTAGAAAAAGATCCATAGATGGACTGTCAGCAGCTGTGTCTGTGTTTACTCCCAAGTTTGCCTTCATAACCTTTAATGAGTAACCACTAGCTTTACCGTACATGGAAACACACATACCTAAGCACCCCTCTCAGTTCTGTTTATTTTTATATTAATTTTAATCTGTTCTATTAATCAGTTATAAAAAAATTATAAAATAAACTCTATTGATCTGAACAACGCTATTTTCACTTTTAATAGTACAATTTTAGAGATTCAAAACACAGCAGCAATAGAACAAACATCATTTTCAATACTAACAAGGCTTAAGTAAGACCATGTAAAACCAGTTGCCTCTAACACACTTAAAGCTCTACTTCTGTGTTGATTTTTTACTTATTTTTTTGATACACAGACATTAATGAATGTGCAAATGAAATCTGTGGAAAGGAAGGGACTTGTGTAAACGATAAAGGGAGTTACTTCTGCACGTGTCCAAATGGCTACACAAACTATGGGAACCAAAGAGCTCCATGTTCAAGTGAGTACAGTCCTTTTATTTAAAGGGTTTGAAATTATTTGTTTATTTACACCTTACTTTCTTCTTCATAAAGTTCTCAACAATGTCACACCCGCAGCACTGCTGATTCATTTGCACTGCTTTCAGTTCCTGTTATTTAGCGTCATTTGTAAACTTTCACTTAGTCTTTACGGCGCCATCTGCTTTTAGTTATGTACTTTGTAGCTCTAAATAATCTGCATGGCGTATGACTCATGAGAAGTTTAATTGCTGGCCTTATATATATCAACATTGCTCTTCCTGCGCTTGTACCAGACACTGATGAACTTAATTGTAATCATTATGACACCTTATTATTTTAACAGAATTAAACTGTGACAGCTTCAAAGTACATGAACTGGTAAGATACATTTTGTTCACATTTAACACCACTTTAACCACAATAATCTCTCTGCTTTAAGTGCTGTTTCTTAGAATAAGACAGAATAAAACATTTTCTGCCCATTTAGGGTTTTTGTAATTGAACCTTAGTGTATTTCTTTCTATTTTGCCCTTACAGTCTCCCTCTCAGTCACTTAGCGGCCTGGCAGCTATCTTCTCCATGATGGGAAACAGCTGTTTGGCTCTGTCCAACTCGAGTACAGCTGATGAAGGGAAGACTAATGGAGAGGCGCTACTGGAGGTTAGAAAAGCACATACAAAAACACATTCACAGACACACAAAGACTTTACGTGCCTCTTGACTTTGAGCAGAAACTCTTCACTGCGACTGAGTCCATCCTGTCGCCCGGTCATCAGCTGAACCGCAGTGAAGACGTGAGCGATCTGTTAAATGCAGTGGAGGACTCAATTAGATTCATTGGTCCACAGCTCAAAAACAACACCAGGATGGAGACCACAGAGACTGGTATTTATTAACGAAGATAGATTTTTACATGTGTGGAGAATGTGTTGTGAAAAACAAATGTTTGAAATAAATGGGTGAACAGATGCTGAGATTGCGGTGCAGAAAGGAAGCACGCCGCCAACTGGACCATTGAGTCTGACCAATGAAAATGCTCGCCTTGACACAGACTGGACGACAGCATGTGGGAAAGGATTTTACCCTGGTAAACTTTTCATATGTCATTATTTTATCCTCCTCAAGGCTTATAGGTGCTGTTTGTTATATGTCTCATCATTTTCTCTTTATCATTGCTTAATACAGGGTTTGCCATGGCTGCACTGCTGAGTTACAAAAACCTCGACAATTATGTAAAGCAGTCTTTTGAGGAACTGAAAGGACATGAAAAACATGGCGTAGAGCCATCCTTCCAAATCAACTCTAAAGTTGTGTCAGTTGTCGTCTCTAACCCATCCACTCAAAACCTGAGCGACCCAGTCTCCCTCACACTCAGACATACTGAGGTAAATCTGATTCAAAAACTATTTTAGCTATTTTAAAAGAATAACAATTCAAAGGCAATCATATACAGAGAAACATCCTTTTTTTCTATGCTTTGTTATTTCTGCATTAGGCAAATGAAGAGTCCGAAACAGTCAAGTATATGTGTGCATACTGGAACAAGAGAGGGGCCTGGGCCACAGACGGCTGTCATCAAGAGCGCTCTAATGCCACACACACTGTGTGTAAGTGTCAGCATCTGAGCAGCTTTGCCGTTCTCATGGCTCTGTATCCCATAGAGGTAAGGACACAGAGAGCATGAACATGTGTTTTCCTATTGTCAGAAACAATAAAAATTTTAATTAATGGTCATCCAAATTAGCCCCATAAAAGCTGACAAGCTAGTGTCATTGTTGGTGTTGCTCCAAACCTTCACAAACTATTTTCCAAGAGCAGCAGGCATCGGTTTTTAATTAGTCAAACCTCATAAATCCAATAAAGGACCAAACAGTAAACAGACAATGAACATTTGATATTATCACAGTTGGGTTCTCTGTTTTTGTGTTTTCCTCTCCTCTAGCACACCTTTGGACTCCAGTTGGTGACCAAGATAGGCCTGGCCATCTCCCTGGTGTGTCTGATATTTTCCATCTTAACATTCACCTTCTGCCACTCCATAAAGGGCACCCGCACCACCATCCACCTCCACCTCTGTATCTGCCTCTTTGTGGCTGACCTCGTCTTCCTCACAGGCATCTCACGGACTGAACCTGTGGTATGTTTATACAAGAGAAAACGTCACATTTTGGGCTCAAAAAGAAATAAACTTTCCTCACACTCATCGAGATATGCTATTTAAAAACAGCAAAACACACTTTCACCTCTTTAGACTCCAGACAGAAGACAGCTTTTACTGCCAAATATTCACTGGGAATATTAGCCCTGTGATAGACTTTATCCAGATTCAACTAGCTATTTGGTTCTTTGCGTTTCCTCTTCCTGTTCCTCTTCCTCTTAAATAAGTCTCCTTTGTTTCCTTTTCCTTTAAGCATCCAAAACAAGGAAACTAACCATATAGGGTTCTGACCTGAATTCCCCATTGGTGTGTGAATAATTTAAGTGTTTGAAATGAAACCTTGTGTTTAATTTGTGAGCTTTGATAACTTGTAATGACATTTAATCATGGTGTACCACTGGCACTTTGTCCAGTTTTAAACTTGTTTATGTCTTTACTAAACTATTTGTTTTATCATATTACATTTAAGGGTGGCTGCAGGTTTGTTGCTGCTTTGCTGCATTATTTCTTCCTGGGAGTCTTCACCTGGATGCTATTAGAAGGAGTACAGCTGTATCGTATGGTGGTCCTGGTTTTCAACGCCACAATGAGACCCCTTTACATGTATCTCGTCGGTTATGGGATGCCTCTTGTTATAGTCATTATATCAGCAGTCATTAGACCCAAAGGATACGGCACGGAGCAGTAGTAAGTATAGAAACATACAGTAGCTGCAGTTGTGGGGTTGTACTGTATGTGACATAGTAATCTGATTACAGCACTACACACACTTTCTGTTCTCTAAGTGGTGATGTAAACTAAATGAATTCAAGAGCATTTGTTTTTCTTTCTCCTAACTAGCTGCTGGCTGTCTCTGAAAGATGGCCTCATCTGGAGTTTCTATGGGCCCGTGTGCGTCATAATCATTGTGAACGTCTGGTTTTTTATCATCACTGTGTGGAAACTGGCTCAAAAGTTCGCTGGGCTTAACCCAGATCTGTCCAAACTACATAAAATTAGGTGAGTGGGGATGATCTTTTAATCTAGTCATATGTTTGCAGAAGCATTTAATCACATTTATCATAATCAAACCACGAAATAAAGCCAGTCTACTGTTGGAAGCTTGTGGAATTGGAATATGTGCAAAGGAAAAGAAAGGGAGCATTTTCGGGAGGAAATGAAAGGAATGTCTTCACAGCAAAGAGTGAGGGTCTTGTTTAACTTTGCCATCCATCTACTCAACTGCATAGACAAAGCTGCATTAGTCTGAGCTGAAAGATTCCATAGACAAACAAAGTCAACCGTCTGTGTTACCCAATTTATTCTGTTCAACCTGTTGGGCTTCAAGAAAACCAGACTTTGATCTCACTGAGAATTATTACATACTTACTAGCTTTTGTAATACGTCAAGACAAAATACTGCTGAGCAGTTCAGTTTATTTGCCATTTACAAAAGAAAGTTGAATGAGTAAAACGGTGCTTAAGTGATAATTCAATTCATGTTTAACTTTTATTGTCATTGGGAGAAGGGACAGGAAACGGGATGAGAACATTTGCTACATTAAACACTGTGACACAGACAGAGCAATGGTGGTTGTCATTAGCCGTGTGAGTGCAGGCCCTTTTCTTTTCTCATCTGTAAGAGTCATCACATGCTCGAGTGCTTTCCTCTGTATCTTATCTTTATTTACTGGACAGAACTCTTTTTTCACATACTGACTCATCTGTGCGCCTGGACCCCTACTAATATTTTGTCTTCCTTATTTTGTTTTCCACTCCCTCTATTCTGCTGCAGAGCGTTCACAGTGACATCCATAGCCCAGATGTGTATCCTGGGCCTCATGTGGGTGTTTGGGGCCTTCCTGTTCCAAGAAGCGGTTGCAAGTTTAGCCATGGCATATATCTTTACTATTCTCAACAGCCTTCAAGGAGCACTGGTCTTCATCATGCACTGCTTACTGTCTAAACAAGTAAGATATATATTTGTGCATGTGTGTAGCAATATGAAACCATGACTGTATTAGCGTCATTATATCATATCTGTTCTTATGCTTTAGACAGGTTTTTTTTTTTAGACACAAACTCTGTTCATGTGTAATTTTTGTGTTATTGTAGGTCGTTCCCATCTCATTTTTAGAATGTGTTATATGTGTATTTTTGTTGTAAGTTGCAGAATCCCATCAGGTTTTTACCTGTTGAAGATATGTTTAGTTCTCAAAAGAAATATATGTTCCACACATAAAGAATAATTGCAAATGTCACATGTAAAATAATATCCAAAATCTCTACAGGCCTTTTTCACGAGTAGAGTCCATCTTTTTCATTTCTGACATTTTACTGCCCTCTGCAGGTCAGAGAAGAATATGCCCACATTTTCTCTTCCATCTGCACAACAAAGGAGAAGAGATACTCAGACTTACTCAGCAGTACTAATCCCTCCAGCAGCCAGTCGCAGGTAAGCCTAATGTCAGAGCTTTAGAGCTTTTTTTCTTTGTGTGTTCTGTCTTTGTCTAACACCTGCTTGTGTTCATTTAGGGCTCCCGGAGTGGGAAGGTCACAGGAGAATCTCAAATATAAAGGACTGGGACTGGGACCCCATAAAATATACACACCTCCTTGGGCTTCACCAACATTTTTCTTCAAATTTAATCTATTTACTGTTTAACTGTTTTTGTTCCGAGATACTGGGATTGGGATTCCCGAAAATTAAATGTGAATCTAAATGATCTTCTAAATACAAGCAACACTCCCCAATAAATCATTTTATTTTATTTTTAGTTTCAGAGTGTAGAAGTATATATTTTGGATAGCTTATTGAACACATTATTTTAGCCAAATGATCATGACTATAATTGTAGTAAATGTACATAAATACCCCTATAAGCTGTATTTTTATTACAGGAAGAAAAGTGATACTAATAAACCCTGATATTTATTTTTAAGTGAAGCCTTTAAAATTAACTTAATGTGTAAAAAATAATGATAATTTTTGTTTTAGGTGGTGTATGTAATATAGATTTAGACAACTTTGGGCGACATTGTGGAAGAGTTAGCACTGCCTGGGTTTGATCTCTGATCTGGGTTTGGCATGTTCTCCCTGTGTTTGCGTCCTCCAGGTACTCCAGTTTACCCCTACCACAAAAACATGTACAATAGGTCCCCTATGGAGGGCCAGGACTCCCCTGAAAAAGATTTGTAATCTCAGTGAGACTTTCCTGTTTAAATAAAGATCAAATAAATAAATACACACATAACAGGCCCCTTTTAAGACTAGGTTAACAATGGCACTGTGAGAGTTTCAACAGTTTATTCTTTCACATTAAACAAAGTAAGTGACTTTTTGTCACTTGTGGCTTTCAAAGTTAAGACTAGGTTTATCTGTGTTGGAGCTATGCTTTTCTCTAAGTATCTGTGCCATTTTGAATGACCATGAACTAAAATAACCCTAGCCTGGATGATTGCCTGGGCTTCCTGTGAAACACAGACTGTTTACTAAATTAAATTCTGTTCCTTATCACAATTTAATTACTGCCCGAGCACACTTTGTCTTGAAACTGAACTTGAGTTAAAGCTTTGAATTATTTTACAGCACTTTTTCTTTCAGGAAACTTGACACCACTGTTACAATTGAAAGGACAGTTTACATATTGTATAAAGCTAGAATTGTAATATATATTTTTAAATGTACGCAAGATTTATTGATGGATATTGGTTTTAATTTGTGAACGACAAATCAATAGTTTTATTTTGCCAGATCCTTTTTTTTTATAAACTGTCCTGCATTTCTTATGTGTACACCAGTTTCTACTAAACATATGTTATTCTCTTAGCATAGTGTTTTTTATGTGAAAAGCTACATGTCTTAAGCAGCATTTTGTGAATGTAAAAACATACAGCTACTTTAGGTGTTTTAGTTTAAATATGAGCCTATTTTTCTACTTTTTTGTTGTATGACTGGTACTGTTTTCCTCAATGAGCTACATATATTTGTATTAAAGCTTTTCATATAAAACATTAAAATTGCATTTTTATTTGTCCAAGTTAGAAGATCTGTCGTCTTTGAATAAAGATCTTAGGCGTGCCATTTTTTAGTGTAGGAAAAACCCTATTTTTTAAACACTCAAATCAAAAACTATACAAGTTTTTGAGCAGCCACTGATCAAACAGAGATGCAAGTTTTTATTAAAAAAGCAGGTATTGAAGTGACAAGCGTAGCCTAAATTTACTGGGACACAATAAAAGTAGTCATGAAACATACACTGACATGTTTTACAAGGAATCCTGCTTTTATATTTCTAGTTACATTTCACAGTCCATATGCTGTGTTTGATGTCCTCGGGCCACAGAGGCAGAGCCTGACTTCCAAAGTGAAAAAAACAGATGACGTCGCTCTAGGTTTATAAGTTGTAACCTGCTCTGTTCTGCTCAGTGCAACCCTTCACCAGCGTCTGACAGCTACCCTTCACTGTCTCTGGGATAGTGAATACAGTTTTTTTAGTTTCATTAGTTTAGGGAAAAATGAATATGTAATGTTATTTATCTAATTTCTGTTAGATAAGAGAAGCCTAGACTTTTTTAAATCTTCCCCAGGGCACAGTATGGGTCTGAAGGCTGTTGTCCTGCTGTGCCTCGCTGCTCTTGGAGCTACAGGAGTGCTCAGGCTCTCCTGGCTGTGGAGCCTGCTGCCGGTGCTTGGGCTCTGCATGGCACCGAAGTGCTCCAGGAGATTCATTCAGGTAGCTTTGTGCACCATCAAAAGAGACCTCATGTAAGTAGCTCTGGAGCTCTCCTCCTAGCATTCATGTTTATATATGTTTCCTGGAATGGGTCAATTTTTTATTTTATATACATCCATAATCTAGCAAATCCATTGTGTCTGTAAGTTAGTATTTATTACAAAGAAATGAGTAAATCTGTTTTGTTTTGCTCTGATAAGTAATCAGATTGACTGACATTGACATTACAAATCAAATCTGATCAGGCTCACTTTTGAAGCCAGTGCGAATATAGCCTTTGTGCCATTTCAAAACATACTGGCCACGTGCATAATGAGATTAAAAATATATATATTATGAACCACCTCCAATGCTTATTTTTGCTCTTGTCACATGAAGGTGTTTGGTTGTCCTACTAAAAGTGAAGTGGTCCATGTACCGTAACATGTGGAGAAGAAGCACAGTCCCTGCCTTGTTCGCTCAGACAGTCATGCGTCACCCTGACAAACCTGCCCTTGTCTATGAGCCCACAGGAGAGGTACAGCACACAAATAAAAAATACATCATTGAAGCACCATGATTAATCTTAGAGTAAATGTGTAATTGTGTCCCCAGGTTTGGACTTTCCGAGAGCTACAGGAGCGATGCCATGCTGTGGCTCACTGGGCACTGGGACAGGGTTGGGCAGAGGGAGATGTAGTAGCTCTGTACCTTGAAAGCCAGCCTTCAGTAGTGGCTTTGTGGATGGGTTTGGCGATGGTCGGCGTTGAGGCTGCATTTATCAATTACAACCTTAGACTGGATTCACTGCTACACTGTGTCAAAGTGTCGGGGCACGGGCATTGGTGTTTGGAACAGAGCTGACTGAAGGTACGTACTTACTACACATTTAAGCTGATAAACACACACAAAGTTTTGTCTACCAGCTTTTTGCTTGTTCTTTTACTTTTATTTAACCGGGTATGTACAGTATATACAAATGTTAAAAAAAGTAAGTGGCAAAAAGCAACTGCAACAAGCTGAGTTTTTGACTCTGATGAGCAACCAAGGAATGAGTAAGTCTGATCTTTGACTCCGGTCTTTCTGTGAGGAGTCTGCATGTCCTCCACGTGTTATCATGGGTTCTCACCAGGTACTCCAGCTTCCTCCCACCGTCCAAAGACATGCATGTATAGGTTAATCAGCAAATCTAAAGTGTCCCTAGTGAATGAATGTGAGAGTGAATGGTTGTTTGTCACTGTATATGTCTAAATGTTAGCCCTGCGACTAACTGGCCAATGTCCAGGGTGTACCGCGCCTCAGGCCCAAAGCTGCTGGGATAGGCTCCAGTCACCCGCGACCCGTAACGGGACCAAGCGGAAGAAAGTGAATGAATGAATTATATGTCAAAGTTGCTCAATCATTGTATCACAAAACATCAACAAAAGATTCAAAAGATATAATTTTTGTAACACTAGATGTTGTAAGCTTCTGCATTACTCAGCCCCAGCTTCTTTTGCCACAGGACCTCTTAGAATATCTCGACATTGGTGTGAAAGGACAGGTACTTTTTTGTGTGAACACAACTGTGAAGTGTATTTTAGAGTCCTGCGAGCATACTGCGAGCGTAATGTGTCATTGGGTTTTGATAAATGCTGTCAAAACTTTACATGCTACATTAACATCAGTAAAAAATCTTCTTTTGCAGTTGTGTCAGAGGTGAGAAACTCTTTGCACTCTGAGATGCTTTTATTTAGCTGGGGTCCACAGCCAAAGACCCCGAATAACCTTCAGACCCAGAGCCTGGATGACCAGCTGTCCGTTTCACCCAAGCACCCACCAAACTACACACTGAAGAAGGAGTTTAATGGTGAGGGCCTGAGCATTAGTCAGGTGCCCTTATATTTAATATTAAAAGACTGATTGCAACACCTGTTACAAGTCTTTTCCTGCCAAAGTCTTGCCAGATCTCACCACCCTTTACACAGAAAACCAGGCAGAAACATGCACGTAAATTGTCTACACACTTAAAAGCACATTGTTGGAGATTTAGATGCATTTCTTCTCTAATTATTGTGCCACTTTCTGTTTTGGTGTACTTTTTGTGGTAAGCATTTCTTTATAACTGTTGTCTTTTGTGTATTGTTATGTCTTCGTAAAGACCTGGCATTCCTCAGTGAATACTCCTCAAGTCTTTGCTTGCAACTCTTGTCACTCTTACAGAAGTTATAGAAACAGAAACATTTGAGGAATGGTGGTGAGAGAGAAGCTGAAATGATTAGTAAATCTTTCTTCATTTCTTTGTCTGTTCATGCAGACAGATTGTTTTACATCTACACATCTGGGACAACGGGAATGCCCAAAGCAGCTGTGGTGGTGCACAGTCGGTGGGTGTATTCCTACAGACATTTCATTTATTAAGATTCACACTATTTAAGACGAAATGCATGACAAGTTAAATATTTAATCAAATCTCATTCTTTGTATGTCTCTGTCTCAGGTATTACCGAATTGTTGCCTTTGGTTTTCACTCTTTTGGTTTAAGGCACAGTGACATCCTCTACAGCTGCCTCCCTCTCTATCACTCTGCAGGTAGTTTTATAACAATTCAATGGGTGATAATTTCCCTTGATCATCACACAGGGGGGGGGTTAGCCTCCTTGTGTATGTAGTGACAATGTTTTAAATGAATACAGTGTAATTTAATTCTCCTATTTAGCATTAATCCATTCAACTTATTTTGTTGTAGTAGATTGTGTCAATAAAATGCATGTCTGTGTTTTTGTTGATATTTCTAGGGACCATAATGGGACTGGGTCAGTGTTTACTTTTTGGTTTGACTGTTGTTGTAAAGAAAAGGTTTTCCGCCAGTTGCTTCTGGGACGACTGTGTCAAACACAACTGCACTGTGAGTACCTACAATAATTAGGTTCAAATGATTATAAATAATAATTATATTTTGTATTTGAATAGGTCATCCAGTATATAGGAGAGATATGTCGTTATCTGTTAGCCCAGCCAGTTCATCCATCTGAGGCACATCATCGGGTGCGCGTTGCCATTGGTAACGGTCTCCGTGAATCTGTGTGGGAAGAATTTGTCCAGAGATTCAGAATCCCAAAAATTGGGGAGTTTTACGGAGCAACAGAATGTAACTGTAGCCTCATAAACATAGATGGAAAGGTTTGTGTTCTTAATTAAACCTTTAGAAAATAGTTTCAAAACTTTGGAGTTACTAATATTTCATTAATAAATAATTAGCTGAACATACATTTCTATAAATGTCATTATCTGTCCAGATTGGGTCGTGTGGCTTCAACAGCCGCATTTTGTCCAGTTTTTATCCTGTCAGACTGATCCGTATCCAGGAGAACGGAGAGATGCTCAGGGACGCACAGGGACTCTGTATACCTTGTCAGCCTGGTAACAAACATTAAAACACACAGACACACACGTTTTGTATAATATTTGTATCATATCATCAGTGTTCTGTGCATCCTCAGATGAACCCGGCATGTTAGTGGGACGCATCAACCATAGGGACCCACTGAGGAGATTCGATGGCTATCTTGATAAGGATTCAACCAATAATAAAATAGCTCACAGTGTCTTTAAGATGGGGGACTCTGCTTATGTCTCAGGCATGTTTCACTGATCTGCCTTTTCATCAATGTTAAAACAACACTGATAATTACAAAATGAAAATCTGTTTGTGCTTCAGGTGACATTATGGTGATGGATGAATATGGCTACTTATATTTTAAGGACCGCAGTGGCGACACATTTCGTTGGCGAGGAGAAAATGTTTCAACCACAGAGGTGGAAGGTGTCCTGAGCAAACTGCTGGGACACGCTGATGTAGCAGTTTATGGCGTCTCTGTTCCAGGCACGGGTCCAGACATTCTTGGACAGTTTTAGATGCACAAAGGTTGTTCTGTATCGCTCATCCTGGGTATTTATTTGCAGGTGTAGAGGGAAAGGCTGGTATGGCAGCAATAGGTCCTGCAGGAAGCTCGTTTGACCTGGATGCCTTTATTATTGCTGTAAAGAAAGCTCTTCCTTCTTATGCATGCCCACTTTTTCTTCGCCTAATGCCAGCCGTCGAAACTACAGGTAGGATATTAGCCCAAGATAATGTATATAACCTTTCAAATGTAACACATGTATATGTATTTACACCTTTTTCTCTAAAGGGACCTTCAAAATAACAAAATTGAGGCTGCATAGAGAAGGATACAAGCCTCACCACTCAAATGAAAGGGTGTATTTCCTGGATAACAGTGTTGGTCGCTACGAGAAGGTCACTGATGAACTGTATCAGGCCATAACTGAGGGAAAGGTTCGCCTATGAGAGGTGTTTCCTGTGCTTTACAAAGAACTGAAATATACAGTATAAAAATGTTAATGTTAATAAATTTAACTTTTGTATTGTGCAGTCATCCAGTATTTATTCAGTAATGACCACAAAATGACCTAATTTAAAAGACAAACATGCTCATATTTTAATCATGGACAATATTACAGAATCTGATTTTAATCTGAAATCTAAAATTTGGATTTGTAGACCATCAGTATGGGAGGTACTGCGTCATCTGCGTAGAGGTGAAACATTCAGTCAGGAGCATATTTTAGGCAAGTCCTTAATTTTATGGAATTGCAAGTCCTGGCATTGGGTTAGGTGCCACTGCCAGCCATCAATCTAACATATATGTATATTAGTAAAACTCTAGCAAACAATTTACAAATACCTTATTACCCAGCAGTGCTCTCCTGAATGGAAGCCCTCTCTTGCCAGGACACAGGAGTATGATTGGAATCGTTCTGGGTTGGCTGGGACACAAGAAAGCTCTTGTTGTGTTGCATCAGTTACACAGTGGACAGTTTTAACATGTTAGGCCTTGTCCTTCTGTCCTGGGAGCTAGAAAATAATGAGTATCAGTGGGACAGGACCATAAAGAACATGGATGATATTACAGTGAGACTCACAGTAGGGGGCAATGTGTTTCATCTGGTTCCAAACAGAGAATCTAAGATTGCCAAGGTGTTTGGTGACATTTATAAGAAAAGGCTTCTGAGGCTTTTTCAAATCAGTGCCTGTAGTAAAAGAAATATACTGTAAGAAATAAAACAGGTAAATTCTGGAGAATCAGAGGTTTATTCAGAAAGAAGACAAAAGTCATGCCTTTAGGTAGGTTCTTGGTAGTGCTTTAAAGAGAAATACTTTCTCCTTTTTCTTTTTCAGCGTGAGTGACCTGTCTGCTCCTCCATGAGCAGCATCTGAGTTGTTCAAACTCTTCAATTGTTCAGCTGCAGCCTGTCAAAATCACAAACAGAAACAAATATATTTAAAAAGTGGTTCGTCATTGACACTAGTTGTTTAGCACTTTACTGTAACCTTATTGTTGTTTGGAAATATGTTGACAAGTCTGAGTGACTTTCTCAAAGCCAGTCATATTTTGCTTGAAGTTGTTTACATTTATATTTAGTAATTTAAACGGGCCCCTTGTTCAGTGATAAATGCTGATCTCCCTAAAGTTCAAAATAAATAATGCCAAGTAAAGTGTCTCAAAGTACTGATCACAAAGAACAAAATGTAATGTTAGTTACGATGTTCAAAATAATCAGTATTAAGGAAGGCATAACAGTCATGTTTTATAAAATACTAAACACCTCTCTCTATTATCTCCTCTGTGTATGTGTGTAAAGTGCTGTTGTGTGTGACATGAGGCTAGTACATAGTCCTCTTAATCTCGCTGTAAATTCATCCTGAATAATCTTGGATTAACACAAGGCAGCATCTGTTTGAGCAGCTTCCTTGTTTAAATAACCTCTTGCTATGGTCACAGGGAGCATGCTAAGAAAAAAAGTACATAAGAAGAGCTCAGTGGCATCGGTGTGGATTACTAATAAGCCTTAGAAGAGTTTAACAATAATTTTCATCTTCAAGGGTGTTACTCTAACCAAACAAAACAGCCCTTTCTCCTCATTACTAAAACCTGAGAGTCCTGGCAGTCTCTGAGCATCTATTCCTCCAGAGTTATTCATATTGAGTCATCTAGACAGAGCAGTGGGCGCTAGTCAGCAGGATTCAGACATTTCAAGGTTTTTCTTTGCTGCGAGTACAGAAACATACTGACAGACTTTGCCACAGCTTTAACCTTTTCTATAAGAGGAAAAGTAATTGCTATCTATCTATATGTGTCTGATTGTTCATGCTGGAGGCATCTAACACCCTTAAGACCAGACGGGTCAGTGTTAGCAGAGTCAGACTCTTCAAAAAGGCCTACATTTGTTATATAGTTTTGACATATTTACATCTTGCCTCAGGCCTAAAAACTTAATCAATGTTAGATTCAGCTTTGACCAGAATTGACCAAAACTTCTTACATCTTAGTGTTTTAACATGTTTTTTGGAGTTTCACGATCACTTGTCTGTGGGTCCAACCTTACACTCAGATACAACTTTGGTCAGGAGGTAGACTGTTGTGAATGGCACTCAGTTGCACACTGTTGACACAACGGCTCCAGGACATCTAAACAGAAGACAGGCAGAGTCTCGTTGTGTTGCCTGAAGGGTCATCTGGAGAGGGACACCAGACTTGAGCCTTGGTTTTAGGAAATGAGTAGGCCATGGCACATCCACTTCTGAAGGTTGTCAGCTCTGTCTGACAGATCATAATGTGTCAAACTAATGGACATGAAAGGGGAGGGCAGTTTGAATACATGCTTGTAGCAGATGTGCAGTTGACATATAGTTTGAAGCACGTGCACTGCAGTTTAGCTGATCTGCTTCAGTCTCTATTTAAAACACCAGGTACAGTTGTTTATCAAGTACTGTCACTGTTGACATTTATGATAATTTCCTGTGCCAGCACTTGTCACCTTTTTCTCTTAAAAAGTGTCAGTCTTAGTCTTATAATACATCACTCTAGCAGATAAAGCAAGTGTGATAGGGCTATTTTCAAACACATAGATAAAATAATGAAATAATTGTTTGTAGCAACCCAGTTAAAATCCCACCAGATTCTTGATTCCCAACCCACTGAAACACAGGTTTATAGAGACAACCTTACCTTGTTCTGAACTGACTTGGCTGAACGTCAGAGCTGCAACACTGGGATAAGATCTCAAATATTAGTTGCACTGCCTCTAAAAATGGCTTTTTTGGCTCTAAGTTTGTCTTGGCTTTTGTAACCTTGTCTACAGAACATGGATATTATATGGCCTGAATCCAGTGTTTCGAGAGCATGAAGAGTTGGTGCCCTAGGATTCCTCTTTTATTACTTTTACAACCCATTGGTTTTATCCTAAGACTGTCAGTTAACTACACCTGACAGCTGCAGGACAACTTTAATAGACCATTGTGTAATCCCAAGAAAGCATGCATCAGTCCTTTTCCTGTTTGAACATCCCTTCGACAGGTGAATGTAAGAGTTTTTTGTGCCAGAGAAGAAGAATTTCCTAATGTTTCTTTACAGTACAACAGGAAGAGACATGCCTGGATCAAAGCAAGGCTAAAGAGTTCATATAGTTTTACATTAGCCCTAAACTTCATTTACCAAAATGTTTAGAAATGGAATGCTGAATGAAAAACACTGCTCGTTATTCTGTTGGAGAGAGAAAAAAATAGCTCTGTGTTTGTGTTTGTGTGTCATGACTCCATCCTGTTCACTGCTTCTCTGCTGATTTTCTTTGTGCAGACCTCATTTAGCTCACTTTACTGCCCACCACTGATTTTTGACAGTTTGTAACACTGCCTCCATTTTCCCACCTTGTTATTTTTATATATGTTACAGACCACAGATCTTGTCACTTGACACTGGAAACCTTCAGCTCTGACACTGTACCTGCTAATGTCCCATCCATTCATTCTTCCACTTATCCTCCTGCTCAACCAAGGAAACATTGAGACGTTCCCAGGTCTATCTCTAAGAGAAAGCATTTCAGAGGTATCTTATATTTTTGGTCATGACCCACAGCTCATGACCAAAAAGATGAGGGTAGGAGTATTGACGGTTGGTGCTATTTGAAACCTGGCACCATAGCCTATTTTGGAAGTGCTCTGCTTTTTTTTTCAATGCTGTTTTTCTGTCTCTTTATGACATGTCCATCAGCTTTGGTTAAGATGTAAAAAGAGGCAATGTTCTCACAGCATGAGGCAGAAGAATACACTTTTTTCAATGAGTCGTGAAGGAGGTAATAACCATGTTTTACAGAGCGTTTATTATTCACTCTATTCTCACCAAGGGATTGATTATGCTGTCTTAAGTCACATGTAGCTACGGGCATTACCTAGAAATATATAAATAAACTGACCTATTATAAACCCATAAACAGTTTTTTTGGGCTGATAATTAAGTGTATTTTGCAGCTAAATTAAAACAAATTAATTCTGATGAAAAATAATGTCTTTTCCTGTCATTGAAATGTGTGTAAAATATTAATTTATGTAATAATATGTAATTCCAAACAGAAGCATCAAAAGTAAATGATGTGGAACAAGTGAAAAATGTACAAAAGTGCCAGGCCGACAGTCCAGTGAAAGCCTGTACACGCCCTTATTGGCCTGTATCTAATTCCTGTGGATTACAGCTGGAGCTGCTCTTAAAGGGATGGGCAGAAGGCAGAGGGGCATTCTGTTGAAAGTGGCTGGTACAAGTGGTTTAAGTAAATAGAAACATGTCTTTGATCATAAGAAACTTAATGTTAACAGTTTACTATAGACTATGTGGGAAAAGACGACAAGTTCCGTCAATGTAGTCCAGACCCGCCCTTTAATTCAACTATTCCGCCATGTAACCAGTGTCGGCATAACAGCGGTCCCACTGCATGAGCTTTAACATCTTGTGCTCTTCTCTGTCCTCCGCGTCTTCAGCAAGTTTTCTTTTCCTGCCATGCCCCGGGTCACCCCACTGCTGTCTGCCCTGCTGTTCGTCCTCCTGACCGGCCTGAGCCGGGGGTATTTCACCGAGGAGCGGTGGAGCCCCGAGTCTCCGCTCCTCGCTCCTCGGGTTGTCATCGCGTTGGTCTGCCGCAACTCGGCGCACTCTCTGCCGCTATTCCTCGGCACCATTGAGCGGCTGAACTACCCCAAGGACCGCATTGCGCTGTGGTAAGTGCCATGGCTTTTCAGTAGGCTACCGTAAAGTAGGCCATGTAGTAGGCTATTCAGTGAAATGTTTGCTGTAACTTTTAGAGGAAGTGGGTTTAGTGAGGAGCCCCGAACACGTCAAGAACGAGTCTTGCGTGTGCACTTAGTAGCACTGACCAAGTGGGGGCGCTGTGTAGTCAAATCTAACTGTGTAAGAGGAAAACAGAGCACACACTGAACAAAAACAATACGCTAACAGGATTTTGCAGGTTTTACCCTTGGGCTTGTCCATTTTTGACACACGCCTACATTCGAGTTTAACCCGGGACAGAGAGCTGGAGGACGATACCCTTAAAGCCTCAATTCAGTCACACATCTTTTTTTTCCTCATCTACCATCTGTTTTTCCCTTTCCCCTCCCTTTTTCCCTTTCCAGATCTTTCTCTGTTTATAGCCTGGACTCAAACAAACGACCGCGCTTTCATAAACTGTTTACAAGTCAACATAGGGCTCCTACTGTAGGCTACAGGTAGGCCTATAACAGAGTGTAGTCAATCTATTAAACACCTCGGCGGGACTGTCTACTTTCCCTTCTGGCTGTGTTTTTCACAGTCACCCAGCCCCCAGCTTTTCCAGATGATTCTTGACTCCCCTGCTTCCTCATCTGTTTACAAGTCTGTGACAGAAGATGTGTTTTTTAGAGTCAAATAACTCTTTTCATCAGCTGATCTGACAGGTTAGATAATGATTAACACTTCTCTGGAGGTGTGCTATGTGACAGTTTAAGGCATTACCTACTGAAAGGCAGTGTTTAATGGCACCCTATCAGACTTTAGTATCTATTAAATTTCAACAGTTTATATTAATTTATATTCATATTATTTGCATGCTCTTCCACTGCAGCATGACAGATTGAAGTCTCAGTCTGAGTTTTTTACTCCCCACAGTAGAACCTGAGTCTAACTTTGCTCATATGGCAGCTGTGGCTGAGTTTACTGCAACATACTGTATCTATCTCCTCTGTGGAAGACCAGATACAAAGAGGTTTTGAAATTCAGCATGAAACAGTAGACTTGGCGGCACTGGCCACCTGTCGCTACCTGCAGTTATCATCCTGACAGGTTAAGATGGAGTACTTGGCAAGCTACAACACACATGCACATGAATGCTTTCTGCCTAATGGTGTGTGCGTTCTGTAGGGACATGCAGGATGGATTTTTATCAAACCATAAATCTTACTTTTTCATCTGTCTGTGTTTCCAACCCCATCTTTCTCAAAGCCTTTAGGTGCACTTCTATTATTGGCTCGTGAGCAATGCCAAATATTTACTCTTTATTAAGCTTTTTGATTCAGTCATTCAGAAGCCTGCAGCAGTCAGATGTTTCTGTCAGAGTGAGAGAGGAAGAAGATTGATGGCTGAGTCCATCACACGCAGGTGCTGGGATAGCACAGCCGTGTTTAAACACAACAGACGCATGGGAATCTACGCTCGCAGCACGTTGACTGTCACTCATCTCACAACTTGGCTGGGAGTAAATCTTATTTTCATATTTACACATTGTTTGGCCCCTCTCCAGCTCTGGCAGCCCTTGCCCCTCACTAACACACTCAGATTTGTTATGTTAACACAGACAGCAGGCAGATGCCTCACCTCCCCATGTCAGGCCCTATTGTCTGCCTCTGCCCCAAGATCTATCTGCTATCAAGATCCTCGAGGGACAAAACAAACATTTCTTTAGGTGTATGCATTATCTTATAACGTGTTTTTTTAAAGATAGTAAATAGGGCTTGCTTTTTTAACTATTTGATTTGACAAATAAAATTATTTGGTGCTTTAAGTAAACAATGTGTAAGTGCTAGTATTCAGATAGCAGACAGAAAAACTCTCCAGCTGCCAAAAGGCAAAGAGCTTCTCCTGTAGTGCCACCTAACTCTTAGTCTGTTGTGTCTTCAGACCAGAAATATACATTAAACATCACAGATTATTTGACAATTTTCACAAAGCTATGGAGCCTCTAGTCCTTATGAATCAGTTCATTGGCCAATAAGTGTAGGAAGGCCAGACAAAGTGCCAATGATTTGATCGTATTTAGTGATTACTATTGTTTTTGTTAACAGGGTGGCTACAGATCATAACATAGACAACACCACAGCCATCCTGAGAGACTGGCTCATTAAGGTGCAGAGTTATTATCATTACGTAGAGTGGAGACCGGATGAGGAACACAGGTATGTTGCGATAGCTCATGTATTGGTGTGGTCTTGTGATTGTAGGACATTGTCTAATGGAACTGTGCATGTTGTAGCTCTTTTGAAGATGAGCTGGGGCCCAAGCACTGGAATAATCTCCGTTATGAACATGTGATGAAGCTTCGCCAGGCCGCTCTGGACACAGCCCGTGAGATCTGGGCTGATTACCTCCTGGTACGTTATCTTCAAAAGCATCCATTGTATAATTTCACTACAATAAGTAAAGATATGAAGGGCTCAGGCACAGTATATCCAAAACTTTCATCCTACACATGTAGACTCATTCTCCATGGCTGCCACAGCTTGACGTAATGCACAGCTTGACAGTCATAATTCAGTGAGCTTAAGAGCTATAGAGTTTAATTTCACTGTTCAGAGTTGTTGCTATGGTTACCTGCATTTTAATGTACAACATGCACTAATTCAGCTGTTGATTCAAGCAGTGTTTGAGGTGTGCTGATGTGATTCAAACCGCCCCCTCGTTTCCAGTCAAATGTTTTTTTAATCAACAATATTAAATAGAAGTCGTTTGGGGGTGAATAAAAATGTCTTCCAAATGCAGAATAAGAAAGCCACTGTGAACATAGTACTGCATTGCATTAAAGTATGAACTGTATAAACCATTAAACCACCAAAGTTAGACTCAAAGGTCATTTATTCTTTCTGAGAGCTGAAAGTATGTTTCCTCACATTGGGATAGATCTGTTGTCCTTGGCACTTGTTCATTCACAAATGTGAGTTGTTGGATTTTGGCAATCATCCTCTGTTCTCTTTTTCGACAAAACACTCAAACAAGTCATTATGTAGTGCAAATAAAAGTGCACTCCCCTGCTGAGTGATGGATACATTTAAAGGCTGCAAATAAAACAATGGCAGAGGGATTTAGTCATTATCATTAATCATCATTAGTGGCACTGTGTGAGCGTTCTTGTTTGGGTGAAATACTTGTCATTGATATATGCCCTTCATTTGGTCTGCAGGTGGTTGACTGTGACAACCTGCTCACCAATAAAGATGTGTTGTGGAAACTGATGGAAGAAAACAAAACCATTGTGGCGCCCATGTTGGAGTCCAGAGCAGCCTATTCAAACTTCTGGTGCGGCATGACTTCACAGGTACTTCCTCTGTCAATAGTTAGTAGTGCCACTTCACTTTTGTTGCACTATAAGTGGACCGAGGCGTTAGCATTAGGTTTATATCTGCAGTGTGTGATCTACAGGGTTACTACAAGAGGACACCTGCCTACGTGCCTATACGTAAGGAGGAGCGCCGTGGCTGTTTCACTGTACCAATGGTGCACTCTACTTACCTGCTGGATTTACGAAAACAGGCCTCTCAACAGCTGGCCTTTTACCCGCCACACTCGGAGTACAACTGGGCCATAGACGACATCATTGTGTTTGCTTACTCGGCTCGAATGGCAGGTGAGGCAAACGCTACTTAGACTTAGACAGACTTTATTGATCCAAAAGGAAAATTGCTTGGTCCAGTAGCTCAATTGCACTTAAAAAACACTCTTGAAAACACAAAAATGGGTATACATACAATACCCATTGTATGAAGCAATACAATATGACTAAATATAATAGATAAATATAGAATAAACAAAATTTGCATATTTACAATCAACATGAATCTAAATAAAATAGTAAGTAAATATAGAGTAAATGTACAATATATACAAATGAATCAAAGACAGTACAGTGTAATAATGTGGTGGATGATCAGTAACGTAAATAATACAGGATTATCTGATACAGAGAGATAAGGTGTTGTACAGCTGGAATGTGCTATAGATGAAGTCCTGTAGCGTTTACTGTGGGAGCGGAGCTGGACAAGTCTTTTGCTCCTCCGCCCCTCTATTGTCCGGTAGAGTGGGTGTGTGGGATTGTCCATGATGGAGAGCAGTTTTTTCAGTGTCCTCCTGTCTCTCACTGACACAAATGTCTCCAACTGGATGCCAATAACTTTCCCCTTTCCGGATCAGTTTTGTCAATCCGGCTTATGTTCCTTTTTTAGTGCTGCTCCCCCAACAAACCACAGCAAGGTACAGGGCACTGGCTAGCACAGACTGGTAGAAGATCTCCAGCCGCTTGCTGCACTCATTGAAAGACCTGAGCTTCCTCAGGAAGTAGAGGCTGCTCATGCCCTTCTTGTAGACTGAATTACTGTTGTCCAGTCAAGTCCCGGGTACTTGTAGTGGTCCACTACTGCCCCCTCTAGGCCCTGGAGTCCTCTTCCTCCTGAAGTCAATGACCAGCTCCTTGGTTCAGGAGCAGGTGGTTCGCCTGGGACCACTCCACAAAGTCAGTGATCAGAGTCCTGTTCTCTATCTTCGGTTCATCCCTGATACACCCGACCACTGCAGAGTCATCAGAGAACTTCTGCAGGTGGTAGGGCCTGGAGCTGTACTGGAAATCAGAGGTGTACAGAGTGAACAAGAATGGAGACAGGACAGTCCCCTGTGGAGCCCCTACATTACTGATCACAGTATCAGACAGGGAGCTCCCCAGACAAGTAATCAGCAATCCAGGAGACAGTGGATGACCTGACACCCATCCTGAGCAGTCTCTCACTCATCAGAAAGGGCTGGATGGTGTTAAAGGCACTGGACACTTGGGGACCTTCATGACACATCAGAGCAACCGGTCTAAAGCTGTTGAGGCCAGATGGGATGGGATGGGCTTCTTGGGCACCAGCACTACGGGAAGAGTTGTTAATAAATATTTCTTGCACACAAATCTGGAAGCTTTTTCTTTTTGTTGAACAGATGTTCAGATGTATGTGTGCAACAAAGAAACGTATGGTTATCTCCCAGTCCCAATGCGCTATCATGCCTCGCTACAGGATGAAGCAGAGAGCTTCTTGCACACTCAGCTGGAATTCATGGGTAAGTCACGTGAAAAGTGATTTGTTTATAATAAATATGTTTCAACAGGTATTAACTTTTGAATAGGATCTATTTTAAAAGTGTACATGTGTTTTTGGACGTCTTTACAAGACCCAATAAGGTTTTAGGTTTTTATGTAAAAAAACTACCATTATGTATCTTCAAACGCAAAGACAATGAAGTAAATACATTGCATCCTTGGCCTTCACAAAGTATAGCTTCACATAAATTCAACACCATGATCATACTGTACATATACAGTACATTGAAGAGTATAGTGTGATTGATTTATGGAAGTTTCCTCCTGCATTTGTAACCATCCTCTTTTTCATTTTTTTTCCTCCTTAAAAGTAAATAATCCTCCATTGGAGCCTTCTAGTTTACTGACAGTTACTCCCAAGCAGCCAAACAAGATGGGCTTTGATGAGGTACACACACACTTGCACACAAATACATCAGTGCAGTAATATGAGCATGTGTTTGAGGCTTTGCATTTCTGTGCACCCAGGTGTTTATGATAAATCTGGTGAGGAGACCTGACCGCCGTGAGCGCATGCTGCGAACACTCTATGAGCAGGAGCTCAGCTGTAAGGTTTTCGATGCTGTAGATGGCAAGTACGTTTCTCATCTTCTTTCTCCCTCATTGCTTCTGCCTTTTCGATTTGAGCGAGTGCAACATGTTCTGTAGAGTGATGCATCGAGCTGCAAAGCCGTAACAAACAACCATGTTACAAAGAAGGAGCACAACTCGCTAAACAGCACAAACGGTGCCGCAAATATAATCTTCTTTTTAGATGCATTTTTACCAGCTTACCTTTTATTTATTTATACTCCATGTAAATGATTGTGTCCATATCTAATGTCTTGTTGATCCATTCTCTTCACCTAAGAGCTCTGAACACCACTGATATCGAGGCTATGGGGATTAAGATGCTGCCAGGGTATAAAGACCCTTATCATGGCCGACCACTCACCAAAGGCGAACTGGGCTGTTTCCTTTCTCATTACAACATCTGGAAGGAGGTGAGTTTTTTTTTTTTTTGCACAGCTTACAGTAAAACTGGATACAATACTGTAACTTGGTTTTATTAAATAATTTTAATAAATATTTATTCCTTTTAGTAACAAATGTCAGTATGAAAATATATTTAAAGAAGAAAGACGGAGAGTGAATAAGCTCATTTAAAGTGCCCAAACACTCTCTTACAGATTGTAGATCGTGGTCTGCAAACCTCCCTGGTTTTGGAGGACGACCTCCGTTTTGAGGTATTCTTCAAACGACGTCTTGAGGCGCTGCTGCAGCAAGTGACAGCGCACAAGTTGGACTGGGATCTCATGTGAGTTCTCGCCTGAATAAGTTGTTGTAAACAGAGAATTATTGTCTCCCTACAGTGAAATGTGTCCATCTGTCACAACAAGACACGACAACACAAATCAAATACTCCAAGCACTCATGGGAATAATGTATTTGAATATTGCTCTGGCTGCTACTGCTGTATTTTCCTATTCACAGGGATTCACCCAAAGGAGCACTGTCACTGAAAAACAACTGTATTATTCTAGGCACACATTCACTGTGCCAAAAGTAAACTAAAACCAGCAATAGTAACTACAGACAAACACGTGAGCACCGAGTCTGCTGCTCGGCTCCATCTTGTCAAAAGCATTAATTCACTCTGATTGATGCATCTCCATGTAACCTCCTGACTTTCAGTTTTTCTACATTTTTGTGGCAAAAAATCTGATGTGATCCGTCTCAGTGACTGAAGTGGCCTAGATTGAGTGCGAAAGTCAGGCAGCTCACGGAGCATAAAACCCTCATATAATATAATAACTGGTTTAATTAATAACTGGTTTTATTTTCCAGAATATAAGTAATATTCATGAAAGTTTAAAAATGTTTTCTATCAAATATATAAATCAATCAAGAAGTTGCTCTTTTTGCAAACATGACACAGCACAAATACTAGTGACTACTTATTACTTTTCTACACATATTTTATTATTATTTTATATAATACGATTAACTGACATTGTATTGTTTTTTGTCAAATCCAAGAAATTGAGATGACTGTACTTTTATCTGTTCCCTGCCACTGAATTCAGTTATATTGGGCGAAAGCGGATGCAGGTCGATCATCCAGAGAAATCTGTTCCAAACATACACAACCTGGTGGAGGCCGACTACTCCTACTGGACGCTGGGCTACATGCTTTCTTTACAAGGAGCCCAAAAGCTCCTCAGGGCAGACCCTCTGACCAAAATGCTTCCTGTTGATGAGTTCCTTCCTGTCCTGTACAACAAACATCCAGTGTAAGTATTATATTCATTCTCCACCAAGTTACTGCTCTTTTAATGTTTTTCTTTACATAGTGTCTCTTTCTCACTTGCAGGTCAGAGTACATGGCTCCCTTTGAACAACGTGACTTGCAGGCATTTTCTGCTGAGCCACTTCTGGTGTATCCGACCCATTACACAGGAGACAGCGGCTACATCAGCGACACGGAAACATCAGTGGTGTGGGACAATGAGACAGTCAAAACGGACTGGGACAGGGCCAAGTCGAGGAAAACTCAGGAGCAGGAGGAACTAAGCTTTGAGGCACAAAACTCAGACGTATTGCAGTCAGAACTAGAGAAGTGGAGCAAACGGGACGAGCTGTGACATCGGCACACAAGGAGAGAGGACAGAAATTGACGGTGATTGAAAGCTGCGATAAAGAAGGGGTTGGAGGATAACGACATACATTTGTACTTTTATTTCTCCCTCATTTGACCTTTCTCTAAAAAGAATGAGGTTAGATGTTGAGTTAACTCTTGAAGAGTCGGCTAGCAGTATTTCTTTTATTTATTGCCTCTGACCCAAAGCCCATATCCCAGCTTGACTGGATCACACTTTCATTATGTTCCTAATATTTCACCCCAGACTCATTTTTATTCCCTTTCTTAAGAGTTTGGCTAAAAAATTGTGCACAGTCAGAGTTAGAAGTACGTTCACATTTATAACTCCTATAAAATGCTCAACGATCGCACTCTTTCACATTATCTGTGTTAAAGCTGCAGTTTGGGGTTTCAAATGGAGTTTTAAATATGAAAGAGTTTTTTACTACTCTTTGTGGCCTGATGAGATAAAAGCACTTAGTAAAACAATCAGTAAAATGTCTAGACCCTATGGTGTGCATGGTAGCCTTTGTCAGTGGCTTAAATCTTTTTAAACAACAGGGATGAATACCATTTGATGAAAAATGACCTGCATTGTTTTTTATTCAAAACTACCAACACAAACAAACAAAGAGGCCAAAAGCTTACTCAGCTATGTTTAATGCATCTTGCTTAACCTTCAACATATCGGTTGTACAGTTCTTGAAGTAATAGCTTGACCTTTGACACTGTTCTCACTCATGAATGTATCTGGTGTTCTCCTTTTAACATAATATTATAAAATATAAAATAATATTTTTTAAAACATGTTTGTCGACCCAGGTTGTCTTTTTTTTTTTTTTGCCAAAGAAAGAATAAAACTTTTAGAAAGAAAACTTTGTGGGCTTCTTGATCGATCAATGTAAAACTTTGCTTAGTTAATGTACATTTTGGCTAAAACACTGCAGAAATGATTGGTTCATGAAATCAGCAGACTGTGCAGCTTTTTGTTAGACCTTTTTTGCAATTCATTTTAATTAATGCCCAGTGCAGGTGAAGATTATCATTGACATCCACAAAGTAGTCTCATACTATTTTAGTGTTTTACTAAAAATAGTATGATAATACTAAAATAATAAAATTATAAAATAAATTAAACATGGTCTGTAATCCAAAAAAGCCTAATAAAATACACATCTGTGTTCATTGATAGAAATACTTTGGGTGATTATTGCACCTTGTGGCCGTGTCCAGTGTAGTTTTGTGTCTGTGGGGATGTGTGTTGTGTGTCCACAGTCTGTTTGTTATGGCAGTAAAAATGCAGTGTGCACCACGTGCCACTGCACACGTCTGTGACTCAGACTAATCCTGTTAGAGCTAACTCGCCTCTATATTTACCTCACCCCGCTCTGAGATTAACCCAGGTATTTTCTGCCAGTGCCTCTCGGATCAATAGCCACTTTTCTCCAGTACGACCTGCTGGGCTTTAGCAGAAACTGACTCCACTCAAACTATTGACTTTTTCAGATCATTTCCTCAAAGGTCTGCATCCCGCCTGTCACACATCTTTGATAACAGGATGTAAACATTTATCATTAAGCTCTGAGGAGCAAATGGCTGAAGCCTTAATTATTTCTTGTTTGGTGTGATGTATAGGTTTCAGCAGGTCAGAGGACCTCACTTGAGAAAAATTAAAACAGATGTCCGGTCTCTCCCCCTTTTGACCCACATGTCACTCCCACCTTGCAATCCAATTTGTCCTGTTTCTTCATCCCAGCTCTGTCCCTCAAACTCTTTAAGTAATAAGATTGCCAGGGTTGAGCCAGAGTTTTTGCCAGAATTACGGCAGTGCCACACCTACAGCTCTGTAATCTCCCGCATGAACACAGCACATTACAGAGAGAGGCTGAATGGCCATTGATAGGTGACTTCACAAGATTTGAAAGAAAGGGGGATTGAGTGAAGGACACAGAGAAAGAAATCTCAAAGGAAGAACACAATGCCTTAAAATAAGGTACAAGCTTTGGACATACTGCCGTTATTTCCCAGTGGGACTCCAGGAGTTAAAGGTAAAGGTACATTCAGCTGCAGCAGTACGGACAGAGATGGATGATATAAAACATTAGCTATTAACAAAACAAGCCTTTGCTGCAAGTATGTATCAAGAGCAATCGATTAGCCTCTACAGTCATCCTGATGATTGTGAAATAACTTTTCCAAATGTATAATTTAGGTTTTGACCTTTTGGAGATCTCTTTCCAGACAGGCTTCAATGCTGCTCAGTTTCAGATATTTTTCTTGTAGAAGTTTTAGTCCACAGTGGTAGCCTCAAATAGATCTGGCAAAGCTTTAAGCCACACGTCCAAATCTCATTTGTGAGGTTATCGCTGTCAATTCACAGCCCACAGCGTCTGCAGGAAAAGTGAAATAGTACAGTCTGCGCAGGACAGATAAAGCACATTTCTGAGCGGTTGTTATTTCTGTATCTGAAATGTATTTCCCATAGGTTTTTAGTTCTGAGCCATACCCATTTGAAAAAGTAAGGACGAGGTGCTTGTTGACTAATAATAGTAATAATAAATGTGTATTTATTTGTCTGTCCACTCCAAAGAGAAAAAAATCAGCACAAAATTGTACACAATCTTTTCATTTGTCATGTAACCAAAGGCAGCCATATCACTTACATACATTTTTATTTAACTTTTTTTTAAACATTTTTGCTACACACACAGTTTTGTGTGAAGCATTTGGAAAACACGCACTAATGATGGACTTCACACAATTGTTTTAAACTTTACAGTTAATAATGGCTTGCTGAAAGGTAATATTTTTACTTTAAAATATTCTGAAATACATGTTACAGGCACAATCTCGAGGGTGACGTGTGTAAACAAACATCTATCCCTTATCTCTTATCCTCCTTAGTGCTCTTAGAGTAAAAATAAACTCTAGACTGAATTCTTTTAGAGGTCCACAGCAGTAGAAAACAAAGCTTTTTGTTATCTGAAAAATTGTGTGTTCTGGTGTTTTTTTGTTGTTGTTTTTTTTACATTTTAAGCCATGCATTCTATAACTTCTGTGGACCTTTAGCTACTACAAGTCCAATTGTAATGTCATTTAACCTTTAAACTGAGCAGAATGAATTGCTTGTATGTAGATTCATATGAAACTAAGTTCAATGTCCCATATTTAATCACACAAGGTATTTCTTTCCATTAGTTGCATCATGGTAGACCTGTTCCTAGACCGGGTTCTGGTCGAAAACAACTGGGACCAAGATGAACTGAACACAGAGCGAGAGATCACAGGGATCCTCGAAAACCGCATCCTCATGTTGTTCTTTGCTTCAGCGACTGTGGCAAGTGTCAGGAGTTTGTGCCTGTCCTGAACGACTTTTTCAAGAGGTTAAAGGACCCAGCTTACATCGAATACCCAAAATTGCTGGCTCTCATCTACATAAGGTCTTTGCTTTGTCATATTTAACAGCATGCCCAGTGTTATTCATAAAGTTTACATTTCCTTGCACTTACTTCAGCATTGATCAAACCGAGGAGCACCAAGAGAGATTTCTCAAAGACCTACACAAAAAGACTTTGTTCTTGGCCTTTGAGGACCCATACAGGAAGTAAGTAAAAATATAGCAAAACAGTAGATTATGTCAGAGACTATAAACAATGACCATGCAGTAGGCCTACTCTGAGAAGTATTAAAAGGTGTCTATAGTGATAACCTTAAAACTTATGCAAAATGTTCAAACCAAATCAGTGGTGGTTCCATGTTTCAGAACTGTATCTAAGACTAGAATAAGAATATAATATATAATATACAGCCTACTGTATGTGTCCTTTGTGTGTCTTACAGGGACCTGCAGATCAAGTTTAAAGTGACAGAAGTGCCATCAGTAGTAGTCCTTCGTCCTGATTGCTCTGTTCTTTCTCCAAATGCTGTGCAAGAAATCTGTCGACATGGTTGCGACTGTTTCAGCAACTGGCAGGAATCAGCTGATCTTGTGGAGCGGAGCTTCATGCTCAACGAGGAGTTCGACAATCTCAATTTGCGAAGTGCCACTGATCCTGTGAGACGGTTCAAGTACAAGACGGAGGACGATAAGAGAAAAAAGAGATGGTGGAAGCTGTGGACCAAAGGTCGAGCTGGACAGGACGATGAGGAAGAACAAGACAGGACATGGGATCCAAAAAGTAAAGAGGGAGATAAAGGAAAGTGGAGACTTATATAAAGGCATGCTAAATACCTACTCTTAAATCTGACCTGTACTATTTACATTATTTAATAAGGGCTCAGGAAGTAGAGAAGGATGTCCAAAAAAAATGTATATATAAAATAAATATATATATGTTTTTTCTTTCATTTCATGTCTGGGTACACCAAAAAAACTGAAGATATTTTAAATAAATAAGCTGTGTATTTATAGTAAAAAAGTTACATAAAGTTGTTTTAAATATCTTTTATATTGCCAAAAACATCAGAGACATGAGAGAAGAGGACTTGCCAATCCTTAAAGCCTGCTATAAAACTTTGCACCACTAGATGGGGTCATGAGCAACTGCAGTGCTTGGTATGTCACAGCTACTATCTAAACTGAAAAGACTCCACAAGACTGAAGTTTTACTGATACGGTCACAAACTGAGCTGACATATGTCTGAGAGGTCAGCTACAAAAAAGACATGTGCTCACATTAACAACACAAAAGACTGTTGTGTTTTGGCTGGTCAGGTTTTTTGTTTGTCTTGTTATAATGATATACCATTGTATTAATAGTGTCACACAAAACACAGGCAATCTATTTAATGCAAGTATTATTTAGTATGCAACACTTTGCAAGACAGTTGTGACTCTTGATGTTATGAACAATGATATTTTGTGTATTCCTGTGTTAAATAGTGACTGAAAAATAAAGCTCTCACTGTAGCTCGCTTAATTATGGTCCTTTTAACTTTAAACATCTTTGATTCACTCATTAGTCTTGTGCTTTGGTAAGTACAGACTGTGAGTACTTTGTGTGCCTTGTCCTGCTGTCATCTTGTCTTTCAATCCCTCCACCAGGCAGAGGAAGAAGCAGAGGAAGAGGCAGAGGAAGAGGCAGTGAGCAGCGACAGGCAGCATGGTGAGGGCAATGCGGTCAGTGAGCAAATGTGACACGGAGTGACCAGCTTGTTAGTGGTTACTGCTACGATTCAGAAAGAGTGGAAAAGGATAAATCTTGAAGGTTGTTCTCAGTGGATTCGCTGCTTCAACTGGAGTTAATATTTGTTAGAGGTAAGCACCTGTAAGGATTATGGGATTTATTAGTGAGCTAGATGTTCCCATATGCTGAATACTAAAACAAAGTCTGCAAACTCCCTGCATTATTGTTATTTTGTGCTATTTTGACCCTAAGACATGTGATTTCCTATCTACATCTACACTGTGATTAAGCAATCTAATTAATCAACACAATTGCAGTATAATCGGAGGGAGGGCTACTGTAAACTGGAAAGAGAACGCCCAGTATAATCGGTTTCCATTGCTTATATAATCTCATACAGTTAACTGCTAAACTATTTATGATTATTAATGTCACTCCCCAAATGTTTATTGCAAGCCACATCAAGGATCAAATCTACAACTTTAACTTGTCTGTCTGTGTTAACAAACATTTTCTTTCTATAACTTAGACTTTCATCATGGTGGACCTGTTTGTAGACAGGGTCCTGGTGAAGAACAACAGGGACCAGGACGAACTGGACAATGAGCGTGAGATAGTCATGCGTCTGCAGAATCGCATTCTCATGCTCTTCTTTGGATCTGCAGAATGTGAAAGCTGCCAGCAGTTTGCTCCTGCTCTAAGTGACTTCTTCAAGCGTCTGACGGATGAGTTCTATGTGGATCGCTCTGCTCAGCTCGTGCTGTTGTACATCAGGTAAACACACCTGAGACTATATCTGTAATGTTTGACAATAACAAATTAACATAAGCGATACATATTACAAAAAAAATCCTTAAACTGTAATTAATTATGCTATTCACGTCAGAGCCATTTAGTTTTTGAATTTCAGTAAATTTGGAGCCAAACCTAAATCATTAGAAAGTATATATTTTGATGCAATACATTACATAACACATTAGACATTAAAAGGATTGACTTTTGACGCAAATAAACAAGAATTAAATTGACTCATCTTTATACTGTCCTCAACACACATTTATTCTTCAACCTACAAACTCCAATCTTAAAAAGACAAAAATCTATCATCACCTTTATGGTTCTCAGCTTAATACTTCTCTCTAAAATTTGTCCACAACCCTCCTATTTTCTTCCTGTTTCATTAAAGCTGGGCAAGTAGAAAACCATTTTTATTCTGACTAAACAACCAAATAAAACAACAAGTATATAACCTCATTAAAAATATCAGATATTACATTTTTTTCACAGCCAACTGAGGGAATTGGTTTTTTAGACATGAAGTGCACAGTATTGTCCCATGTGTATCCAAAAGGAAGACATTTTTCTTATTTTTAATCCATTAGTATGGACCAGTCAGAGGAACAGCAAGAAAGCTTCCTCAAGGAGCTGCCCAAGAAGTGTCTGTTTCTGGCCTACGAGGACCCCTACAGGAGGTGTGTGGGAGGGGCCTGTACTGTGTATCTGCTGTAAATACACTTTAGTTTAAGAGTCTATTAAGTCTAAATGAAAATATGTGCCCACAGGGAGTTGGAGGCCATGTTTAATGTAGAGAAGCTGCCCACAGTGGTGGTCCTGCGTCCCGACTGCTCCATACTCATCCCAAATGCCGTGGATGAGATACTTCGCTTTGGCACAGACTGCTACAAGAATTGGCAAGAGGCGGCAGAGATTATTGACAGAAGCTTTATGATCAGTGACGACATAAGTGAGAATTCCATGAGAAGCCTCACTGATCCTGTGAGAAGACTCAAGTACAAAGTGGAAAACAAGAAGAAGAAGAAGAAGAAGGGCAGAGGATGGGGAGAAGATACAGAGGTGGATGGAGGAGACAGAGCTGGTGGAGGAGAGTCACCTTGGTGACAGAGGCTGAGAAAATAGCACATCATTAGTGACTGAAGAGGTCCTTTTAAACAGAAGGTTGTGAGGCCTTCTTTTACATATTCAGAGGTTCTTCTTTGAAATATAGCAAAAAGAATATAAGAATAAGAATATTGTTTCCTCTGCCTCAGAGCCAATAACTGCTGCTGACTATGAAGCCAAAAGCCAAAAGGTATTTAATATAATGAAGAATGAATGTATGTGCAGTTGTTTTCAAACTTCTCAATAATTACTATACACTAGTCTCTTGTATTTTACTGCTGTCGATGTTTGCAATAGTTTTTAATCCACAAAGCACAGGCCATAAGACAAAGGTTATCAGTGGATTCAGCAGAAATTGGGAAAAGACGCCCAATTCACAAAAACTGTTTTCCAGAAGTGGAAATGTCAAACTGATCTTCTTTTAACAGCTCTGCTTTTCATGGTGTCTGTGTCTCACTGCTCCAGAGAAAAAAGATGGATCTGCCAACATCCAATAAAAATAATGTAACAGAAACAGTGAATGCTGCTAACCATTACTGACCCCGGTTTACTCTTGGCTGTCTTTTTGTTTTTGAATGCCAAGAAAGCAGTCACGCCAAGGTTAGGTCTGATCCAAGTCTCGCTATTACAGCTTGTTTTATGGCTCCGAGGACATTATTCCAACCATTTCCCTATTTCAGTAACACAACTTATTATTTTATGTTTTACTCAATCATTTGTATGGTCCAATCGAAACACAGCATTTACATAAAAACAGCCAAAATCAGCAAACAATTTTATCTGTGACTGTTGCGTTTAAGTGTTTATGAAGCTACACTCCACTTTATAGACTATAAGCAATCAGAGCCATTCAAAAGCAGTCGAGTGAAATGATGAAACCCAATCTGACTAAACATTGAATGTGACTCATCTTCTTTGACACTAAAGATGATGTTCAGCAGCACCCTTCTCGCATATGTATGTGCCGTCTGTCTCATTAGTATTCAGCGCACGAGGTCTCAGAAAGGGCTTCTACAGATGTGTCTGTAAACAGCAATAAGCTGCCGGAGTGGTGACAAATGATCAGTTCAGAGGTGAATGAAGGTGGAAGCCACTGACTGACAAAGGGGATTCATACAGTAACACCTTGATGTATGTCTTGCTGATAGTGCTGCACATTTCAGAACCGCCTCACTAATTTACGTTAGAAGCTGAAAATGTATTTTGGTTGATGAAGTTTGGTATATCTTGCTAATAAAACAATTACAAAGTAGCCTAAATGGAAACCAATGATGGAAAAAGTAGGTCTATCCATCTATTGTGTGTGTTTCAGATTTAAGAAAAAGTTATCAATTTACTATTGCCACCTTTCATACTTTTGAGCTGATAAAGAAGCATAGACGATAGGCTTTCCACCCACAATGATTTCTAATTGATTCTTACCAGGATTTAGATTAAGATGGAGGAAACTTGCACTGTGCTGAGACAGGTGAGAGGCAGCCTGAATGCTACAGCTAACTGGGGATTGCAGAAGACACAGGCCAAACAAACATATAGCCTTTACTTATTCCACTGTCCTTTCTTGCCAACACAGCAGCTTATTGTTGCTCACTCAGACAAACCTTGGTAATATAGTCGAAGCTCTCCCTCGCTCTCGTTTTTCTGCCTCCCTCGCTCTACACGCAAGCGCCACACACACAAACGCGTACGCACACAAGTTGCGCGCTCTCGAGTGCAGAACGCGCAACAAGCGGGACCAAGCGGATGGAGAGAGACAGATAGAGAGCGAGAAAGCAGAGAAGGACGGATGCAAGGCGAGGCCAGAAACGGGAAACCGTATCCCTCCTGCTCATCCAGCGGTTTGGCCTCTATTCATTTTTATTATTTATTACAACGCCTTTTTCTCTTCTGGCTGAAAAGCCGTCGCGCATCCATCCTGATGTGCTGCGCCTTATCACGATTCTTCAAGGATATGGAGATCACGTCGACGCTATTTTTCCATGTACTGCAAGGATGTAACATCGGGAGCGTGTAGAAAAACAACAATGGGAAAATCCAACTGAGAACCATCGATGCACAAAGCAGCGCCTTCAACCCTAATTAGTATTGTTCATTGTATTTCTCTATCTTGTCGTCCGGACCGGAGCTATACCAGGCCTGCATCATCTCTGGGCATGAAACCCGTGGGAATTGTGATACCAACGTGACGCACGGTCACACAGCGCAGCGGGGGAAGACATCGAGCCTCGACAGGACGCGGAGGGAGGGCTACTGTAAACTGGAAAGAGAACGCCCAGTTGTTGTCGCTAATGACCGCCTGATAGTGACTGCCTACCCGTAAAAAAACTAAACAAAAAAAAACAGGTATCTAGCCACCACCGTTCGCTATTGAATATTTGATTCATATTTCATGCATCTGGAGGAAGGGAGGAGGAAGGAAGATGAGTGGGTGAGGGCGCGGACGCTGAGAGACGGCATGCGGGAGACGCAGTGAGCGAGCAGCACGAGGAAGAGGAGGAGGAGGGAAACCGGAGGACTGAGGGTAAGATATGGATATAGGCTATGCACCCCGCCCCTCTAGTGTCGTTCTCTACTCGTGCACGTACATGATCAATGCCTGGGAAGACAACTGAGGTGCCCTGCGTCCTCCGCTGCTGCTGCTGTTGTCGAGGGCGGATTGATCAGTCAGGGCCAGGGATGGGATGTGCTGCTCTGTCTGGGCCTTGTCAAGGGTGGACGTCTACCTATTAGAGTAACGTTAGTAGACATATAAATTGTCCTTATTCCTAATGCAGATGGATAAATAACCACTAATTGTTGCGTGTCACTGTCAAACAAAATGGAAATAAACTCAACACAAAGCTGCTTACCGTTTAAATAGCTTCAGAGAGGCACTTCTTTGGCCCAGAGACAGCTGCCCACATGCCATTATTATTATAGTAGTGTGCCTAAGCTTGTAATAAAGAACTGGTAAAAGGCTTTGATAAAGCACTCTGGCAGGTGATACACTGTTTGAAAAGTGGCATTTTGTTGTTTTTTAATACAATAATAAGAAGAATATTTGAATAGGCTTAAGTCTTTTTTTCCTCAAAACCATCTTTTTTTATTATCATTTTAACAGTGTGCATTAATTACAGTTTTTCTGGGTCAGATGGGCAGACACTCTATGACACCATATTGGCGTCATAGAGTGATATGACCTCAAGTCAAAAACATGAGTAAAAACATAAGTGAACATTTGTCTTGACTAGGATTAAAAAGATGATTTAGTTTTGTTCTTGCTGTCCAACAGACAGTGGTAATGGAAGACTATCCCAAATTAATCCATAGGAAAGATCGTATCAGTGGCAGAAGATGAAGAAGATTTTAATTACATTTTTTTTTTGGAGGTTAAATTGTCTAGGGATGCTCTAACTACAATTACAAAAAGGGAAACAATCTTGTTTCTAAGCCTCCACCAATGTCAAAACCAAACCTCAGCCACTGGGCCTGACATGACTCAACTGCCTTTTAAAAGAGTCACTATGAGTGAGTGTAAGGCATATGAAATATTAACGTGCACGTGATAAGCCACAGAGGAGTGTGAGGAGGAAAGAGGCATAATAATCGGGGGTGTCCCACGACGGCTCATGTCCCAGGTGAGCTCCATGTTGATTATTGAGCACTTTTTCTGGTCTAGCAGCATCTGTGTAACTCTCCCTGCAGTGAGATTTGGACTCGCACAAAGGCTCGCTCGCTTGCCAGTCGCTTTGCTGATTCACCGCGGATGGGAACCTGAGCGGAAAGAAAGACTTGAGTTAGAGTCTACTATCAATATTTTAGAGAGAGAAAAAGAGGACTGGGTCAGTGGAGGAGGCCAGCCGAAAGGAGCGGGACAGTGAGGCCGTGAAAGAGGATGGAGCAATAAGTAGGATGTGTGTCATAGTCATTGTGGGATTCAGATTTCGTATTCAGAGGAAATACATGGAATTGTTGGGTATATATATTTTTCTAGATGCTGGTGGTGATTGAAAGCTGAGAGAGTAATTGCGGTAACAAAGTACTTTTACACAAATCATTTACATGAACCTCAAAGGGAGAAAACCTTACGTCATTTGTTTAAAACACACAAACACAAATAGTCTGCTTGGTTGGACAGTTGTTTGACTCATGAAAACACACCACGTTTGCCTCTTTAGCGACGGACCACCTCACACAGGTTACCATTTTGTTTCTCTGCATCAGTTACAGTCACACGGCCACTCAGCTTATAATATGCATATCTATGTGAAGGCACACAGGATACTGTCTGAAAAAGACAACAGCTGGGATTTTAAATGTGGTTGTGTGGGGCTAATATATTATTCATGTTTGTATGGGTTTAACCATTAGGATTCCATTATGTTCTCCACTGAGAAGTGTTCTTACTACAGTGCATGTACTGTGGAAACTATACAGGCAACTGAGACATTTTATAATGTGTAAATAGCTGAAAAACCAAAAATGATTGTGATGTGATACTGTTACAGTGTCAAACCTCATGTTACTACAAATGTGGATGGGAAATTTAGTGAAAAAACAAAGAAACTCGCAATATAAAAATACCATTATGTGTTATCTAACATGATAATAATTAAGTGGTAATAATCGCCCCTCGCTGTCACAACCCATTACTGGTGCCGAGGTTGAATGGTGAGGCTATCTCAGATGGGGTTCTTTAAGAAGGCTGCCAAATGTTTGGAAAATACAGGACACTTACAAAGTTGTGTTTTTCCAGAGGGCGCTGTCGCACCCTGCTCCCTTTTTTGTATTTACAAGTTTAGCCCCCGTTTATTTTATAGGGACTTAATTTTTGTATTTTGGTTATCACCACAGCAACATTGTTGAAAATTGTGCATGGGTTCAAAAGGATTTTTTAATCAGTGTGACCAGTCAGACATATGTGCCAAATTTTGTTCAATTACGTAAAACTAAATTTTTTGGCCTTCCATAGGGATTTTCAAATAATTGATAGAAATTTGAGCCAAATCAGAATTTGCATTTGCAAATTATAACAATGCAAGTGTTGTAAAATTTGCAAAAAGTTAACGTGAAATTTGACGCCCTGCCACTCGGAAACCGGGTTTCATCTATCAAAAATTTGAATAACTTTGGAAGCCCCACTCCTTTAGATTATCTGGAGCAATTTTTAGCTTCATCTGTTAAAATCCTTAGGAGGAGATAGAAAAGATATATGCTCAAAAAAAAAAAAAATACTGAGTCAGCATTTTGAAATCTTTGATCCAAGATACCTGGCCTACTGTTTGTTGAGCAATGTTACCAATAGGTGACCCCATGCCCAGATTATGTGACTCTATGACAAAAAATGTGTTTGCTTGGCTCCCAAAAGCGCAATGTATTTCCACTTTTCCATAAACCTGGATTGTTGTTGGAAATCTGCAAAGTATATAGTCAGAAGTGTTTATGCAAACATTAGCCAAAGGAGACAGCCTACTAAAACACTATATAGGACCATATAAGAGCATTATAACAAGGCTTGAACCAACATCCGCTGGATAGTATCTCTCTGCATAATAATCCAGACAATGATAAACACACTCGTGGGAGGTGAAAAGGAAGAAAGAAAGTGCACTATAAGGCAATAAGACTTAATGCCCAAATTGAGAAAGTGAGTGCTCAGGGCAGCGTTTGATCTGATAAATATGGGAGGAAAGTCATAAATGTTTAATCAACTTCTTTTTAGGGGCGACTCAGTTCTTCAGATGAAAGAAAATCAAAATGTTTACCTCTTTCATAAACACATTAAACTGTCCCAACAGAAATACCAACAGAAGTAAAAAAGCATACAAAGCACTGTAATTTTATCCAGTCCTCCCACACTGTTTTGCCTCAGTCTTGAAGCACATTGTAATGCTTTGAACCTGGCCCTAAACCCTGCCTTCATTCCCGCCCTGCAACTAGCAACTGATTGACAGAGTGCGACACCTCCATTCCCCAGAGTCAAGCATCGACCAGACAAACTTACAGGCTCTAAAACCTCATAAGTGCTTTGACTGCAGTGTGTAGAGTGAGCCCTGGGGGAGCTGTAGAGACCTATGGTTTAAAACAGGCTTGCTCTCACAACAGGCCATTTCAGTTTTATGATCTTTTATTTAAAAAAATGTTGCCCTTATTTGAGAGGATAGTAGAAGGACATTGGGCAAACAATCTGAGCTGGAATCAAACGTGGGTCTCCCAAGTATATGCTATGCACTCTACCGGGTGAGCCACCAAGGTGCCCAGATAGCTTTCTGAGCTTAATGTGTCTATCCCTGATATTCCTCAACACACATCAAGACTAGGCCAAAGTTTGTGACAAATGTATAATAATGCTTTTAATTTCAATAACAAAACCAACACAGACTCCATAACCTGGTCTAGTTGTAGTTGAGTGTGCAACAAATCAATTATGAGCTTTACATATTTGATGAGAAAATGCACTAGACTGTGATTGTGATGTATATAATTATATGTCAGATTAATTGGTCAGTAAAATGTTGTTTTAGACGATCAGCTCCTTGTTTGATCAGCTGCAGATTTAAATAAAGGGACCACATCTGCAGTGCAGGCAGCACAGTCTCTGAAACTGTGGAATGATGTGGATTCATCCTTTTTTAAAGAATGCACTGCAGTTCTGCTTCAGCAAACACAGACAATGCAACACATATTGGTGTTGAATATACAGTATATCGATTTCTAAACTTGTATTTTTCAAAACTCAAACACAGCACGATTATTAAATACTGACTACTGGCCCTTCACTGAATGGAAGAAAAGACTGTTGCTACAGTGCTACAGTAGGCTATGAACATTCTGCAAAACAATGTAATTTAATGAGTAGATAATGTATACAGTTACATTAATGCTTGTGTAATGCGTTTTTCCCCAGGCCCTACTCACATGTTCTAACTCTGACTCGGATGCTGCTCATCCAAGTAGGCCGGCTGGTGGCCTGGGGCTGGATTTTGGTTGCAGGCAGGGAGCATGGTACTGCAAACAGGGGGACTGGGTGTGTGTCTTTGTCAAGGCCCATCAGTGTCCTTGCTCTACTTACATCAACACTTAGGGCTGTGTGTGTGTTCGAGAGAGAGTCAGGCAGGAGAAGGGGGTTGGAGCAAAAGAACATGCTGCCATAAGGGTTTTGGAGATGAAACGTCTCCTGTGTGTGCGTGCATATGTGTCAGTTTGTATGTGCTCTGACTCTGCAACATCTATTATAAACCATGTATGGTGTGTTTACACGTGTAGTCCTGGGGCATTTATTACAGCCTTGTTGGTTCAGTGGACTTAAAGAAGAGGCAAAGGTCTGTCTTCTCTTTTATTCTGTGTTCACTTTGGTGCATGAGCGTGTGAGGGTCTTTGAATGAATGTTGGACATTTGTTGAAGAGTGACCTAAATCTGTCCGCCATCATTACCTAACTAGAAGACAGAGGAAAGAGGAAGTCACAAATAAAAATCACGCTAGTACACATATGGACAACACTGACACAGGAGTAGGTAGCATTGTGCAAGCAAAGGTGAAGTGATCAAATAGGTTTTAAAATCTCAACTGTTTATGAAAAACTGACATGACTGTTTTTGGACTGATTTTCAGTGAGTTAAAAGATCTGCCGCTCTCAATTACTGCTTTTGTTAACTGCTAAATGCAAGCTCTTAAAATAAACCGGCACTCAAACTCTCAAATTGACAATATCCCGCTGGGATGAACCAAAAGATATGTTAGCAGTACCTAATCAGCCTAGGCATTCATTAATCATAGTCAAGGTGAAATGATCAATTAATATATTTGAATTTGAGGTCATCTACAGTGCAGAGGCAGACTGCAAAAACAAATGTATGTTGTTGGTCAGCCCAGATCCTTTCCTCTGTGCCAAGGCCAAGAGTTCAGTCTATATTAAGGAGTCATATTACTGTTTTCTCTGGCAGCTGTCTGCCTGCATCCCTTATGTCCCTCGTAAACCTCCACAACACAGCGCTGGCCTCCAATCACCTGTGCTCTCATCGCACTGTTTACCTCATTACCCTGCCAGGCAAGGGCTCGTCACCACACCATCATTTATTTAAGATTACTGGAAAGTGGTCTGGCTGTAGCACTCTTCTTTTGTGTGTTTGGGAGCTCTTTTATGGGTCAGTTGCCAGGTTTGCTACTGGCTAATTAAAACACGTACTCACTCACGTGCACTTCCACTCACCGCCATGCCCAACGCACAGTTAGAAACACAGTCCCGTGCTTGCTGTCTCCATCTCCCTCGCTCTGACTGCACTGTGCTATCACCATGGTAACAGCAGATTGAGGGACTTTTTGCTGCTCAATAGTCATCTCTATTTCTCTCAGCCATTCTGCCGTTCTTCTCTGTTGTCCTTCCACCCCGCTGTGTTCTCACGTGCCATCTCTATTGTCTGTGTTATTGACTGTCCACAAATGTGCAGACCACAGTACATCACAGACCACATGTTCACACAAGAAGTGCAGTCTCTATATCTCTCTCACTAGTTGTGCTTCCTCCCCAGGCTCTCCTAACGTGGCTGCTGGCTTGACATCCTAACTCTTCCTAGCCAGCATGGCTTCATCACTGTGGTTCCTGGGAGCATGTGTTCTCACGTTGGCACATGTTGTCCCCTTTGGCCAAGGTAAGTTGTTTCCTCTGAGGTGTCATGCTGACATGTTGATCCTGTCATGGCAAAACAATTCAATTGAAAAGAATGTTTAAAAGTGTGATTTAAAAATTGGTGAAGACATGAGTGCCTTGAACTAAGGCAAAGTCATCTTGGCCAACTTATAAAATGCTGTGACCTACATAAACAAAGATTAGCGGGACATTTCTAGTGAGCAGCTTGCCAAATAGAGTATTTCAGCTGCTGCCTTTTGCTTGTAGTTAATCAACAATCTGTCATTCAGTGTCACAGACAGTTACAGTACAGCAGCCGCATACTGATTACACCAGCGTGTTGGCTTCTAGCAGGCTTTAATCTTGAAAATGCAAATACTACATTTGATGTGGACAGTTTTTCTCCTGAAACCCTGAGTTACATGGATTATTGACAGTCAGGTAAATTTGCACTCACAACAATGTGTCTTATTCAGATGCAAACTGCTTTGTGTCATCGGAAAAATATGTACAGTAAGTTTACAGAGGGACCTGACAGTGGGGTTATCTTTTTCAGTGGCTTGAAAAACACAAGATATTGTGTTGCACCTTTGTATGACATCAAACGTAGGTGTCACGACGAATGTGCAGTGGGATTTATGTCACACTCAGCTTTCAGTGGAATCCTTCCAGTGCCATCATTCACAGATGTTAACACAAACAGCTACCAGGCATTCGCACTCGTCGAGTGTGTTAAATATTACAATAACAGCAAATGTCACATTGTTTCAATTATTTTATGTAATGTTAAACAGACGTAGGTGGTTGTAGGCCATGTTCAAATGAAGTTGATGTACAGACAACAGGAAGATGAGGCATAACATTTATTAAATATGTAAAAAAAAAATCATATTATTAACTATTGAGCATAAAGTAACACAAACTTAAACAACAATAATTCCCACAATTCCCAATTCTTATATTCTACACAACCAGCAGTTGTGTAGAATATAAGACAAACAGTGTCTTGTAATGGAAGGACACATGTGATCAGATTTAAGCACACTCTTCTACAGAAATCACTTCAATATTTGACATTTCATTGGTAATGTCCTACACTTTTTTGTGCTTAAAGCTGCTATGTCACGGGCTGCCATGCCGTTCGGGCTGCTACGCAGGGAGCTGGCTTGTGAGGGCTACCCCATTGAGCTGCGCTGCCCAGGAAGTGATGTGGTAATGGTGGAGACTGCAAACTATGGACGAACAGACGACAAGATCTGTGACGCTGACCCTTTTCAGATGGAGAATACACAGTGTTACCTTCCAGATGCATTAAAGATCATGGCCCAGAGGTGTGTGCTCACACATCATCTGTAATGTTTCAACCTGCACAGGACTAGAAACACAATATTCTAAAGCTATTGTTATATCTGTATGAAATATGTTAATGGATGGGTTTGAATCCTTTCACGGTCATACTATATATTACATTTGGATGAATATAAATTAATTTAGTATATTGTGTAGTCAAATTCTTATATTGCAACAATGCATTACCGATATGTGTGCATGTTGGATGCAGTTAGTCAATCGATGAAGGACTGTGTAATACATACATGTAGCTTTGCAGCAAGGAAAACATGGAGGAGGCCAGTGCTTGTCCTGTCGTGTGTGTGTCAGTGATGTCTCTAGCTGAGTGTGAGTGGCTGGCGGCACCATTAGGAGTGTACTCAGCAGTGTTTTCCTAGAAGACCTGATCAATATTCACTGAGAGGTAGAGGGAGAGTAGACAAATGGAGTGTCCTTTCCTTCCCCTTTCCTGTCTCTTAATCACCCCCTTTCTTCTTTTCTTTTATCCGTCATCCCTTCACCTATCCATCTTTCTGCCGTTGTCCAGGTGTAACAACAGGACTCAGTGTATTGTGGTCGCAGGGGTGGATGTCTTCCCTGACCCCTGTCCTGGAACATACAAGTACCTGGAGATCCAATATGAATGTGTCCCTTACAGTGAGTATGCATAATTAATGTACAGTTTTATACACACATATGTAATCAAAGAAACATATTTACACTGTAAGACTTTGCTGTTAATTTGCTGTTCAGCCAATAGTCATGAAAGAATAAAGCTGTCTTTGTAAAGTACATTGTGAACAAAGAAATATCATCATTTGTATAATATAAGAGTTCTTAATACAGTCAACAAATCATTGCGTATATAAATGCAATGTGTCGTAATAATTTGCAAATTTAACAACAAAAAAGTATCATATTCTCTCCCTGCTGAATTACATCATATTAATTGGTATTGTTGTCCTATAAGTAGCTTGCTGTATTTATTAAAAAATTTGGCACCACTAAATTTCCCTGTAGCAACCCCTCTGCCATTGTTTGTTTGTCCTTTTTAAAGTCAAAAGTGTACGCTCAAGCTTGCATGAAAAAGTTTCACCTAAATTTTAAATCAAAGGTGCTTTGTTTGTTTTAATAACCTCTGATGTCAGCTGAAAGTGATGCCTAGAAAATGATGTCTCTTTTTTCTCAGGGAGTGTGTGTGTTTGAGGAAGTGGGATGGAGAAAGTACAGACAGAAAACTGTAAGATGTTTGCATAGCTGTATCTTTTGTGTGAGCTCGGGCGTGTGCATGCGCGTGTGTTCTCTTTTTCAGATTTACGCCACAGGAGTTGCTCTCTTTTCTCCACAGGAGCCTGATTGAGGAAAGGAGAGATGGGATGGTGGGCTGTGGAGGGGTGGGGGTGGGGTGGTCAGGGCGGTCGGGTAGAAGGAGGAAGTCTGGGAGGGAAGGCTGTACTTTCTAAATGTGAACTAAAATTTTTGTGGCGAGAATGAGCTCCAAAGTCTTTATCTGTGCATTTCTTTCTTATTCTTTCTCTCTACCTCTTGCTCTGTTTTACTTTCTTGCTTTGTACCTTTCAGTCTAAAAGGGCTGCACAATATTAGGAGCGTTCAAACTGTTGAATATTGAGATAAGAATATGCTGTGCTAGTTTCAAATTTCTCTGTTAAACTAATAAACATTTTTTCAATTGAACATAAAAAAATCAAGAAATCTGTCTTTCTGCTCCGGGTTTGCTGCTAACACAAGCTCCTAGGAAGGCAGTGTCTACACGGGCTGGCGTCTGAGCTCCATCTGATCGGCCACATAGACATTCAAAGTGTTAATGTCTGGCACATTCAAAGCCATATCATTTACTTCAGTTCAAACAGTCTTTTGCCATTTGTACACTGTGGTTACAAATACTTGATATATTGTGCAGTCCTACAGTCTATCTATCTTTCTTGCTTCCTTTCCTTATTTCTGGCTTGCTTTCTTGCTTTTCTGTTCCTCCCTTCTTTCATCCTCTGACTGCACTTTCTTTCTCTCCCTCTTTTTTCCTATGCTTGAGTAGAAGTGGACCAAAAAGGTAAAGACAATACATTGTAGCATCTTGATCTCTCCTCCTTACCCCAACCCCACTCTCTCTATTTCTGGCTCTGTTCTACCATTTCTCTCTTCCTCCTGCCCTAGGACGTTGTTTCGTAGTCATGCTGGATGTTGCCCCCTTTTTCCATTTCCTTATCCTATTTTCCCATTTTATCCATCTCTCGTTGTATGGAAATCAGTCCTTTTATCCAGTTTGATCCAGGTTCTGCACCTAGCCTATCTTCTCTCTTTTCCATAGACAGTAGGAGAATAGTGGACCATGGGATCAGTTGCTGACATGGAAGCTCATGTTTTAAAGGCTGACACCTATAGACACTTTCAAAAAGGGTCACAAATGTATATTTTATTCTGGTGTAATTTCCTGAAAAAAAAAAAACTTTTTTTCTAGTAGTAGTTGATGAGGGATCATTCTGTTCTTTTAATAATTAGCATAATTATGTTGATATGTTTATGACAATATAATTATGCGTGACTGTAGTTAGTATGAATCTTTTCAGAATGAGGACTTTTAAATTGTGTTTTTCGAAAGAGTCATGAAGTTCAACAGATAACGTCACTAGCTATTCTTGCTTTACTTTTCCCAGACTATGATTGTTTTCATAATACTGTAATTATTTTGGCTCCATTAACTCAAGTTACCCAAGTCTGATGTTTCGGCACATTCAGACCCCATTGTGACATCCCAGATTGTTGGTTTAGTATTCAACTACTGTCTATGGTTTTATTTCTATTCTCTCTACTTCTGCACACAAAACAACCCACAAACGTACACCAACAAATAAACAAACAACGACACAAACATATGATTTAATTCCTCTATTCACACTATTACTACTATTCCCTCTTTCTTTCTTTCTGCGCTTCAGTCCTTGAATCCTTCTTGTCCAATCATCCGTTCATGCTTATTTTCCCTTTTCTTCCCTTATAGGAAGAGCCCCTTATTTATCTTCATAGGAAAAATAAGACCAAATGTGTGTGACTATCCGTCTGGATGTGTGCTTATCAAGCACTGCTTCTCTGTGTGAATGTGTGTGCATGCCTATTTGCATGCCAGTGTGAGACTGTACAGTAAACAGTGTCCATACAGTGACATGTTGGTGGACCAATCGTTGTGCTTGGCGTAAACTAACCTGCCCTCTCATTCACTTCAAGGCAAAATTTAGCCCCGCCTTCTGCGTCCCTGACTCTACCTCTCACACTCTGTCAGTCTTTTTGCACTAACTCGCACACACGCACACACAAGCGTAAACGCAAGTCACATGAACACAGCTTTAATTGCAGTGCCCCTGTTGCATTACACATTAATCACACAATCAACACTTTTACATTTTCAATCTTCTTTTCTTTACAAATTAAGGTGTTTTAAATTCCTCTCTTTGTCTCTTCTTTCTGTTTTTCTTATCTCGCTGCATCAACTGCATCTAATTCATGTCATTATTCACACATCAATCCATTTTCACTCTGCACCTGCCTTCACTTTCTTTCCACTCTTTTCTCTCTGTTGTCTTCCCACTACTCCACTTCACATCCTGCTCTTGAACCCCTCCTACTTCCCGTTTCCCAGTTTTCGTGTGCCCCGGCTCACTGCTTAGCATCCAGCCTGCCTCATCTCTCCTGGAGGCGGAGCACCAGTCGGGGGCGTGGTGTAAGGACCCACTGCAGACGGGCGACCGGCTTTACGTCATGCCCTGGACGCCTTACAGGACAGAAGTGTTGTATGAGTACGCCTCGTGGGACGACTACCGACAGAATAAGGTCACCACCACCTATAAGTGAGTTATAGTTAAGCTACTATTTATCAGCACTGCTTTGAATAATTGTTTAAGTAAGTAATACAATTGTCTGTATTGTTATGGGCAGGACATGGATTAGAGGTTCTTTTTGTTTTTGTGTCGTTTATCTTATATTATTGTATGTCATTAACTTATGTCTTATTCTTTCAGGCTGCCAAGCCGTGTGGATGGTACAGGCTTTGTGGTGTATGACGGTGCTGTGTTTTACAACAAGGAGCGGACACGAAACCTGGTCAAGTATGACTTGCGGACACGCATCAAGAGTGGCGAAGCAGTGGTGGTCAATGCCAACTACCATGACACCTCTCCGTACCGCTGGGGAGGGAAGTCTGACATTGATCTGGCTGTGGATGAAAATGGCCTTTGGGTTATCTATTCTACTGAAGCCAATAATGGACGCATTGTGGTCAGCCAGGTATGAAGAAAGAAAGCAGATGAATGATGTTGATAAGAGAAATAGGACTTGAATTGAGCTCTGTTGGGCCTTTTTGCAGGTGAACCCATACACACTTCGCTTTGAGGGGACATGGGCCACTGGTTTTGACAAACGTGGGGCGAGCAACGCCTTCATGGCTTGTGGTGTGTTGTATGCTGTGCGCTCCGTCTTCCAGGACGATGAGGGGCAGGCTGATGGGCGGGTTGGCAGTGACATGGTAGTTTATGCCTATGACACCAGCCGTGGACAAGAGCTGCCTGTTCAAATACCATTCCCCAACCCGTACCAGTACATCTCCTCCATAGACTACAACCCCAGAGACAACCAGCTGTATGTTTGGAATAACTTCTATGTGCTTCGATATCCACTGCAGTTCACACAACCACCGCCCACAAAAGGTTTGTTCAACAGTAAACACTGACACGTGCATTAGATGAGATTATGTTAGATATTGTTCTACTTTTTACTATTACTTAAACTTATCCAGATATTTCAACTTCAGCAATGTTACCATTTTTGGCTAAATCATTATTTCTGTAATCTGCTTTGTAGACACATTGTAAAAATGAATTATATCTAAGAACAGTTTTGTATTTTATGTTTTTTTTTACATTCAGGCCCTCTCTCCTCATTGATGACCACAGTTCGCTCCTACACCACCACAGTGTCACTAACCCCTGTGCAGCCCTCAGCGTCCCACCCGATTGGTGTCATTAACCGGGGGCCATTTGACCAGCGGCCCATCACTGCTATGGTTCCTCTGACCCCTCGACCCCCTCTGCGTGTGCCCCTGGCTCCTGGGAGCCCCGGTCAGGTTGGAGGGTGTGAGGGACGTGTGGCTCGAGGGGTGCAATGGCCTCCCACTCTGAAGGGGGAGACGGTGGAGAGACCATGTCCTAAAGGCTCACTGGGTAAGCTCTTTTAGATGGGGGAGTGCCTGTGTAAATGTTTACATTGGATTCTCCTTTTTGACTTCTTTTGAAATGTACTCAGATGTTCTCTGTTTGAACTTGTTTTCAAAAGGAGAGAGAAGGGGAAGGTACAGTGTTCACAAAACATAATGTTTTCCAGCTTTTCCTCTCACTGTGCAGGGTTTGTTATCATGACTGGTTTGGACATGGAATAATACACACTTGTGGTATTTACACCAAGAAAGACTCTTGGTGGGGCTAAAAGGTTCTCTCCCTTCTCTGTGGGCCTCTGCAGGTATTGCCTCCTATCAGTGCATGTTGTCTCCTGTGGGATGGAGCTCCAGAGGGCCTGACCTTTCCAACTGCACCTCTCCCTGGGTCAGCCAAATCGCACAGAAGGTTTGTTGCACATTCACAAACTTACACAAACACACACACTGTGCAAAGGCCCCACAGCCACACAAATGGCTTTTCTACCTTAAATGTCACAACATTTGACATTATAAACACCCTCACCTTTCTACAGATTAAAAGCGGAGAGAATGCAGCCAATATCGCTGGGGAGCTGGTCAACCTGACCCGGGGGCGGATCTATGCTGGTGATGTCAGCATGTCTGTCAGACTAATTGAACAGCTATTGGACATCCTGGACTCCCAGCTACAAGCCTTAAGACCCGCCAATAAAGAATCAGCAGCACGTAATTACAACAAGGTAAATGATACTCGTGACCTTTTGCCTGAACCATTGGCAGAACTGTCACTGTTGATGATTCTAACAAGAGGTTCTTTTCTTCTTTTCAGCTGCAGAAGAGGGAGCGCACATGCAGAGCTTATGTTCAGGTAAGCTATGAAGATCAATGCATAAATCCATACAAACATTTATTGTGAAAATGTATAAAATATTTTTGGTCTGTCTCAGGCGGTGGTTCAGACAGTCGATAATCTGCTTGGTCCCGAAGCATTGATGTCCTGGGCCGATATGAGTCCTGCTGATCAGTCACGCTCTGCATCACTGCTGTTAGACGCAGTGGAGAAAGGAGCATTTTTATTGGCTAACAACCTATATGAAGGCCGGTTCAGTGACAGAGCACCAAATATCGGTAACTGTCTATTTTGTTCTTGTTTTAATACAAATGTTTATGTTGAAGTAAACTAACCCTTCTGATTTATACGTTGTGTTTTAACAGACCTGGAGGTGTATGTACTAAATACAGAGGCAGATATACAGGACATGACTTTTCCTCATTCATACGACAGCGACAGCATTCTTCAGATATCAGCACTGGCCTTGCAGCAGTACAGCAATAATGGTCTGTAGTACTCACTGCTCACTGTTGTGCTACATTGTAATGAAAATGTCAAAATTGCGGACTGCCTCGACAATGTGATTACTCAGTGTAGTATATTGTCCCCTTCAGGTCAGGTAAACTTGGTCCTTGCACTCTATAAGAACCTGGGTGCCTTCCTGACAACCCAGAACTCCACTCTGCGGATGGGACTGGGTATTGGACAGGGGACAGATGTGAGGAGGCGGAGTTTGGTGGTCAACTCCCATGTCATCTCTGCTTCAGTGCACAGAGGCTCCAACAGAGTGTATCTCTCAGAGCCAGTCATCTTCACTTTGAGACACCTAAAGGTTTGTTCCAAAATGTTTATTTCAATATTTTGCTGCTTATCCAACATATGCCTAACCAATCCACACAATATTCAAATGTGTCATGCCAATGTCCAAATATACGTAGTAGCTATCATCGTGACGGAGTTGGTCCTTTCATTATTCAGCTTTGTGTTGTAAACACTAAAAGCCCAAAACTCCCCCACCACCCGTCCCTTGGTAAATGTACTGCAGTTTTCTCCGGTCATATAGAAAGTCCATGTATGCATGAGCACATATTCTGTGGCCAGTTTCCTGACATGAACACAAAGCTCAGAATAAAATCTGATGGTAATACTGACATCCTTCAAAAACATGTATAAAAGATTCTTAAATGTTTTTTGTGTTTCTGTCTCAAGCAGGAGAACCACTTTGGTCCAAACTGTTCTTTCTGGAACGCGACTGGAGCTGCCGGGGCCGGCAGGTGGTCGACACAGGGTTGTCGCTTGTTGCACACCAATAACACACACACTACTTGTGCCTGTAACCACCTGTCTAGCTACGCCGTGCTCATGACTTACCAGCAGCCAGCTGTGAGTAACAACCAAAGAACACTTGGTGACATTTTAATCACTTTACAGACAGAAAGTAAATAATACTTCTCACACCAGACGTACTTATTTTTGTAAATGAAATACAATGTAACCATCTCTAACGTTTGTCTTTTCTTGTCTATCAGTCTGGGGTTGGTGTAGAGGAGCTTCTTGTCAGTGTGGTTTCCTGGGTTGGAATTTCTGTAGCACTGGTGTGTTTGGCTTGTTGCCTTACCACACTGTGCTGCCAGGGGGCACCATGGCACACAGACCATAGCACCATCCACTGCAACCTGTGGGCCAACCTGCTATTCACTGAACTGCTTTTTCTTGTTGGCGCCAACAAGGCTCAATATATGGTAAGTATGAGTATTCTCACTGCTTTATTGCAGAATACTGAATAAATATTTAAAGAAATCCAGTGTAGAGCTAAAAAAAAAGCTCAAGTCAAGCATATATATAAGATAATGTGTTTTTCCTCAGGTTTTGTGCTCCATCATTGCTGGCCTGCTGCACTTCTCGTTGCTCTCAGTGTTTTGCTGGTTGTGTTTGGAAGCGGTGGAGCTTTACCTGCTTCAGCGGGAGGTTTTTGAGGGAAGAAACTCTAGGAGGAAATATTTTTACCTGTGTGGCTACTCCATTCCTGGACTGGTAGTGGCAGTGTCTGCAGCCATAGACTTCAGAGGATATGGTTCCAAAACTGCGTAAGGACAGCTTGGTCGATGCAACATATATATGTCGTGCTGTTTCTGGACTCCTCATTGACATTACTATGGTTTGTTTCTCCTCACACAGATGCTGGCTACGAACAGACAATTTCTTCATTTGGAGCTTTCTGGGACCCGTGGCTGTCATTATCACGGTGAGAGGTTTAGTAGATACTTTGACTATAGTACTATTGACATGTTGTAACCATGTAATGTGTGCCTCCTTTTTGATCCCAGTTGAATCTGGTTGTCTTGGTAATGACCTTACATAAGATGCACAGTACTGCTGCATTGAAGCCAGACTCCAGTCGCCATGACAACCTGAGGTCAGTACACTGTAGTCTCGTGCTGTTCAGTAAGCTGTCTATACAAACGTATTGAAATAAAATGCAAAATGATGAAAGTAGCTCTCAAAAGGGAAGTTGAATATTACCTAAATTGGAGACAAAGTGTACTCTGAAAAAATTGAGTGTGCAACATTTCATTGGTGTAACATGTTTGGATTATTTAAGTATTTTAGCAATAAACAGAAGCACACCAGGGAGTTAGTAGATATCTTTTAAAAAGCTGTTAATGCTCATACACACATACTTTGCACACTTATTGGACAACTGTAACTATTTCCCACAGAGTACTCAGTTACAGTTTCTATTTTAATTTAGCACATGGGAGCATTTGATAGATTTGTGTGTATGAGCTAAGTAAGGACATTACTTAAATGGACTCACACTGTCTTAGGGATTTAGGACTGATGTTGTGTCCACTCTCTTTGTCTCAGGGCCTGGGCAGTAGGCTCCCTGACACTGCTGTTTCTGCAGAGTGTCACTTGGTCCTCAGGGCTCATGTTCCTGTCTGCTCCCTCTTTGCTGCTGGCTTACCTTTTTTCTTCCCTCAACACGGCCCAGGCCCTTCTCATCAGCATACTGCACTGCACTCTAGCTCGGAAGGTCAGACCTTTTGTTCCCACTTCTGCCGTTGTTTGACTTTACGTACATTTGTGACACAGCGCGTTACACATCTCACTGTCTTCGTGCAGGGTCAAAAGGACTATGGCCGATGCCTGCGTTTCTCCCAGTGCTGCATGCCTTCATCGACTAGCTCTCCAGACTCAGTTAAAGGCAGTGCTCTGAGATCTAACAGTCGCTACACCAGCAGTCAGAGCCGAAGAGCCACTGCAACAGACAGGTCTGTTACAACACACGGCACGTCTCTTTTTGTTCTCTAGCTTATTGGCTGAATCAGTTTTGACCTTGGAAGAAATATTTCTATTTCAGAGCCGTATAAGGAGGATGTGGAATGATACTGTTCGCAGACAGACTGAATCGTCTTTTATTGCAGCAGATGTTAACAACACCCCCACTCTAAACCGGGGTAAAGAGCTTTTTCTTATTTTAAAATCCGAAATGTCCATTCTCTTGTTTCAGAGTGTAACATTTATTTTTATATATTTGTCTTTCTCTGTTTCAGCTGCTTTGGGAAACCATTTCCTCACCAATCCAGTGCTGCAGACCCACACAGGTGCTTCTCCGTACGACACAATGTTGGCCCAAGGATACAACCAACCCTTCACCTCCACAGGTATCGACTTTAACTTTGTGACAATGGGACTGTCCAGAAATGTAGTTAGTTTCAGTTCCTCTTCCTTCTTACGTATGTGTGCACTACTAAACTAATCAGATTAGGAAGATGTGTATTATACTGTATATATTATACAAATGTTTATCAATAAATTATTTAAAAAACTCCACCACACACTTAATTCGCAGAGCTTAGGACATTTAAACATATCAGTACTGTTTCGTCATTTTTGTCTTTCTGTGTTGTTGTTTTAATGTATTTATGTATTAGAAGTGTGCTTTTTCTGTTTTGACTTTTGCTTTCTCTGTCCTTCTGTCTTTACACGGACCAGTAGGAACCTTCAGAAACAAGCCGAGTATGAGCTCTCCTCTTATTGTGCTCACTCAACCGATCATTGAGCACCACATCCTTGACTTTCTGTGCAACCTTTGCACACAATGACGCATAGACCATAACCATAATACACCTACATACTAATTACACTGCTCAATAAAATAACATACTGCATCTTCTTTATGTGGCAATAAACCAAACATTTCATCAAAAACACTCAAAATGGCACATAAATTCTAATCTATGCTCATTTACTCATAAATCATTCATGCATACATGCAGCATGTTCTGTGTCCATGTCCTTCTCTGATTGCTGTCTTCTTCCCAACAGAGGGTGGTGTGTCCCAAAGCCAAGAGTCCTGTGGTTTGGACAGCATGTGTCTCAATGGCGGCTACACTCCCAACACTTTCACCCTACATGGTTTAGGGACCACACCAGGATCCCGAGCTGGAGTGGTAGGCAGCACTGACCTTTTGAGAGAGAGTGGAGTAGGGATAGGTGGAGATGACATCTCCCCAACCATCCTAACCCCCCATGGGCCATCAGACCTGAGCAGTGGGTCAGGGATGCGACGTAACCTGTCTGATGCGGCAGCGCTAGAGAAGATGATAATCTCTGAGCTGGTGCAGAGCAACCTGCGGCCCTCAGTTCCATTACCAGTTCCTCCTGAACGATATGGGAGCTTAGCCAGGCCTCACCATGATCGGGCAGCTGTCACTCACACAGCCACTCTGACCCGACATGCCCCACCCCCGCAGGATGGCTGGGCATCCACCATACAGCCAGTCACACGCCCAAATGCACAAGAAGGCTGGACACATGCAAGGCACCCCACACAAGACCAGGACACCCACCCGTCAGTACGAGCAACACAAGAACTCGCCACAACGCCACGCTTACAAGATGGCTGGTCACACCCACGTGTCCCAGGAGAAACTGACAAAGAAGACAGATCTCAGCTGCAAGGCACTCTGGGCCGCCGTGGACTGCTGGACAAGCAGCAGGTGCGCCCGCCTGAGGTCCAGGCCCGACCATACTCCACTCTCAGCCGCACGCCCGGCACCATGTCCCGCCTCCGCAGCGGAGTGGAGTCCAGTGGACTTACAGACCGTGAGAGGGATCGTTATCGGGATCGTCCACTGCCGCCTCCTCCTCCACCCCCACCACAAGAGTCTGAGCCCCTCTACAAAGCGCTGGAGGAGCCGCTGCTCATGAAGCAGAGAGAGGTGGGGGTCGAATCATGGAGGGCCCCTGAACGAGACAAGGATGAGACATTTCTGTTGAAACGAGACGGGATGCTAGAGGAGTGGCGGGAAGAAGCAGACAGAAGGCGGGACGAGTCGTTCAACTCTCAGAAGAGCCTTGAAGACATGGGCGAGTGGGGTGCTGCAGTGAACAGAGGGCGAGAGGAGCGAGATGGCAGGATGGAGGTGTGGCGAGGTGGAACCGACACGGAGCAGGAGGAGACGTTTATAACTCAGAAGAAAGATTTTGGGATTGATGCTTGGAGAGGTGGTATGGACAGGGAGAAAGATAAAGCATTTTTAAAAGACAGAGATGGCTGGAGGGGAGGGGTTGAGCGTGACAGTGAGATGCAGAAGGATCGGGCACTAGATGTTTGGAGAGGGGGAGTGGACATCGACCATGAGGACTCTTTCTCATTTGAGGGCAAAGACAGTGGTGCAGATGGGAGGAAACGAGGTAGAGACAGAGGGTCGTTGCGGTATCACGGCGAGCGAGAAGACTCTGAAGGCAGCTTTACTCTGCCTTTGACCCCTGACCTCGACCTTGACGCTGACTCCTCACCAATCTATCCCCAAGATTCGAACCCATCGCCGCTGTACCCAGGGGACAGACGTTCTCCTCCACTCAGCATCTTCCCACGAAGCTCTCCTCCAACCAATATCTTTGCTCCAAGAGATGCTAACTCGCCACCTAACAACCTGTACTCACGCCACTCCCCACAGGTGTACAGCCGCAGCAGCTCCCCGCCACGCTTCTACACACGCACCTCACCGCCAACTATGTCATACCCAGACAGCAGCCCTGAAGGTCAAGAGGAGCTTAGTCCCACTGGACAGCTGCAGAGGCCCTCTCTGGAGCTTCCCTACAGCTTGGGACGGCCCCCACTTGGACCGCGACCCAATCACCTGCAGACCTTCTACCAGCCACCCCCGCTGGCATCTAATGGAGACGCAGTGTACACATCAGAGCCTACCTCCGAAGGAGAGGACGGACAGATGCAGCGGGTGACGAGCCTGTGACTAGGGCGGTGGTGATTGGGGCATAGAAACCAGGCAGGAGGAGGAACATAGAATAAAAGTCAAATTATGATCCAAATAAACAGAGAGACAATGACTGTGTAGTGCATAGACTATACATAAAGATGGACAGGACAGCTCTCAGATAGTCTTCATTATATATCTTTTGATCTTTAACAGCTCTCTTTCATCCAGGTCACCGTAGTTTACTGTAGGTGTCTAGATATAGTATTTTAGGGGTCCTCAAGGTTAAAAAGAACCTATGCCCAGATGAATACCTAAATATACCTGCATGTTATACAAATGATTGATGACAAAAATCCAAGAGACATAATGAGAAACAAAAGGCCATGCTGACTCAATCTGGTGTTCCAAAGTATCATTTCTAAACGACTGTCTATCTTTATGTAAGGTCTATGCTTTAGTGCAATGATGATGATGATTTTGATGGCTCCTTCCTGCTTCTATCTCCTGATCACCACGAGACATCCCCCCGTTTCATGTTTAGTTATTTTTTTTAAGACTGTAATCCATTTTGAACTCTCCCACATCCTCTCTCTTCACCCAAACCCTGCTGTGTCTTCCCATCTCATTGGTGCTTATTCTTATTAGCTCATCATTGTCTAAGTTTCTATTGGCTCATTGGCTGGGTGTTACCCTTCCCTGTAGCAAGCAAACAGTGTGTCAAAGAAGCACTTGTGTGTTGCCAAAAAATCCTTTCAAAGAACATGTGCATGACTTTTTAGTGGCTTTCCAAGGCTACATACTGTAGGAAGGAAGTGCTCAAGTGTGCCAGTGGGCGCGTGTGTAGCTTGAAGCATGATGTGTGCAAGGGGTGTGTGTGTGAGAGCGAAAGGGTGAGTGTCAGTGTGTAAATATATCATTCTTGTATAATTAATGTATCACAGTGAAGCATTTTATCAATATAAAGGGGCCTCTTAAACCCCCCTGCTACTGATTTTGAACTTTCGACCAATCCTATTTCACAACATGGCCAAAACCTTTGCCTCCTTCTGCCACTAACTTTTGGTGATGGAACTTGTTGCCATGGAGTTTGTCATAGCAACTGAACTCTTGACTCCAGAGCCAATCATATTAAACCTCAGAACTTTTCTGCAACAACCCTTGATCCTTGTAAATATTGGCCTCAAGTGTTCTGTCTTGTATTGCTATTGAAGTTCAAGTAAACATGTGAAATAAATGTTTCTTTCTGTTTTTGTGGATGCAAATGAAGTGGGACTACAGACAATAGGATGTTTAATAGAGGAAATGCAGAATATGTTCACATTTGACAACAACAATACTCATTGAAAATATGTTTTCGTTTCCAATTTTGTGGCTTAGTGGAGTTTCATTAGCATCGGTTATCCACAGTGCAGAAAGAAAATATGCATCTGCAGCAGTAAAAAAGCTCACAATGTGCAAAATAAAATGCTCAACATGCAGAAGAGAACAGAAAGTCCAAATATTTTTGGAATGAAATTTTCAATTATTTTCAAAAATAACTCCAGAAGCATTTTTACTTTGCACTAATTAAGAACATAACATTTAAATGATATTGACTCAATGCAAAGTGAGAAAATGTTGCAATTTGAAGTGTTGCTTATAGTGACTATATCCTTCCTCCTCACAGGCGATTTCAGTCCTACAGCTGTGTGATACTGTACATCATCAATAGTTACTATTTTTGTAGGATCTTAGCATTTGGCTTGTGGGAATAGTCAAATGTTTCCTGTTTGTTGAGACAGATATTCTCGCTCTAGAATCCATTATGTGTATTTCTTATTTATCCTCCAAAGACAAACACAGAGAATGCTAATACTTTTTTTTTATTTGAGAGAGCAAACAAATACTGTTTTAGCATTTTGTGCTAGTGTAATGTTGTGTTGCAGCTTGACAATGCAAGTGCATTTTTTACTTCAAATGTACATTTCAAATGATCTTCAATAATAAATCATAAAAGTGAATGTAGTAGACTGGTATTCAAGACATCACAACTGGAGGCAATGGTAAAAAAAAAGGTTTTAATTTAAAGACTTAAGTGCTTTTTGACTGGTAAGTAGCTTAGTAACAGACATATACAACATACATTATACATACTATTAAGTAAGGCATATATTTTACTTACCTGCACATAATGGGACAAATAAATTCAACAGCAAATATTATGACACATTAGCGAGTTTATACTTGTGCTTTACTTCAAAGTCAGTACATTCTGGTTTATGTAAAAAACTACACAATATACACTGTATAAAATATACACTCTACAAAACTATAGCAATAGTAATTCTAAATTTGAAAAAATAAAAAGTGCTCATACAGTTTCTCATGACATATACAAAAGATATATTCACAGGTAATGCATACAAATCAGTGATAGCATTCAAAGATATTATGTCTCAAATGTAAGTATAATGTGAAGTTAAGCCCAGGTTAAGGGTCAATACTTAAAGACCCAGTAGTTTTCAGGCAAGATTTACATTTAGCAGACGCTTTTATCCAAAGTGACTTACATTCACCAGTGTTACATTTACATTTTCAGTTGACACTTTCAGTCAAAGCGACTTATGAAGGTTCCATTCACCAGTGTTACAGCTGAAACACCACTGGAGGCAAGGAGGGTTAGGTGTCTTGCCCAAGCTGTGGGGGAGAGCGGGAATCACACCGCCTACCTTCCAGTTAAAGGACGACCGCTCTACCACTGAGCCCCTGCCACTGTGTTTTCTCTTATCCTTTGTTCCAACAATGAGGTATATGGTTTTTTTTTTACAGGAAATAGTCTCACATTCTTTAGATTTTTTGTGTTTTCCAACCAGGTCAGTGGTTGAAAGCAGACGTGGGTGGAGGTGAGGTTTAGCAGACTGTCTGGTGTGGTGACAAGGGGCTATCCAAGGTCTCAGTGGGGGAAATGTCTGAAGTGGAGGTCTTAAACATTGATGAGATATGGAACGCCTGAGAACCACAAATACATCTTTTACTGTGACATTACAGGCCCATGCATGAAAAGAAAAGGCAAAGGGTACTGACCACCCAGTAAGCAGTGAGGGCTCCCTGTAAGTAGCCAGTGAGCACATCGGACGGATGGTGCCTGTGGTCTGAAATGCGTGTCAACCCAGTGTAGACTGCAATTATGATCAGGAAGAACTGAAGCACAGGCCTCAGCAGACGAGCACCGCGCCATGTTAATCGTGCCTGCAGATAAAACTATTGACAAAATATATATATGTTGAATAGTCTCATTCAACTAAAAAGGTATTTCATTAATATATTAACATAAATTGACCACTTTGATACCTTTTGTAGCACATCTGTAGCTAACTAAAGCTGGCAGCAAAGTGTCCACAGGAACACTTTCCCAATGCCATAAGGTTTAATGAGACCTCTTTAAAAGATGGGGACATCTATTAAATTGTATGGTGGTAGACTCAACCTCGAATGAGACAGAGGAGGCACACAGAAATGTACTTTGTAAATATGTAGTATAGACTGGCACTGCCAAGTGCAACTATTGGGAAGTGTTATGCAGATTTAAATGTAAGAGCCTGAAAAGCTGACACAATAAGAGAGCAGTGAGGCGAGGTCACACTCCTCCCACAGCCGAACAAAGCTGTCTCTGTTTGTGCCAATTCTCCATTCAGTCCCTCGCTCTTTTTTTTCCCTCACTTTTATTCTGTCATTGTACAGATGATGTGTCTCTAATTCATTTGCTGTTTTTTTATTGAGCAGTGTAATTAGAAATGGGAGAGACAGTAAATTGCATTTGCCAGAGTTTTGTGAGTGTAAGTAAAAAGTAAGAGTAAGGTACTTACTGCTAAATAGAGCATTGTGTACATTGCAAAAGAAGCGTGGCCAGAGAAGAAGGACTTCCTGAAAAAAAAAAGAAGTACAAAAATATCCATCATTCTAGATTATTGCAATCACTGTCAATGCTTCCCATCAAATTATTTTTGCAATCACTATCAATGCAAACATTTGACATACATTTATTTTAGCTTTTTGAGTATATTCTACTGACAAAAGGGAATGACGTAAATTGTAGTTTCTCTTCTTTATGTTGTCTATATCCATAAAACATATAACCCATATAATTCAGATTACCTAATTAAAGCATTCATTCATTTTCTACCCCTTAGTCCCATTAGGGGTCACGGGTGACTGGAGCCTATCCCAGCCGCTTTGGGCCTTAGGCGGGGTACACCCTGTGGCCAGTTAGTCGCAGGGCTAACATTTCATCATGCATGCTTACATCATTCAGTCATGCACCATTCACTCTCACATTCATTCACTAGGGATACTTTAGAGTCTCAAAATTCACAAATACATGAATAGAAATGTATTAGTACATTTAAATCCATGTTGTGTGATTATGTTATATAGCCATTATTGTGTCATACTAGGTCTACTTCGAGCTCAACCACACTTACCTGGCCTCCTCCTCTAAACGGTGGTCAGACTGGTTGCATGTCACCACTGCAACGTAAGTTCCTGGTGTGCAATTGAGTAATTCGTATGTGATACCGCACACAGATAGGAAGTGGGGTCTCAGCCGGCCCACACTCAGCTTTGCCACGTTGGTTAGCGATTGTCCAACGCAGCAGCCAAAGAGGAAGCAACCCAATTCTTTATACAAACACGACACATACATGTTCCTGATAAAAGCCTTGGAGTTGATGCCACAGAAACGGACACGGTAACACTCCCCAAGAGCAATCTGTAAGCAAAACCCACAACATTGTTATGTACCCATAAATAATAGGAAGTATGATGTATAGGCTTTACTCACTGTGAGGCCAGTGATGACGATGCCACCAGCGATGAGTAACTCGTCTGGTATTACTTCTCTGTGGAGGTACGGGTAGGTGATGCTGGAATCTCCACATATGAGACCCCTTCTGTAGGGACTCAAAGCCTTAAGCTCGCATGCAAAGAAAGGGACGGAGGCTAAAGAAGCAGAAAATGAGTGAAAAATTAAATTATAACATATTTGATCAAATTGATTATAGTATAAATGTAGACTACATATTCAAATTATTTCAAGCAGAAGCTCTTTCTTTAATGATATACACATAATCATATCATGAAAACTGACACAAATAGTAGGCGGGAATTTAAGTTTGAAATAGAGGCTCTGGAATAACTGTATTAAAAAAGATGTTTAGTATGTGAGTGAAGTGATGGTGGAAACCCTAACTTTTTCTCTAGAGAACTGAGCCAGTTGGACAAGTAAAAGGAATGCAAAGGTCAAAACACTGCTCCACTGGGACCATGGATGCAGAAAGCTCCTGTTTCCTCACTGAATACAGCCTCGACCCATTGACACTCAAAACAAGAGTAGAGTAGCCAGGCAGAGCTGTATGGAGACCTAATTTGAGCTGCGCATGTGTTGTGTGTTCCTCTGTTGATGAGGAAAGAAAAGGGGGCTGTTTGTGACTCCAGTTCAACTCTGTATAACAAAGAGCTGCAGTGGACCAGCCTGGACCAGTCTCTCACTGTCCCGGGCCCTCTCCTTTTCTGTTTTGCATGCCTGCACACAGTCGAGAGAGGGCCTCACACCATCGCTACGTCTTGTAGTTCTCTCTTTTATGTCCAATCAGTTGCTCATGCCACTCCATCCAATTAGCAAACATTACATCAGTGCTCACTTGAGGATGGATGTCACATTCAGGGATCAAGGGAGGGACAGAAGAACGGCAATTACTGTTATTGCTTTTATACTAACCCACACAGCACGCATGTATTTATTTATTTATACCAAATACAATTCCCTCCGGCCCAACTCTACCCTGAGAACTGGAGGTTGTCATGGAAACTATACAATTCCCTGGGCAATGCACAAACCAGCTGGCACGCAGAGCAAGTGAGCACGGCTGGCTTGAAAATGGACCTTTTCCTTTCTTAGTAAATGCTAGTTTACAGCCAGAATAATAAAAAGCCATCTTTGGTACAACATTTTTGATATATGTTGTTGCAGTTGTTTTGCAGGCATTAGTTAAGAGCCTCTTAACCTTTTTACCCATTTTCTGTTTATTAAGAGTGAAAATTTGACTTTGGTGAGGGAAACAAATCTGGGTAGTAAGTTGCTTTTTGTTGACCACTTTGTATAATTATTTTTAATCAATTATACACTGCAGTTTAAAGAATAGGCTATGTTAAATTCACTACAAACATGAAGTAGGCCTAGTCGCAATTTTGGATTAAACTGGTATAGACAATAGCCTTTAATGAACCATAATGAAGACATTATGTTTAATATAGATATGATTAATCGACACCAATGCCTCTGTTTGCTTAACATTTCTGTAGTTGTCCTATAACATGTGTCTAACATTGGAGCAGACTTACCGAGGAAGAGACACAACAGGTCCAAGCCGACAAGAAGTTTTCTTTTTGATAAAGCCGGTCCAGTGAGCTCAAGGAGTTTCTTCTTCCCAGCGCCAGTCTCCAGCCTCATCCCTCCTGCTGCTGCGGCGGCCAGGCTGCCTCTAGTGTCCGCCAGTTTGAGCTGCAGATCGGGGCTGTTGGAGATGGATACGACGGCGCTCTGTGTCCCAAAAGTATCCAACATAACGATTGACTACGGCTCGGAACTCAGGATGAAAAACTTGAACCTTTGAAATGGCAGAGATGTAGCCTACACATTCAAACTAAAGCTGTTTTACTTTTATATATGATTCCCATTTCATGCGTCACTCACTGCCAAAGTTAAGTGTTACGCACTTTACTCCATCATAACCCGGCACGGGACTCGTCCGGACTGGCTGCGCACCGTCACCAGAAAGCAATGTACTGTTAAAGAAAGTGAGTGGTTGCGAAAGTCCCACACATCCCTCTGCCTCCTTCCCTCCTTCCCTCCTCCCTCCCTCATATCTACTGTAATTATCACTATTATTTCACAACTGCACAGTCATTTTATTAGGATGATGCTTCCGCCAGGGATTTCCTCACCACTTTTCCTCAACTTTACGCATCGTAATTATTACTCCATCACTTTTTCCCAAAATATTTGTCCAAACGAGATAAACCCACGTAGGCCTAACTCTTAAATTATTCTTAAATAAATTGAACCTATAAAAAAACTTACTTTTTTTTATCAAGAAAACTTTAAATGAGCTGTTTATTTATCAGATGACTAAACCAAAGGCTAAGAAATATAACCCATGGTTACTTAGGTTTAGTGTGAAAATAAGAGCTTTGTAAATCTAAATAAGAATGTTTCTTTTGTCAATGATAAACACTTTAAAGCCTAGAAGCCTTTAGTGATTTTACAACAGGTAGGCCGTAGGCTACAAACACCTTGGTTGGGCCTTGTGTTTTTATTTCAGGCTACAGTGAACACCTCACAAAAACTGGACATGGTGCAGTTCACCAAGAACACTTCTGGGAATGAGATTACAACAAGATTTTATAATTGAGCTGCATTAGTTTGAGGATATTCATACACATTTTAACAAAGCAGCAGAGTGTTAAGGCCGAGCTGTTCTCGGTCAAAAAGGGCAACAAAATCAAATTGTCATTGTTTTAATTGATGGTCAGCAAATTTCACTCTAGACAGTCTATAAGAAATGTCAGCATTGTGTACTTTTGCTTTGTTTGCAACTCTACTTCTCTCATTTTAATATGAAAGAAAAACAATGGGATCTCCAAGAGAAAGTCCTGCATCTTGGTGTTTTTGTCAAAAAAGCCTCAAAATCTTATATCGTCTTTTTGTGGCTAAAGCAAATAGTTTTTGTTTTCTGTGACTTTCATGTTTGTTTTATTGTTCTTTAAGATATAGTATTTTCCATGTGACACATCCTCTGCTGAGTATATTCAGAGGCACTTCCTCTAATTAGAGTACAGAGGATCATTCTTTACTTCTATAAACATGTATCAGTCACAACACATCTAAATGGGGCGCAGTGGCTCAGTGGTAGAGCAGGCGTCCTGTAACCGGAAGATTGGGCGGTGGGTCAATTCCCGCTCTCTCATGGCAGGGAGGGTTAAGGACACAAGGTTAATGTGTGAGAATGTTGCTCTGGTGTATAAAAATGTTTGAGAAGTAAGGCTACAATCTGACATGTTTCATGTGGTTGTGTCTCATGTATGTTCATTAACATGCACTGTCCCAATCAAATAATAAAAATAAAAGGCTTGTGCACACATTGTACAAAACTAACATTTTTTTCCCCTTAAAGGTATCAGATCAGACATATGTGTTTCAATGTGGCCAGGACTCCCCTGCAAAGGAGATATGAAATCTCAGTGGGACTTTCCTAGATAAATATAGGTTAGATTGAAAAAAAAAAAGGGAACAGAAGGACTACTTTTGTCTTAAGCGAGCACATGAGCACAAGTAAAATTTCTTATATGTTTTTGCCTGACTTTACTTTCACCTTCTTCTTCCCAAACACTGAAACAATCTTCTTTTTTTCCTCTCTGAGGTGTCAAAAAGGAACTGCCAAAATTCTTGACTGAGTTTGAACTTAAACTGGGTATTAGAACAGAACAAAAAGGAAAAGACAGGAATTTAAGAAAGTTATCTTCATATCTTCATGCTTAGACACACCTTCATTGAAATGCTTTTCTACTTATATTAGCTGACGTTTGTTCAACCTTAATGCTAAGGTCTTTGCATTCATCTTTTGCATTAACCTTTGTCAACGCAAAAAGCTGTTTGATGATGTTACAAACAGGAAAGTCCTCGAACAACTTGCAGTCTTTATTATGATGTGGTTTGATCTGTAACGGTCTGACACAGAGAGAGGTGTCTGACCATAAAAACTAGCCACACATGAAGATACTGTTGTAATTGCAGCGTCAGAGCAAATACAATGCTCTACTAAATATACTGAGTTAGGTGTTGGTCATCATGATGCCAATTGCTTGGGGATATTTCATTATTCTTTCCCTCTTGCATTAACATTTAGTTGTTATGCAGTGTGTTTGGGTTACCAACTATTGGTGATGTCATTTCTGTTGTGATTTCAAGTTATCCGTGTTGTTCCATTTTACACCATCATTAAAATTCACAACCGTTCCATTAACAGCTCATTTGGTTAAAATATCGTTCAAAAAAGGAACTTGTAAGCTTTACGAAATATCCTTATTGCAGTTGAAAGTCTTTTATTACAAATCTATTGTGCCATATGTGTACAGATCAGGGCTCATTATACCAGGTCTGAATACAGGCTTTGATGACATATAGGTGATCAACTGTCAGATTTGTCTCAACTGTCCAGAAACTGACCATACTGTAACCCCATCCACCACTTTCAAAACTGCTGACATGCTTTATTAAGTGTTTGTTGGATCTTTCATGACTCATTTTCTGTCTTTTTGTCTTGTTCCCCTTTTTACAGCTTCTACTAACATTCCCTTCACAAATTTTCTGAACATGTATTCCTCAGCTGATCAGCTGACAGTTTAGAGTTACCATCAGAGAATATTTGTGACTAACAAAACTCCCAATTAAGGCAATGTTAATGTGTAGTTAGACATTCATAAAATACCATAATAATCATTACGACATGCTGTAATCCATGAGCTCACTCTAAGCGCTAAAATAACACAAGTCCATAAAAAACATATGACAGAATGTAAACTTAATTTTATTATTTTTGTGCATTTTACTACACATAATACCTGCTAAAAATAAGTACTACAGTTTAGTTACAACACCTTAGAAACAAGGCTCCATCCAAAAAGCTCAAACCAGCAAAAGGTAGCAGCCAATTTAAAGGTTTATATTTTTACATTAGGCTCTACTCTGTCGGTGCTGAAGCCCTCAGCCACTTTGTCTTGTGTGCTACATAAAACCACAAAGATTTGAACATGAAAGCGCATAGTGATGTCAAAATTATTTGACAAAACTACTGAGGGAAAAACTTCACTCTTCACTCTTTTGAGCATTTTGTCTCTGTTTTGACTTTCACATTTGGGTGATTTCCCTGCTTTTGTTAAACTGTACTAACTATAGTTCAAAGAGCATAAATAATGTAGTTTTGCTTAAATAGTGATTAAAGTGATTGAGTGAGTAAATATACCAGATGCAGGGAGCAATTTTAGATTTATGATGTAATATAATTATCTTATGTTACATCATAAATCAACTCAAAACATCAGTGAGAAATATTTTTGTTTTAGGGAACAGCAACCAGAGCAGTGTCCAACTTTAACTGCAGGTTGATTTTAAAGTGAGAATCATTTTAGGAGCTATCATTGCTATGTCACTATTTACCATTACATACACAACCTAAAAATAATAAATATATCAATAATAATAATCAAAACAACTACAAAGGCATTTAAAGGTGCCATTCTATGAAAACACACATCTAACCATGTATCAACAACGCTCCACATTCTTTTTATTTATTTTATTTTTTTTTCATTTTTGACCGCTTAGTCCTGTTAGGTTTTTTTCTTTGGCAACCCACTGACCTAGTGTTTGGGATTTACTGCCTTAATTGACATTGACTTTATTTTGCACTTTTTCCACCTAGGCACTGAAAGTGCGTTTACATTAAGCTTCCATTCCCCAGTGTGACAGCTGGAACACAACTGAAAGAAAGGTGGGTTAGGTGTCTTGCCTCAGGACACAATGACAGTATGAACTGAGAAATTACACAGTGTTGCTTCAATCAGAAAATAATATTTAAATACTGCATAAATTCTCATCAAGTTCAGACAAAATAACAAGGATGGTAGTTTTAGAAAAGTACTGTCTGAAAGTCATTACATTTGTCCTTTTATGCATTCTCATTTATCTAGGCTATTATATATTATTTAGGTCAAAAGTTACAAACTATTAAAGATCATTTGTGGCAGAAAGATTTTGTTTTTATAAGACCTGTTTTGGCCCCAGTGCCTTGAGTTTGTACGGAAGCCGTAAGCGGCCTAAGATCATTTTTTTCCTCTCCTATTATCTTGTTATAACAGGTTAATTCTGTTGTTTTCAATAGTTAGAAATAGAAAATACAGAATAAGATAAATTAAGAAAATTAAGTCGTTATCTCGGGAAAACGACAGAGTTTAAAAACGTTATAACGATTTAATGGGAGAAAGAAAAGTTTTAGGTCTAAGTCCGTTTACGGCGTCCGTAAGTTTGACAAGTGTGAACTACAATAATATTTATTTTCATGGTCTTTACTGGTCTTTTAAATGTTATCAGGCAGTGTAGTCGATGTCGTGCAATAATAGGTTACAGGTTTCATGTTTACCACACTACCTGCTGTCAGTCTTTACACTTAAATTTTTTTCCAGCTGAGGTAGGCTAAAGTCTCTTTCTCTCTGTCGTGGTGTTTATGATGTGTAGGAGCGCACAGACAAACCTAGCTTTCGTTTTCCACCGCAGCTACCGACTCGGTCTTGCGCAAGGGCAGAGAGAGCCGCGGAAAGTTTTTATTTCTCATGTCCTCATTGCCTCCGGTAGATGATTTAAAGGAGAGGGAGGGGGGACGGGGGGGAGGCGTATGTGACAACGCGAGAGGGAAACCCATGACTTCCGCATTTTTCCTCCCGCGCCTGAAACTTAACGTAGAGTATAAAAAAATCCGCTTGGTATTTATAATAAGAACCACTCCGGACTGTGTCAAGACCGCTTAAGCGCCTGGAACACAAGTCAGTCGTTTTTCGAGCCTTTCTAACCTGGACGGAGCAGACACTCAAACGTCTCACTGCGGAATAATGGGACCCAATAGTGAGGCTATGGACGTGGAGTCTAACCTGCAGAAACAAGATGCTCGCCGTGGCAGGTGTCTGGACCGCTGCTTGGTCCTGTCGGTCATCTTCCTGTTCGCAGGGTTAACGTCTCTGGCTGTAGCCGGTGTCCTGGTCTTTCGGGACCTTCAGTCCAAGCGCTGGCACCCAGAGTTTGAGATGTTGAAAGCTCACAAATGGTGCACACGAAAAGGTAAACACTTATAATCTTTGATATTTAATCATTTGACTGTTTGTTAGCGTTGAAGACTGAATGTGTGTTTGGATGCACGTTGATCTCTTTTATCTGTGTTCTCTGCAGAATGAGAATTATGCCTATCTGGAAGCAAAGTCAAGTAAGTTCAAAAACATTGAATGCATTGTTTACTGCAGACACATGTACCTCAATGGACTAACAATATATCACTCCTCTCCTCAGTTTACATTAGTTCATTATTTTTAAACAATAACAACCATTAAGTAAGTCCTGAATTATTAGTAAGTCTAATTTATCAGACCAAATCAAATCTGCTTTGGGAAATATAACCAGGTCTCTTTAGGTTATGTGTTAGGTTATACAGATGTTCCATTAAGGCACCACAGTGAACATATTCTGTAGTACATGTGTTCTGGGAAGCACAACATAGACCTATGAATGTGTTGTAGCATAAAACTAAATGTTGTCTTTTTGTCTCCTCCTGCAGGTAATGTAAAGACCCACACCATGAAATTGACTAATGTCTCTCACCGAGACTGGTCATCTGTGGGAAACAACTATGTATTCAACCAAGATCAACATTATCTTCAAGTCAAACGAGCAGGGTACTACTTCATGTATTTGGAGCTCCTTGTCACTTGCCATCATCAATGTGACGAGGGACGCTTCACCGTCAATTTGGGTGATAAACTTCACTGCAAAGTGCATCTGCAACCGAAAAGTCATTCAGTGCCTGTGAAGTGCTGGAATGTGAGCTGGCTATCTGCAGACACAACTGTGTTCTCAGATGAATGTATCGAACGTACCAAACGGCCAATCAATTAAAGACTGGACACTGGATCCCAAAGGGTCAGGCTTTGGGTTATTTCTTGTGGACTAATATAGACTAACAAACTGGGCTAATGAGGCACACAAATGAAGAAGATTGAGACAACAACTATTGACTGGCTTCAATAGTTGGACCCTACAGCTGTCTTTATGATTATGGCCCAAAAAAGACACTTGTATCAGATGTATTTATTTTGAGATGTGAACGTATTTATTTATTTATAATGGTGTTTTATAGGCTGTTTAAATGTAGATACACTACAGTAGTGTTGTATTAAGTTTTATACACTGCAGACTCATCTCTTTTTGGAGAACTATAACCTTATGGGTTTGTTTATTAAATATTTTATAAAAAGTTTAAAGAAATGTCCCATGATGATTACCCTCAAAAGTCATTTCTGCTGCTATTAAATATGTGCATTTTTATAAGTAATGATCATAAAAATGTATTGAGTTCTTCAAATAGCTTTTACCAAAACAAAATGGAGTTTCAGAAAGTAACAGTGTCATTGTTCCACAAATAGCAGCTATATATGATTTGTATTTATGTGAAATCAAAGAAAATGTAACTACATTGGTTTCTTGTGTTCTATTAAAGTATAAAAAAAATGTGACATTGAGAAAGTGACCATGGCAAACCCTTGAATGGAATAAATGAGCTGTATGTAATGGGAAAGTTTCCTGTTACAACAAGCTAATGCCGGGAACTAGATCAGCATGACTTCCTGTTTACAATGCGGTTAAAAATAAAAATGCTTCCAAACAATTCAATTTGCATCAATCTTGAAAATTTGATTCTTAGATATTAGCTTACAATGAAAATGCAGATGAGGTGATACTGAGGTTGTATTTTAGTGAGTGAGATTATTTATGTATTATTCAAAAACAATGTTTATTTAAAGTTAACATGTTATATAAAACACAGTGCATTGCAAGAAAGCAATCTGTGAATTGTCTAAATAAAATCTGGCCTTGTCATTTATGACCTGTGCCATGTTCCTACTATGGTAGGCAGGGTGCAACTGGTAATATTACCATGTATTACCTTTTTTTTTTTTAATCTTTTTTTTTTTTTTTTGTTTCCCATTTATCCAGATCAGAGTATACTAAAGTATTTAGAAGTAGTGTTAAAGGTTAAGAGCCCTGAGAGGTTTCAGCTGCCAACTTCCTACTTTCTAATGTGATTCATTCTGTTACATGTGTAAACTCCAGTAAATGGTTTCAAAGACAAGCAGTTTATTTTTTGCACTTTTTTGTTTCTGTAATAAACAGGAAACGACCCACATTTATCAGCTCCATCTAACGCATCTACAGCTCCCTGTTTTGTGGTAAATCATATGGTCCATTTACATTTATTTTCCGCCTTTTATTCCCTGGCACATTCCCTTTAAGGTGTGAAACCTTCTTTTACTCTCCGTCTCTAAACTCCATGCTATTCTTCTTTTCCTCATGTGGAAGAAAACCTTCCCCTTCAGATTGTGAGAAGAGCTGACTCAGCCATGCTCACCTCTTGTTACTGCATCCCTACTCAACCACATCCTGCTGTTTCTACACAGAAGCTGTTTTCTGTTGGTGTATTTACTGTGTGTGTGTACAAAGATATACAACATTATATCAGTTGCCTGTCTGCGGTTAGTTTCAGTGAGCTCAAAGATGCATATTTTCTGCACAATGCACTATATGAGCAGAGAACAAATCCAATCTCTATTGCTATCTTGGTTGTTCCAATAACTTTATTGATCCTTGTAATAATAATTTATACAACAAATAGACAGCTAACTACTGAATATCAGTTACTCTGTATAATATTACACCAATGTGTTTTAGAAATATCACACTCACAGGGTACAAAAAGTACCAGTTCATACATACATTACATTACAGCACAAATATCATTAATACAGCGACATGTAGATTCAAGGTGAGATCAGAAAGGCTCCCAAGAAGTTGTCAGCAGGCCCTGTGTATAGCCCTCCTTCCAGTTTGACAAAAACTACATCTCCACTATCTAATTTGAAGAGACACCTGCAAGAAAACTGTTTGACAGATTCATCTCATCTATTTTCTTAGTCTTCGAGTTTGAGTGCTCATGTCTGCAGTGGAGACTGTTAAAAAAAAGTCAACTCTGTTGCCCAATGTACCACTTTGGAATAAACAACAACTAGTCAAAAACTAATACAAGCAAACATGCACACTTTATGTCAATTAATAAGATAACATGATGCATTTTTATTACAAATAATAAGTGTAATAGTAGTAGTAGGTAATAATGTTATATCAAGTGTGATATATTTATGATTATAATCCCTTAGATTATGTTAATGTCAACACTGTTTGTTAATTCATTAAATATGAAGAGACCTGATGTAGCTGTATAAAAGTGGCATCAAGTGGCAGAAAGAAAGGGCAGGGCATTATGACTAACCTTTTTGATTTCATGAGCTCTATGGGCAGCCCATAAGCAGATGTGTTCCTGACGACAATGTGACTGGCCATCGCACAGTCCTTGGTCTCCTGGATGTGCAAGTTAGAATAGAGGTAGTAGTAACCCTTTTTCCTTATCAGCAAGCCGTTGTTGTTGTGGCCCATGTCCTCGGCGAAGACATCACTGTTATTAACCCACTGCACCACACTGTTGTTGCTAATGGCCTTTGAGCCTGCAATAATAATGACTCATGTAAGACTAAGTACTATCCCAATATCAAAGAAGCATAATTGTTATAATGGGAAATAACCATGCAGGTGCGCCATTGGTCTTTTCTTGAGGTCATCTGAATGCCCAGTATGAAGCTCATTGGACACTGTTGACAAAACAGCCCCAAGTGAATAATATTTCAATTTGGCTTTAAAGCAAGTTAAAGTAAGTGTGTAATGGTAATACCTTCAGGTCCCACACGGCTCATAATATTACCCTAAAACAGAAGAACAGTGTTGCTCAAAAGACTGTCCAAAAATTTCAAACTGATTTTGCAAAAACTTACATTTGTTGCAGATATTTGGGAACTTGACTGGTTCTGAGAGAGTGAAGAGGCCAATAAAAGGGAAAATTCCTGCAAAGAAGAAGAAATAGCACAAACTTAAAAAAGTAGACAAAAGGGAGGAATGTGTTTAGATGTGCTATAACCATATTTTGAGTTAAACCTCTGCTTTTCCCACAGAATACAGTGAGTGTGATAAAGAAGAATTGAGAAAATCTGTGAGGCAATATGCTGCTTGGATAGTAACAAAAAGAGAAGTAAAACTGGAGGACTCAATCATTCGTCATATCAAGCTTGTGACTTAAAGGCTTTTCTGTTTGTGTATTTTTATGACGTGGGGAAACAAAGGGACATTTTAGAAAAAAGGAATTTCCATACGTCTCAGTCCAAAGACTATTGTATCGGAGGCAGATACCAGTCTCACCTCAGTTTTTTTGTGGAGTTTGTAGATAAAAATCCCCTCGATTACAAGTCCAAACGTGAGCAGGCCCAGCAGCGGCGGTAGCAGTTTTCTGCTCACTCTCTTCCATATGGATTTCTGTATGAGCGGCAGCTGTGAGTGGCTGGCCTGCATGTCCACCACAAAAACCTGTGGGCAGCTGCCTTCTGCCATGCCACTGGATCAAACAGCACCTGAGACGAAGGAGTTAAGTGTCTGCAGTCACCAGTGTGCCAGAAAAGAATAAAGAGGGACAAAAAATAATGATAAAAAAAAAACAGATGAGATAACACAAAGTTACAGCCAAGATAAATTATTTTAAGTTTGCAATGTTATCTACTCTAATAACAGACACAAACTAACCAGAAATATATTCAAGTACACTTTGATGTACAAATCTAAAATATATTTGTTTAATGTATTATAAAAAGCAAATACCTGGAATCCAAAGGTCCACCAAATCTTCTTCTAGTCACCCATTCAACAACACATGCTTCTTAAAAATATTAAACATAATGACTATACTTTAGGCTACAACATTTTAAAGTGTGTTGCATTGAAACAACATGTTTTACCTCTTGTCTTATAAACACAGCTTGTCTTCTGCACTTGGAGCACACGTTCTGCTTCTGCCTGCTTGGCTGTTAACTATCAGTAATATTGCTACGTTCATGTAGGAGGAAATGAATGACAGTGGGGAAGAGGCAAGAGAGAGAGCACTATCAATGTGTCTTTAAGGGGCACTCCCTAAAACTCCTGAGTATATTGTCATCATCAGTTAACAGTTCCTCTGAGCTTATTTAGCTTATTTGTTACTATTCTTGCAAGTTTCTGAGAAACCTGACACCAAATTCTGCAATGATGGTTGATGATCTTATCATTTTAAGAAGACATACAGTCTCACTAGTAAAACTCGTGGTTGGTTTACCACAGTTGCACTTAAACAGTAACATCTTCCTGTCATTGATTTCTTAATACTGTTTTTAAGGACAATTGTCTTTTCAATATTGGCAAATTATAGGCTACTTAACTGCAAACAGCTGGGTCAAACCAACAGTAATACAACATATAGTTTTTCCTGCTTTCAATTCTTCTTCTTAAAATGCCAATAAGAAGTGGGTTTCGTCATATTTCAAGCTAAAGTCTATATACTACTGTAATGAATGCTGGGCCAAATGTTAAACATATACAGGAAGCATGTGTATCATTGCTCTTCATGTTGAGATGGTAAGAGTTTAAAAGACAGACCCCATATGCTGAAACGTCTTTGATCTTTGGAGTCTGCACTTAAAATATTTTAACCACAGAAAATACAACCTACAGCCTTAATTGATGCTTTTCTCCAAGTGACTGAGAACTCTTTATAGAGATCATGTGCTGGTAGTTTAGCACTGCACACTTAACTGTCTAAATGAATATATCACTTGTCATTCTTTAATAACCCTACTTGAAGTGCTTCTATTTCCTACCCATAAAGATTCACATAGATAAAATGCGCATTTATCAGTTTTTACGGCATAAAAAGTGTCATCAAGAAGAGTGGTTTAAGTGGTGAAGTGACCCTGTTTCAAGCAACTGAACTCTCCCCACACCCCCACCCCCACACACACACTCACACAAACACACAGACACACACACAGCCCTTTGTGTTCAGTTGAGATATAGAGACTTGTGAAGAACAGGCGGAAGTCAACAGTCATAATATGGCTGTCATGTTCAGTGCTATGATAGTCACAATTATAGTGTTATGTTAAAGGCTTAAATTTGGAGCCTCTCTCTGTATTGTTCTAGTGACATAGGTGTGGCGTGATAGAGACTGCCATTATGTGTAGCTTTTACAGTTGACCATAATACAGTGAAAATGTTATAATCATGTATGCAGTAAATGGGACCTCAAAAAAGACATAGAACAATGAAGTAGTTATTAACTACTTCTTAGCGCTTTGATCACAAATGCATTCAACTAAGAATAAGTAAGAAAGAATATATTAGTGTTGATTTGTCTACTTTCCATATTAAATAGCATTATCTTTCACTGTTTGATTTAAAATGGTCATTAAATAAAAATAAAACCATACAAAAATATCTATTTTTTGTGGACAGCGAAGTAGAGAGGGAAATTTACAAACATGGTCATATAACAGTAATAAATGCATCATCTCTTTTTTGTGCGTTTTTTAAAATACACTTAAATATAAAGTTATCTATGATCCAAAGGTAATTACACACAGCCATGAATAATCTCCTGTGTTGTTTTTATATTACTATCTTTAATCGACATTGATTGGAGGAAGATGTCGACTATTCTTCCTCTGATTGGTTCCTCGTTTGCAGGCTTTTATCCAATCACATCACTGTAAAGTTCTTGTGCGGAAGAGGGATGCAAAGGAGATGGCTCAACTTAGATAGCCCTATGTGGGCAAACAGCTTCAGGATGGACTTTTTCTGGAGGAAAGCGGGGAGTACAGGACGGTGGCTTGTTCATTTAGTGATGTTGGGATGCTGTTTTATTCCTGTGCAGTGCTTTGGGGCGAGCCAGGACAGCGAGTTTACCTTTCTGCTGCCAGCCGGAAGATCCGAGTGTTTCTTTCAAACAGCAATAAAGAATGGGACAATGGAGGTTGAATATCAGGTAACTTAAAATAGACAAAAGCACCTTATGTATTTAGGGTTATTTAGTTTATGCTTTAGAGCTACAATCCTCCTTCATCACTCAAAACCTAACAGGTGCTAACAGTTGCTCCTTGAGCTAGCTGGCCTGTCATTTTCAGCCATTTATTTCCTAAAAAGCTAACGCATGCAGCTACTGTAATGTCAGCATTACTCCCAGGTCGTGCTTCGACTAAAAGCTTGAATAAACGTATTTTATATATTTATGTATATTAATATCTTCGGCCACTTCACCTTATACATTATAATCTCTATGAAAGAAGTACAAGCAGTCCATTTACCATTATATCACCCATTAATGCAGATTCTTACATAATAAATGTGTTTATCTAATGACTGTATCCTGTTCACTTTATGTCATGCCTTACAGCTACTTCCTGGTGTCAATGTCCGCACAGGATCAAGAAAAAACAAATCTATAAATGACACCATTGAACTATCTCGGGCAAAACCAAAAACAAGTCGTATAGTAAATCAGAAATAACACTGTACTGTATCTCACAGAAGTGAGTTCACCCCTCACCTTTTTGTAAATATTTTATTATTATTATCACTTTTCATGTGACAACACTGAAGAAATGACACTTGCTACAATGTAAAGTAGTGAGTGTACAGCTTGTATAATAGTGTAAATTTGCTCTCCCCCCATAATAACTCAACACGCACCCATTAATGTCTAAACTAGGAGCCACAAAAGTGAGTCCACCCCTAAGTAAAAATGTTAAAATTGGGGTCAATGTGTCAATACATCACTGCCTTAACCCTCGTAGGCAAGGGCTTAGGTTTGGAGACGTGCTTGGCCAGTCCACCTTTACCCGCAGCTTCTTTAGCAAGGCAGTGGTCATCTTGGAGGTGTGTTTGGGCTTGATATCAGGTTGGAATACTGCCCTGCTGCCCAGTCTCCTAAGGGAGAGGATCATGCTCTGCTTCAGAATGTCTCGAGACATGTTGACATTCATGGTTCCCTCAATGAACTGTATCTCCCGATGCACTCAACTTCAACCATAGCGAGGACTGTTCTGAGTGGAACGTGGCCTGTTAAACTGTTGTATGGTCTTGGCCACCGTGCTGCAGCTCAGTTAAAGGGTCTTGGCAATCTTCTAGCCTATGCAATCTTTATGTAGAGCAACAATTATTTTTTCCGATCCTTAGTTCTTTGCCATGAGGTGCCAAGTTAAACTTCCAGTGACCAGTATGAGAGAGTAAGAGCTCTGACTTATAACCACTGATTGTTCTTATTGTGTGTGTGTGTGTGTGTTTAGCTCATAATGTTACTTGCATATTATGATTTGGATTTCACTTTAGACCAAACTATGTTTTGTTCACTACATATTTTAGAAAAAAAGCCTTTTACCAAGAACCTTGTGTAAAGTTAACATAATCAGCTGTCTGACATCATCCTGCTTTGTATTTATTTAGTGGGAGAGTCTGGTTTATTCAAAGACAACACCAAATACACTGCAACTTGACGCTTGTTCATGTTTGTGTGTGTGTGTCCAGGTAATAGCAGGTGCTGGTATGGACGTAGATTTAGCCATACTCTCTCCACAAGGCCTCAGGCTCTTCTTCGAGTCTCGTCGCTCTGACGGAGTGCATGTGTAAGTGTCTCTGTAATACTGCCTGCAGTAGTTCTTGTTTCATATTGTCCCACTCAGCAATACCAGGTGCATCTGTTAACCACAGTGCCTCCTGTTGCAGGATAGAGCCCACAGAGGAGGGGGACTACCAGATCTGTTTCGATAACAGTTTCAGCCGCTTTTCAGAGAAGATGGTGTTTTTTGAGATCATAGTTGAAGGACAAGGTGGTGACGTAGGTGGAGATGATGAGTGGGCCGGGTTGGAGGAGCCTGACGGGAGCCTACTGGAGTACAAGCTTGAAGATATCCGGGTATGATTCATTTTTATTTAATGCTAACATTTGTAACTATGCTAGCATTTGTATTCTGATTCTTCTCTAATATTATGTCTATTTTTCTCTTGCAATTATGTTTAAGGCTTATGTGGATAAATATATATGTTGAATATATATGAAGATAAATATTCTTGACATAATAATGGTACTTTAGAGTCAATAAAAAGATTCCAAATAACTCAAAAAGATAGCATAATGCCTTAAGATGAAGTGTGTATTTATAGTGTTTGTTTCAGTTTATTTCGGTCTCCAAAAACACTTTTGTAAGCATAGACCGAAAAGGTGTAGGCTGAAGTCGAAACTTATTTGCCTACCCTTTTCAGCATCCAAACCAAAAAGCCAATATATCACAAGACAGAAAAACAATCCCAGAACAACTACAATTTGTTTCATTCTCAAAACAGAAAAAAAAAAGAAAAACATCACCAGCACCATAATACAACTATAAATTGTAAATACCAATACCACCAACCATTGTCACCTCTGCCATTCTCACAGCCATCACTTCCATACCAACACCAACACTACCACTCTGCATCCACACACAGTATATAAGCACATTTACCAATCCTATTTCCCTTCTTCATAAACAGACAATACTCTTTCTTTATATCGTGATTTAAATCTGTGACTATTTAGGCATTGCTTGAGCTGTATTCCCAACACATTTACAAAATCGATGATACATTTTATTATGACTCATGACGCTGGTGAAGTTGAGTCAGGCACCAATTAAATGATCTTGTTGCTTTAGGTACTTTTGCACCTCTGATCCATTAATCAAGGATTACCTTTATTTTTGTTCATTTATTAATTGTAGGGTTGATGATAACCCTGTGAAATGTCTGTTGCTGTGTTATGCTTATTGTCCCACCCTTCTATGATCGTCTCAGGAGTCTATGGACTCTTTACACAAAAGATTGGAGCGTAGCCGTCAGATGCAGACAGCGTTGCGGGCCTTTGAGGCACGAGACCGAAACCTGCTGGAGGACAACCTGTGGAAGGTGTCGTTCTGGTCCTGTGCCAGTGTGCTGGTCATGCTGAGTGTGGCTCTCACTCAGGTAATAAAGCACAAACGCACCACATACAAAACTGAGCTACACGTCAGCAATCCTAAAAATAATTTGCAATCTTTTTCTTTTCATTACAGGTTTACACTGTGCGTAAACTGTTTGACGATAAGCGGAAAGTCCGCACATAGGGCATCATGTCATTTTAAGGCTGATTCAGAAGAGAACAGGTTACATTTTAGCTAGTTTCATCCTTGTGCTTTTGTGACCCTAAAGTTTGATTGAGAGGGAAGAATAATATTTTATTTTGATTAAGTGACTTTTATGGTCAAATCTATTGTCAAATCTTGGTTCTGATTATAACATGCAGTTGTGAAACGTGTGGTTGCAAAAGCTCACATATCTGTTTTAAAGTAGGGAAGTTTGGTATGATGCAAGTCAAATGTTAATCCTCCGAAGGGTCCTTCAAAGGTTTCTATTTACAGGAGATGACAAACTGCAATAGTGCAGTTATATTTATAGTATGTTATTTTTGTTCAAGGGATTTCTTTGTCACTGACTGGGGTCATGTGCAGTCCATTAGCCTCACATACTTTGTTCCTGGGAGTTTTCATGTGTCAATAGCAATAAGTTGTAAAATACTGTAAATGTTTCTACTTTTTGTTTTTGGCAATTAAACTTTTTTTGTATTTCTTACAGCATAAATATTTTGACATCCATTGTGACTTTTTCAAGAGTAAGAATATACTTTTAAAATGTACACAGTTTTGATCACATCATTGACCTTTAATAAAAGCCTTTTACACAATTGCTTCCTATCTCATTTTTAATACAAATACCAAAAATATTCCAGGAATTGTTACAGAAAAAATACAATTAACTAAATAGGTCTCATTTTATGATGGAATGTTGCTAACTGCTAATGTCTGGGCATAATGGGATTTCAATTGCAGTATCTGCACTAATCAGCAGGTGATGTATTTCAAATGTTCTTGATAAAACATAAATGTTAGCCCAGTCCACACACACAAAAAAGATGATTCTTAATAAAGTAAAATAAATAAAGTTCTTTACGGTCCAGTCTATCCAGGGCTTCCTTTACCATGGGTTTGGATGTCTCCTGAATGAGAGGACCAAAACAGAAAAAACAATTATTTCCCAACTTACAAAGGGTGAATCTTTTTATTGTGTTCATATTGAAAAGCTCTAAAGAAATGATAAAAGCATAGATGTTAAACTAGAAATTCCTATATTCATCTTTGTAATGTCTGCATGTAGGATGTATAGATGTCTACAGAGAGAAAATGGTGCTGACTTGTAAAATAGACAATGGAAAAGGGACCAGCAGTGTTACTTACACATAAACACTAGTACCAATAGTTACCATGGAAACTCAGAGCCCCATGAAGCAGTAAGAAAGCAAGCCTCAACCATGTCATGTTGCACCCAGAAATGAAGAGTGTTCCTGTTCTGAATCACAAGATCGTAACCTTGTAGAAGTGCAGAGTGAGCACAGACAGTTGGATCATTTAGGTTTACCATTTGTGGAGTGGCAAATGATGACACTATTTATGGCACTATTCTTTCAAAATAGTGGTGACATAAGTGAAGTCAGAAAAAGCACCACACATTTTTTCCAGCCCTTCATACATTACCTGAATGACCCTCATGAGCTTTAAATATGGCTTTTTTGTTTAGTAATTACTAAAGTTTGCTCCAATTGATTCAAGGTTGAAGGATGATAACTTCAGCATATGCGCCTCTCTGTCTATTGCCTTGTGTTTAACTAGTCTACAAAAACAAGTACCATGTTTCAAATGTGGTATGACTGTAAGAAGTCTGGTCATAGTCATAGCCAACATGTTCAACAAATTATCAGTACAAGACTGACTTGTTATTTCCTGAACATAAGTAAATCACTTAAGCAAATGTGTCTGTGACGTTTTGAGGTGGTTACTGTTAACAATTAGTGAATGCTAGTCATAGAAATCCCTTTTTAATCTCAGTTTTATATCATATAAAAAATTTTAAGACACAATGTGAGAAAAAAAATCTAAGCAATTTAAAGGCCAATATACTCAATACATTACCCTTTTCTTTTTGTTAAAAAGCTATCTACACATACAGACAAAATTACATACATAATATTTCTGAAATGCACAGACTTAAAACAGCGTCACATCACCAAATGCAAAATGCTGAGCTAGTTATAGCTTTATACATGGTTCTGCTGCCTTAGCTCCAAAGAGATATCAAAGTGTAAACAAAAGAGCTGCTTTATATTTGTGCGTCTCTAGTCAAGCAGGGAGGGCTCTGACGGACGTATGACAGTGGGTCGGATGGGAGCACCTGGGGGTCTTCTGCTGCAGGAAGAGATAGGATTGGAGAAGGGGAGAGAAAAACATGCACAGTCACGCACTGTGATACCCAAACCACCAAAAGCCAAATAATAAAGTTTAACCCTTCACCAGAACCTAACATTTAAATGAACAAACAAGCAAGATAAATGATCCGTTACCTGGGTATCCCAGGAGGAAGAGCAGGAGGCACACGCGCTGGTCTTGAGGGGATCAAGGGCATCGCACCAGTACTGGGATCCGCTATTTGGGCGGGTGGAGGACCCGGACGGGAAGGCACAGGCGGGGCAGGGGGCTGAGAGACTGGAGTGGGCCCCCTGGGTCGGCTGGGAGGAGGTCCTGTCGCCACAGCAGTGGGTCGAGATGCTGGAGGAGGACTGAGGGAGAAGCAAAATATGTAAAATTTTTTGTCTTTCCTAGTATTTCTAGATGATGATATTAAGTCACATGTTCAGTCAAAATCCATAGGAATCTGATGTTTGTACTCTGTTACAGTATGTGGGCATAACAAGCTTGTGTTAAAAACAGAGCGTTTTTAAATTCATTTGAATTCATTTGAACTTCACATCATTGTCTGTCTTTCTAGAAACATGTGAATTTAACTTTGTTACCTGGGTTCCTTGGCAAGCCAGGTGTCGTCAACGGGTGGAGGCAGAGGTGTGGACACGGTGGTGGTGCTGATGTCTCCAATAATCACCAGGGCTTCTTTAAGCGCGTGGTACATCCTCAGCATCTCATCCCTCCTCTGAGCCTGCTCTGCCGACTCCTCCATCAGACTGCCCTGGTCTCCTGCAGAGTACAGATACGCCAGCAGCTCCGAGTGGATAAAGTCTTTTGCCTGTAAGAAGTGACAACCTTGTAAGTAATAGTTGTTTGAATAATCTTGATCGCTAATAACACTTAGCTCTGCTGACGTACATTGTTGATCATGAGGTGCATGATAGTCTTGGGCATAAGGTCTCTGATGGACTTGTTGACAATGCCAATGTATGAATCCACCAGGTTGCGGATGGTTTCCACCTGCCGTTCTAGCTGAGGGTCCATAGACACGGTGTCGTTAGGATTTGTGGCGTCCTCATTGTCAGCCTGGAAAATAAAGTCTTGTCTTCAATTACATAGTCTCAGTTACAGGCCATTTTCTAGCAATTGATCTATGCAAAACACCATTTGTTTATAAGAAATGGTTGTAAATGGAGATTTAAATTTAATATTTTGGGGATTACTGTTAATGCCTTGCAAACCTGGTCTTTTTCTGGATAAACACCAGCTCTGAGGAATGATGCCTTCCAGCTGTCGACGTCTTCCTGAGTGTCACAAGCCAGTTCAATCTGCCGCAGGTCTTTATACACATTTCTGTATAGGACATAAAACCGTTAACAAAAAGCAGCACCAAACACAATTGAATAACAGATATCATTTTCACACCTCTGCTCAGTGTTGAAGATGGCAAAGACATGTTTGCTGGACATGAAGCCTTTTTCTACATCTCTCAGCTTCAAATTGTCCAGGGGCAGCATGTACTTCTTTTCTTTCTCCTGATAAAAGGGAAATAAACACAAAAACATTGACAACACTGTACATACGGATATATGTGTAAAACATAGTTCAACATTACCTCCTCATCTTTGTACCAGGAGAGTGACTCTGCAGTCAGGACAAACCAGTAATCCTTGGATCCTCCCTTCATGATGCTGATATTAATGGTAAGCCAGCCTCTGCGGATGACCTACACAGGACAGACAGACATATAACAAACCTGCCTCACAGCAACTTTTTATGATGTGCACCCACTTTGTTTGCTACTACACGCTTGTAAACTCACATGGGACTGTTACGTCTCATTATGTATCCTGTAAATATAGGATTGATTGCATTGATAGTCGCATTAGATGGCGAGATATGCGTTCTCAGTAGATAGTAATGTCCCCCGTCACTCAGACTTACACAGTGTAATATATGGTGAGCCAGGTGCACTGTGTTTATGACAGAAGGATTATTATTCCTTTTTCATATAATAGGGATCCAACAAAATCAAATTTGAAGCTACATATACATAAAGTAATGTATTTTCTGGTACTAGGTTAAATAGTGTTCCTTTAAAATAAAGAGCAAGAATATACACTGATCAAACATAACATTATGACTACCTGCCTATTGTGTTGGTCTCCAAAAACAGCCCTGACCCGGCGTTTGTGGTTCAAAGGGGTCAGCATGACTGGTCTGTGGCTATGCAGCCCCGTACACAACAAACTGCACTGTGTATTGTGACACCTTAATAGATAGTCAGGAGAGAAAGGGGAATGAAACCATAATAAATAATATAAATAACCTGAGCGGGAATCAAACCCAGGTCTTGCGAGTATATGGTATTTGCTCTACCAGATGAGCCACTGAGGTGCCCCCTTCAGAACTAGCATTAACTTCTTCAGCGATTTGAGCAACAGTAGCTTGGTCTGTTGGATTGGGGACCACACGGGCCAGCCTTCGCTACCCACGCCCATGGACCACTTTGATAGATACTGACCACTGCCAGACGGAGGAACACACCACAAGAGCTCACGTTTTGGAGATGCTCTGACTCAGTTGTCCATCACAATTTGGACCTTGTCAAACTTGCTCAAATGCTTACGCATGCCCATTTTTCCTGTTTCTAACACATCAACTTTGAGGACAAAATGTTTACCAGCTGCCAAATATATCTCTCTCACTAAAAATGTGCCATGACAAAGAGATCATCAGTGTTATTTATATCACCTGTTTTAATGTGTTGCTTGATCAGTGTGAATGACTTCAAACCAAAAACCACAAAAGAACATTCACACAGGAAGTTAGTGCAGAAAAAAGCAAAACAGCTAAACTAGTTCATACAAACACAAATACACAGTGGAGTCAAATTAACATATTGTGTGCACTCTAATTAAAGAGAGAGTAAATATGTTAACAGGCTCCACCAAAACATCACCTTCTCGACATGAGACTCTCTGCCAGGCTGATCAGTAGGAGACAAAAGGATATGACACAGAGGAAGAATGAGATGACCTGGTATTACAATCATATTATTCTTCACAAAGACATACGAGACACGGGTGTAAACATTTAGACAGTAGTGTCAACTATAGCTTTAGGTCTGTTTGGGTCAAACCTTTCACTTCTCGCTTTTTTTTTAGTCAAAGAGCACAATCTGGTTCCTGGAAATGTTGTGAGTGACTGTTGACTAGCCTCACTAAAAGAGGAAGTGACAAAGAAAGGTGTGTCCCATGGTACTCACAAGGGTCTCTCCCTGGGTTCATAAAGAGGAGGAGCCAATGTCGAGAAACAAGGAATGACAAATAAGGAGAGAAAACAGAAGGGGCACAGACAGAGCATGTTAATAAGAAGCAGGAAATGATGTGTGGCAAAAAGGTCAAACACAAAAATAAAAGGAAGACAGATGCAGGTGCTATGTGGCTGTGAGTGCTGGTTGTCAGATATTAATGTTTGAGCATTTACCTGATTAGGCATCACTCTCTTCTTGGTGGCATTGGCAGCAGTTCTTTGCTGGGCACTATAGGCAGAAATAAAAAATACATTAACTCCTAATGTCAAATGACTGTAGGTTACTTTTATTAACTTAGAATATACTTTTTATCATCACATGAACAGACCATGCACCACATCAGAAGAGCAACCCAGGTTCAAACCTCAGATTGGGTTTATTTGCTCCTTGTCATGCTTCGTTTTTACACTTCCTGTCTATCTGCAGTGCCACTGTTTTGTCAGTAAAACAGGTGTTTAAACTGTAAATTGAACTAAACACTCAACTGTTCTTTGGCATAAACCTTTGTCTTACTTGGCAAATCCAATGAAGTCCTCATGGTTAGTGTTGATGTAGGAGAGTTCAATGTCAATCAGCAGCAGCACCTGTATGGAAAGAAGAATAAAAATAATTTATATTCAGAGTACTTCCAGGTGATACCATTAATTTGCTGTGGTTCATGCAAACTGATTATTTAAGGAAAAAGTGATTAACCAAAATAAATAAAAGTCCATTTTAAAGCATACATTCAATTTATCAGAGCTTCTTTGAAGCATAGTTGTTCTCATTAGATTCCTCTAATATTACTATTGAGATAATAATCCATTTGCAATATTTATAGCACATGATAACTAATATTTCATAGGCCCTTATATTCTATGCACAAGGAACAGGATCGTAAATGAGTTTCACAGACTGGGTGCTGAGTTGGAACACTACAACAGTGCCATCTGGAGTTCATACATTAAAACTGTATCTCAACACAATGAACTCCTATTGAAGAGCTAAATTGTTTCCTGTATTTTTATTTACAAGACTATAATACCATTAAAAAGAAAATCTGTCACAATCTATAACAGACACACCTGGTCTTTGGTTTTGCTGTCTCTCTCTCTGACGTAGGTGGTAACGATACGCTCCGTCTCCTCTCTCAGTCGAGGGTAAGAGCCAAGCTGTGTACACAGAAACAAACATACCACTGCAGGCACTGCAATTACAGCACACATAACTGAGCTAGGCTTACACAACATCAAACACAGTAGATCCCCATAAGCAGCTACACCCATACGTTTAACATGTATAATATACCTAATATTAACATTTTGTTAGAACATTTCCGTGAAAACAGTGCACAGGGTATTTGGAAAAAGATTTATGTAAAGATATTCATGGTGATATCATGCTAATCAGAAAGGGAAAAGCCACAAAAGTTATGATGAGAGACTAAATAAGGAAGTTATGATGTTACGGTGTTAGTGGTGTCAGTCAGTGAGCGCAGGTGAGCAGTTTGGGTGGGTCAATTTTAGAAAGCCAAGTGTGTGAGAGTATACATCAATTATGCAATACGTGATAAAGCATGGGTAATCAATTGGTGCTGGGGTATGTGAGCATGCCTCCAGGGTCACATTGAGGATCTGTCATTAATATTGATTATGTCACAGATAATAATTATGTCACATGGCAGGGTTGAAAAGGGTAAAAAGCGGGGAACAATAAACAATACACCAGTTGTTGTTTACTATCACTAATTTCATTTTTAAGTGTAACATAATATTGCGAGACTATACTGTTTTAAGTCTGTCTTTTGTGTTCCTTTCTGTACTCATTTACCTTTTCAGTGCACTTCCTGATCAGGGCGACAAGCTCGGTGACGACTAGATCAACACATTTCAGACAGGGGTCTTTCAGCTTTATGATCTGCTTTTTCACTATGGCTTCAAATGCCATGTCTGGAGTGAACAGGCCTGTCCTGTGGCGAGTCGGTGCGTTGGGTGGACGTTAAATGTGAGGTGAAGATAGAAATGTAGTGCAAATGTAAGGAATGTTGGGAAAGAATGCAGACCCAGAAAGATGACAGAAGGAAAAGGCGGAAGAATGATTAAAAAGAAATAGTAAAAGTATGAGAAAGAAAAAAACAGTTATTTAGTTAGATACAAGCTTTAGTTTAAAAATCTTTACAGTAAATTGCTCAAAGTGGTTAGTTTTAGGGTTTTTAGGGAGAGCTTTAGTTTCAAAGCTTATTTGCAGCTTGCTTTATAATAAACCTGTTCTAAAACAAGTTACGGCTCGTCTGTTTCTGACCACATAGCCTCCCAGACACACCATTGTGCTGCAACAGACCATAGTTGTCTGCACTGAGACATTGGGCCCAGGCAGCTGTAAGTTGTTGGATGCTACAGTCGTGCACAAGTCCATTCTGTGATACCTTATTGGTGCACTGTCTGACTGTGTTGATGAGCTCCTGGATGACCATGTCGATGCATTTCAGACAGGGCTCTTTCAGTTTTATGAGCTGCTTTTTCACTATGGCTTCAAATGCCAAGTCTGGGGTGAACAGGCCTGTCCTGAAGGACATACAAGGAAGACAAACAGGGACACACAGAGATTGAGACAGGACAGGCATACAGACAGGAAAGACTTGAGCAGAGAAACACAAAGTTACACAAAAATGTAGAAACATGGCACAGCTATGTTGAATAGTTTTACCTTTGGTTTTTTGCACATTTGCTTTTTATATAACAATGAGGTTAATTGGCTATAATTTAGTAAGCTTACCTGATACTAACTACTATTAGTACATGCTATTATTGTCTTTATCAAAGTGAGGCCCTTACAGTAGCAAACATTTACAGGAAATGTCACAGACATAACTAAAATGTTAGTGGCTCAGAAAAGATGCCATAACATGTGGGTAAGGTGGAGCATACACAAACAAACAGCTGACAGACAAATAAACCCAAGACAAACATGAATCTGTAATAAATTGCTGTCTCGACTTGCCTGACTCCGTGGATGTTCTTGATGGCATAACTGATCTCTTTCCTCAGCTCCTTCTCGTCAAACTCCATCTAAGTCACAACACATAACACATGATAAAAGTCTGTAAAATCGTATTGCTAACAGAATTGGCTGCTGGGTTTCTTTATCTGTTACCTTAACAAGCTCAAAGGGAAATCGTTCATGGAAGATGCGGTTGATCTTGGCTCCACCAGACAAGTTAGAGGTGTCCACCTGATCGCCCGAACCTTCAATGCACTTCTCAAAGTCTACTCCAAACTGCTGCACCATCCTGTGGATCATGTGCAAATATATGTTAACGTTTTTTAATACATATTTGTGTGTGTTAATGTACATGCACTGACTGAAGTAAAGCCTTGGTCTTGCGCGCTGGATCATCAGGACGAAAGTTCTTGTATTCCTCCACCTCCTTCTCCAGTGACAGCAGCTGGCTTTGAAGCTTACTTCGTAAACCCGGCAGCGTGTCACGGATGTGGTTGGTGAGTTGCTATAGACATGCAACATTTTGTTATGGCTATGTTTAAAACAATTTTTTTAATTGTTTACAGTTTTAACAGGTATGTTTTACCTGGTTAAGTGACTTCTGGAGGTGAGGTGTGCCCATGCGTTCGGCTATATGCCTGTACGCCGGATGAGAGAGAAAGAACTTTCTCTCAGCAGCCAAAGCAGCCTTGATGTCTTTCTTCCCATCAATGTCCTTCTGACTGCGGTTCACAACCCCAATGTAACCTGAGAACAACACAGACAATATAACAAAAAGTCATTTTTGATGTCCCTTAGCGGACGCTTTACTTTAAACTGATCATGTTTTATTCATCAGACTATTGTTATTTATTTATTTATTTATTTACTTAAACAAATCAATACATAAAGAGAAAACCCAAACAAACTGATCATGTTTTAAATGTGTTAAAATGAAGAAAGTGTTTGGCTTTACCTCTGCGGAGAGGCAACAGTTTGTTTTCCAGGATGTCTCGTGCATCTGTCCCTTCATCCATCAAATCCAGCTTAGTGATGACTCCAATGGTCCGCAGCCCTAAAGATAAAGTGCCTTTGCTGATTGTGATCTTGTGCAAAAAGTGACAAATAAACTAAACATCATTTGAGATACCACCACATAAAGAAAGCATAACATTGGATTAGATTAGCAGTACTGTATACTTAAGGCTTTAATAGAAAATGATCCTATTTGTACTGATGCCAATGAAATATACATAGTAAAGTATATATAATGTAGTGTAAATGTAGTGATCTTATATTCATCTTGCTGTCAGAGAGGCTTTTAATAATGTAAATGGTAATTATTAGGTGAGGTGCCTGCTGCAGGGGAAAAGGCTTTGCGATAAATGGAACAAAAAGTAATTAGCCAGGTGAAAAATGAGAGCCTAGTTACATAAAAAAAAAAAAAAAAAACACACACCACAGGGAACGTGATTTTAATATTTCTGTTCATGATTAAAACACAGTTACCTTGAGGGTCCACCTCCTTGGCGATTTTGAGGGCATCTGAGTTAGCCAGGTCAGTGTTGGCAGGAGTAACAGCCAGAATTAGACAGCTCTCCTTGATGATAAATTGCAACAGCATGTCTCTTATCTGGTGCTCTATGTCCACAGGCTGGTCACCGACAGCGACTTTAGTCATGCCCGGCAGGTCAATAAGGGTCAGATTCAGCACTGACAGGCAACAAAAGGGAACGCAATTTAATTAACAGAAAAAACACTGTAAAGGTACCAGGAACAATTATAATTTTTACCATGAGGAGAGTAGACGCGGAGGTTTATGGGGACAGGAGAGATGCCCTTGTTGGATCCGGTCAGCCGGTCGGTCTCTGCCTCAATCTCCAGACGGACTTCTTCAAAGTCGACAAACTTACGTCCCTTACAGTGGAGGAATTCGGCATATTCTACACACAGTTTAAAACAAGGTTAGAGTAAGAAATGGGAATGATTCAAGAAAAGACCCAAAACAAAGTCATAATGTGACTATCATTTGTATGTTATTGCAACCATTGCAACTGGTAGAAGAGTCTGTAGTCTAGAGCAGGGGTTTCCAAAGTTACTGCCAGCTTACAACAGTTTCAGTTGTAGGACGTATAAGACATGACATAGTATAAGAGGTTTCTGTTTCTGCTGTACCAGCAGACTGTGTTCACTTGTGAGTTAAGTTTTTGCATTAAAATGATTTAATGATGTTTTCACCACTCTCGTATTACCAAAATGCTAGTATGGTTTTTCGGTTGTGTTCTTATATGCCTGTTTTTATATAGACCTTGTGCCCTGTGCTCAGCATTTGTAATTTTTAAATTATTTCAGGGGACAGTCAGGGGGAGGGCTCTCACATTGTTATTTTGTGGGTCGTGGTCTGAAAAGTTTGGGAACCCCTGTTCTGGAGCAGTGTTTTTACCAAACGTTTTTTCAGAAGACCTATAAATATGAACAAACATTATTATAGGATTATTAATCTTTATCTAGTACAAACTTAGCAACGGTCCAGTGATGTCAACGCTGTTAGCCCTTTGCTGTTGTCAAGCCTTAGTAGCACAAAGCAAGACTGGACCAATTCTTAAACCACTGTTTGTAACAGAGGTCATCTTGTAGTTATTTAGAAGCCATTTCAAAAGCCAAAATTATTTTTGACCTAAATCCTTTCTTTCTTTCTAATGTCATTTAATAGATTTTGTGTTGATTATTCTTAGCATATGTCATCCTAGCCATTACCAATTTACAAAAACAGCTATATTTACACTGAATGCCCATTAACATTCACAAATATTTTTATATATATTTTTTTTAATTACTGAGTTAAGAATTTAAAAATTCCTAAGTGTAAAATAAAATCTTCTACAACTTAATTTTGGGTGTGTAAACTGTATTTTTTTTTTTTTAATCTAAACACTTACGATGGCCAGCTGGACATGATGAGTCATGAGTCAGAGGGTGTGTCAGTGTCACATTCATTTAGATAAGAAGGTACAGTTTGTATAGGACTTGCCTGCTTTGCAGTTAACTAACTGGAGGATGAGAGGACGGCGGGTGACGATACCAGATCCTCTGGGCAAAAAGTCTCTGAGGGAGACACAAAGACAACAATCAGCCTCTGTCAAACACATTTGTATATATTAACATATTTTCAAATCAAGTTATATTATGGACTACTGCCAAAAAACAGGAAAAACAAGTTCAGCATTTTATTCACACTAACACAGCATGTCTGCCATGTTCAATGTGTGCAGCCCTCGTTAGAAGTTACATTATTAATGACAGGCCAAGACAGACTGACTTACAACCCTATTCATTATTAATAGTCCTGGGAGATAAACCTCTTCATTGCAAACACTCAAATGGAAACTCCTGTTCAATAAGGTCCTGATCATTGCCAGGTCACTGACTACACATTGCTCAGGGCCACGACAGCAAGAGTCTACCCTGTGTGTTCAGCAGCAAACAATAACTGACCCATGCTGTACAGACAAGTAACAAAAATAACACAGACTTACACCCCACCGCCTTTTGTCCAGTGCTGACCGAGCAGTCAGGATGTTGCCCAACAGTGATCCCATCCTCTTTGCTCATCTCTTCCTGTCACTTTTGACAGCCTAACATAAAAGCGAGCAAGAACTAAGTCTCGTAGACATTTAGTCAAAAATCAGGCAAAATGTGGGCATGTTTTTCTACAGCAAAAATAAATATTGGGTAAATATTTATTAGACTTTGATTCGAAAGATCATAAGCGTTCTCTTTCTGCCATTTTATGGGACCTAGAACTGAAACACTAAATCATTACTGACTTTGCGGATAACCAATGCGCCACATATTAATTTAAGTAAAGAAAAAAAACAAATCTCCCCAAAACATAGTGTGGACATCAGATTAACGAACATGAAAACAGCGAGGGGATGTGGGTGTATGTGGTGTGTCATATCCAGAGACAGTGCAGCTGGTGACATCACTGATGACCCCAGCAAAGACCCATCAATGGCCCCACTGTGTCTCGCAGCCACTGCTTGGGACTCACAGACAAAAGGCAAAAGGGGAAAAAGAAGAAGATGTGACTGCCTAATCCACAATCTCAACAACAAATGAAGTCATTATATTACTATGTTTATTGGCTTCTGCATTTGGGAGACATGTTCACTCCAAGATCATCTTTACATTTTGTTAAAACACTGCCACTAAAATTGACTGCACTCTTTTAATATTGAAGCACACACACAAGGACCTTATGTATTGCTGTGATGTGTCCTTACTAATGCTCATTCAGATTCTCCAGCAGTCATTCAAGTTGACTACACAGAAATGCTGCTGCAGTATATTAGCATTCTGGGTGCAAACTATTCAGCCATCTTCATTATCACTGTCAACACCTCCACGAAAAGTGCCATCAACCTTCAACTTCACCCTTCAGCTTAACACTGGCTGACCTTTGTCATATGTATTTACAACACTTAAAGTAATCTCTAGGAACAACAACCTTAGTAAATGTTTGATAGAAAATGACATAAAGTTTAAACTGTAAACTATGGAAGTTTCTGAGCTTTTAGTTAGCCAATATATAAGAGTAACGCATTTTCATCTGAGAAATTAAGTGATCATAACCAATAGCTAATGGTTTATCTCCCTGTTTCAACAGCTGTTTTGTTGCGTGAAAAGCGTAGGTTTTAATAGTGAATAGCCCAAGTGAAAAAAATACAGTGGAAAAATTTAGGGACCTGGGAGGCAGAAACAGAGCATGTATTTAGTCAAGTTAAACACAAAAGCCCAATGTGTAGGCTATTTACAGAAGGGCATAACAACAAAAATCATATACGGTATGTAAAAATATCACATTTGCACTGTACAACCTTGCCAACGAAGTTTTCCAGCACGGAGCTCTTCCCCGCACTCTGGCCGCCCACCACCGCTATCTGCGGCAGGTCCAGGTTACAACTCTGTCCAATGGAGCTGAACGCGTCCTGAAGCTTGTTGATTAGGGGAATAAGGTCCTCCATCCCCCGGTTCCCCATGGTTGTAGTTCTCTCAGCACAGTGGGATTTTCCCCCAAACTACCTCCGCTCAAATGCAACGGTTCGCCTTTTTTTCCTGCAAAGTTTCCAGACGGCACTCTATGCAGCCATAAGTCCAGCAAATATAACTAATTTAACTCGTTAAGTATACTCAGGTGTAGCGGTGGTGTTCTCTTTCACCTGTAAGATCAGTATCTGTCTGGTTATCTGAACAAAGCAGAGCATTAGACTGAAAACTAGTGTCCTGTCATCATCCGGTCAGGCGACACCAAAACTCCGGCGGACACTGAGCTCCGCCCCCAACACCGTTCTTCATTCTCATTGGTCACTGCAGACGCCTGTTAACTTTCTCCTACACAGCAGATTGTGGACTTGCTTATTTTGTAAGTTACACAAATAGTTGTTTTTCGCGTATTTTAATATGACAAAGTGAAATAACGTAATGGATGCTTAAAGCTTTGTGATCAGTGGCACAGTAACCTTCCTAAACAAAACTGTTGTGTTAAGAAAATTAGCTATTTACATTTCTTTTATTTGCTAAGTCTGCTTTCCGTCAAACGGCAAGAATATTTTACCGCAAGATGGGGCCCTAGAGCCAGTTTTTTTATTGCAGCAGACATTTACTGGAAGCTGGAGAATTAGTTAAAGTCTAGGTTAAGTGTAAATTCCCAGCCCAGAACCACAATGTGATACTTTAATAGAGCTGATGCGCTCAAGAAGACTATAATGTAGTTTATTTGAGATTGACAGTGAGCTTTAAAACAGTTTAGTTCTTTGTTCATATTATGGTTAGAGTTTACCCTCACGTCTACAATGCATGATTCAAGTTATTCAGACAACACTAGATCAGAATAGATAGTAGGCTCATCTGCTGGCATGTGTTTGTATGTGGCAGTCTCAGTGGGGTGTGCGTCTACACAGTGTTGGTCAAAGTGGACAGAGGAGTAACAAACACTGTCTACTTGTATGTTGGCATAAATATCACATGTAGGCTCCATCCTGATGCTCCTCTCTTCTGCTGAACGGCTAACAGGTCTGACTCTGAGCTCTGATTGGCCGAGGAGCAGGAAATGGTTGTGTCCTGTAATGGTTTCTTTGTAAATTTCAGGGAAGTGGCATAGATAGTCATGTTGTTGTCCTCTCCTCCTGCTGGAAGAGAAAGACACTGAAACTGTTGGTAGCAAGAAAGGTTGTAAATTGTAAAGTAATCTATGTGTTTGGGTTCTTTAGTGGTACATTTTTTCTTTATAGTGTGTAAAAACAGATTTAGTAAAGTTCAAAGGCATACCAGCCGCTTTACTAATGTCTCTGTGTCTGTGTTTGATGAATATTGGAACAATAATGACCAGAAGCAACAGGAGTGTGCCGAGACTGGCCCCGATATATATCAGCGTCTCTGAAAAGACAGTTAGTTAGTTAGATAGTCAGTTTGTCTCTACACTGTGTGCACAATTATTAGGCAAGTGATTATTTTGACCATATCCTCATTTTATCCATAATTTCCAACTTCAAGCTGTATAAACCTGAATGCTTATTGGATTTAATGCATGTCAGGTGATGTGTACCCTATATCAAGGTGTGCATAATTATTAGGCAGATTCTTCTCCTCAGGAAAAATGGGCCAAAAAAAAAGATTTAACTGACTCTGAAAAGTAAAAAATTGTAAAAAGTCACAGGGATGCAGCACTCTTGAAATATCTAAGATATTGGGGCGTGATCACAGAACCATCAAACGTTTTGTAGCAAATAGTCAACATGGTCGCAAGAAACGTGTCGAGAAGAAAAGACGCAAATTAACCGATTTGCGAAGAATTAAAAGATTTGCGAAGAATTAAACGTGAAGCTACCAGGAACCCATTATCCTCCAGTGCTGCCATATTCCACAACTTTAACCTTCCTGGAGTGTCAAGAAGTACGAGGTGTTCAGTTCTCAGAGACATGGCCAAGGTAAGAAAGGCTGAAACCCGACCACCTCTGAACAAGACACATAAGTTGAAATGTCAAGAATGGGCCAAGAAATATCTGAAGACAGACTTTTCAAATGTTTTGTGGACTGATGAGATGAGAGTGACTCTTGACGGATCATATGGATGAGCCCGTGGTTGGATCAGTAACGGACACAGAGCTTCACTTCGACTCAGACGCCAGCAAGGTGGAGGTGGGGTACTGGTTTGGGCAGGTTTTATTAAAGATGAGCTAGTTGGACCTTTTCGGGTTGAAAAAGGACTCAAAATCAACTCTCAGACCTTTAGAAGACACTTTCTTCAAGCAGTGGTACAGGAAAAAGTCTGCATCTTTCAAGAAGACTTGATTTTTATGCAAGACAACGCTGCATCACATGCATCAAAGTTCTCCACTGCGTGGCTGGCCAGTAAAGGCCTTAAATATCAAAAACTATTGGCATGGCCCCCTTCTTCACCTGACTTAAACCCGATTGAGAACTTTTGGGCCCTTCTTAAGCAGGACATTTACAGTGAAGGTAAACAGTACATCTCTCTGAACAGTGTCTGGGAGGCTGTGGTTGCGTCTGCACAAAAAGTTGATTCTGACCAGATCAAGAAACTGACTGACTCCGTGAATGGAAGGCTTGTGACTGCTATCGAAAATAAGAGTGGCTATATTGGTCACTGTTAATTTATTTAGTTTATTTGTAATTTTTGAGTTTGTTTATTATTCTCACTTTAACAGGTAAAAATATACAAGTGAGATGGGAAAATCTTTGTTTTTTAGTTGCATAATAATTCTGCACACTAATAGTTGCATAATAATTCTGCACACTAATAGTTGCATAATAATTCTGCACACTAATAGTTGCATAATAATTCTGCACACTAATAGTTGCCTAATAATGCTTCACAAAACTTCGCTTTAACTACTTGTTCAGGTTTGAGGGTTTGTTAACATTTTGGATTGACCAAGAGCACTGTAGTTGTACAACAACAAAATTAATCCTCAAAAATACAACTTGCCTAATAATTGTGCACAAAGTGTATGTTACCGTTCCATGATGCTTGTGTGAACCGTGATACCCACTTGTGGATGAAGCCATGTGCTGCATGGTCAGAATTTGATTCTGAGTTCTCTTCTGTCCCTGAAAAAAGAAACATTTTATAATTCCCTTTGTCTGCTGTCTTAGTTACTGTAATCAACAAAGGGAAGTGGCACTTCCATGTAAGGTCAGTGAAAGGACTCACTCTGTGTGACAGTGATGACCACGTTGGTGTATGTGTCAAAACCAACTCTTTCAACTGCGCACCAGTAAACACCGGTGTCCTCTACATGCAGATCTGAGATTGTTACATAAAAAGTGTTGCCTTCGTCTCTGAGGCTGTACTTGCCATCTTCTTCTTTGCTTCTTATCAAAACATCGCTGTCCTTACAGTCTCCCTTGCAAAAGTATTTGTTGTTGGAAAAAGCATTGCTGTGTGAGCATTGGATTTCTAAATTTTCTCCCTCTTCTGCAGTTAGTGACATGGCCTCCACAGCCCAAAAACCTGTTAAAGACAATAAAAACTCAAATGAACTTAGATGACTTCCTAAATGGTATGACCAAAGGTTAACTGCATTATGCGCTTACACCCAAATCTGTTTTTTTAACATGTCTTACAATATTGATTGTATATCAAATATATCCTCTTGATTCTATTCTTAGTATATTTTTTATTTAAATAATTCCCGTCGATCTCTGACCTTTATTACTTAAAATAAATTACAAATACAGATGTATAAATGCTTAAATCATTGACTGTTTGTGAAGGGAATCTTCAAGGAGACAAACTATCAACACTTTATAATGTCTTTCTCCATTTAATAATTTTAAAGAGTTTTAAAGTAATCATAAAAGAAAAAATACATAACTGTTTTGACAAAATACACAGTAAGACAAAAATCAGCATACAGATTAAATGACAAATAAAATCACATTTAGCCTTGAACAAAGTACAGTAAGAAGTGCTGATACTCTTACCTCCCAGAACAAAGATCGTATTAATCAAATAAGCCATATTCACACATATGCATCTATTTATGTCCTTGGCTTTATCTTTCTCTACATTGTTACACAGTTTCCCAACACAACTGTTGTGCAGCTTCCTCTTTGTCATTGAATACATTTCCTGTCTGCTCCAACTCACAAGGCTTAGCAACAATTGAACATTATTACTAATTGTGAATTGTGTTTGCTGTACTTTAAACAGAAAGCAATCAGAAAAAAATAAAACATGGATACAACAAGTTTTTCAACTTTGCAGTGCCACTCAGACCCAGTCTTTTAAAACATTTCATTTATGTTTACAAAGCTTGTTTGGAGCCAGTGTTAATGCCATGATAGATGTGCTCCTCCACAGAGCTCAAATCTAGATTCTGAAACTGGCTTGTGCGCACTGACAGATCCACATCCCTGTGATCCTTGAGGCTGGTGGACTTAAAGTGGTCACACAAATGAGCGGTTGGGAGGATGTTTGAAAATGTACTGAGATCTGGAGATTTACAGCTGCAGTGATTTTGTTCGACTAACACTCCACACTTCATTGGCATGTACTCAGACGACATCTGCAGGATAAGATGAGCTTTGTTAGCAGCAGGCAAATGTGGCACATTAAATTGTACTTTGATCAAAAAATATAATGATAATTGATATGATAAATACTAAAGTGACGCTATCTTGCTTTAATGGCACTGGATACCAATGAGAAATAGTAGTATTTAAAGTAATATAAATATGTGAAGACAAACAATGAAGGGTTAGGGTTATAGTACAAGCTGTGAGAGCGTCTAACCTCTCTGGCTCTGCCTCGATGTGGGGCTTGTCTTCGTTTTTGAACAGTAAATAGCAGGCAGAGAGTGAAAAGAAACACAAAGACAAGTGCTCCTATACACAAAACTGCAGTCAAAAACATCGGCAGATTGCGCTCTGAAAGAAAAAAGTCAACTTTAGGTCATCAAATGTGTGACGCTTCCTTCTATTCAGACTTTGACTTCACATCGCTTACTGTCCACAATGATGTTTGGTGGACGTGAAGGCAAACCAGGACCTGCAAAGACAAAAAGACAGTATTTGGGCGTTTGCTATGTTGCTATGTGCTCAGTGCATAATTTGTAAAGCTGGAGGTGGGGGAACACAGAGACAATATTTAGGTATTCCCCCAGCATTGACAAGGACAAAGGTCAAAAACCTTTTCTGCACATTGTACACGTTACTTACCATGAAGTGTGGGATTTTCTAGATGGCTTGCTGTTGCTGGGGGGCAGAAAAACAACAGTAACTTTAGATGCATTATGCCCTAACCCAGTATATCTGTGAATATATGTACTCAATGGTTCTCAGGAAAGTTCAATAATAAAAAAACTGGAGAAGTAACCCTACAGAGTTGCTTTACATACTGAAAACATGAGATTAATATGATGTTGTTTAAACTGTTATGATCACTTGCCGTTATGTGTAACATTCAGTTGAATAACGGTGATAAAGTCAGGATTGTCGCTGATGTCCACCCCACACCAGTATGTCCCGCTGTCCTTTGAGTACAGGCTGTCCACTCTGACCACAAAGAGGCCTGAGCTGGTGTTGTCATACAGAGAAAAGCGACCCCTTGTCTCCCAGCGGTCGTTTTTTTGTGTGCTTATCAGGTGATTACAGCTTATTTGGTCAGTGAAGCAAAAATACTTTGAATTGTTCTGGAAGTTAATAGGATATTTACAGACTATGTCTATCCCTTGGCCCACCTTGCCGGTCACTGCTGTGGTCTTGGTACACATTATAGCTGTGGGAGCAAAAATAAAACCATTTTAAAAGTGTAGAGAGGTGGAAGATAAACAGTAAAGACCTGATTTAAAAGGTCCATTTAAAATTCCTCTTTTAAAGGACCTTGAGTGCCAAAAAATGTCACTACCAATGTCAGGTCAATGTCTAAATCCTCATTTCAGGCCTGTAACAAAGTCCACAGTTTAGAATCATATATTGATGAAGTTGTTTGTTACTAAAGTTTTATTGATGGTTGTAAAAAGCCTCAGATCAGTGTTTAGTGGATTCGGTTAAATTTTCAATTGCATTTTCTTTCTCATTGAGAAACAGGGCTCATGAAAATGGAATTGTAATAAAATTTACAAGAAATACAGGGCTCTAAACTAACTAACGGATCATATTTATAACCAGTTATTTTACTGCGCAAACTGAAACACTTACATTTAAAGTATATATTGCACCTGTTGAAATTGGAATAACAATAAATTTGCAATATTGTGCTCCAATAATAACGTTAATTAGTAGAGGAGTGAAACTTTCAGTGTCTGGTGATTCAATTCTGATATTTGGGGTCACATTTTGATTTAAAATAACTTTTCAATTCAAAACTATCTTTGATTCAGGGTCTCTGATTAAATTCCAAGTGAATGCAACTTCTGCTAAGAAAATTGGTTGAAGATTATGTAATAAGATAAAAAGACAATTTTAACCAAAGAGAACATTTATTTAAACATTCATTTTGTTTCTGCCTGTACCAAATCTTTATATCAACTTTAAATCCATACAAAAATAGAACTGTTCCTTTATTAACAGACTGAAATCAGCTGCCATCAAGTCAATGTAACATTCTGTACTAAAAATATATATATTGATTTTTGAGCATTCTGAATCGATTCAGAATCTTTAGGGATTAGAATTATGATTTTTTTTTTAATAAATAGATTTTTTTCTAACACTCCTATTAATTAGAAATGGTAACTGTTAGGGATTATTTGAGCTGCCCCTGAAGCTACGAGGAGTCACACAAGAAAGACAGGCTGAAAACTTTCTGGACTTTCTTAGACGTTTATTGACGTTCAACACAGAACCTGGAGACAGTGGACACTCAACCCAAGCCTGTCCATGCTCCCGCTGACAGAGATAATAAAGCCTAAGAGTAGGTCAATGCGCACATAATGCCAATTCAAAGGAATGATGTTTACCCGATAGAGCTTAGACTTTGAGTTTTCTGTGTTATCTGTTATCACCGTTGGCCTGAACATAGAGGGAAGGTAGCTGACCTGGCCAGTCTGTGACAACTTTACATGTAGGCCGAAAAGTGAAGGAAAGACTAAAATTCTCCATCAATAACTTTACAGTAGGATGGCAGCCAGCAAGCGAGATAAAGCTGACAACGAGTCTAATAATAAAGAGATCTATGGCAGTTTTAACAAGCCTCGGAGGCGTACAACTCACCTTGGATTTGCAATATTGTCAGAATAGCAGTCCAGATTGGTCCAATCATTCTTAATTCACCTGCTACAAGCAGTCAACTCCGCTCAAAGACAGCTACCTGAGTCTGTTCAAGCAGGTGGTTTTATGTGGTGTGTTTGAATCTCTTCCTCTTTCAGGCACAAAACTGTCCTTATAGTCACATCGTAAAAACGTTCCGAAAGTGCATATCACATGTAACATGCCTTTATTTATAAACTCCATACCCTTCATATTATTTAAAACAATAGTAAATGGGCACATGCTTGTGTTTATGAGCCAGACTTTCCATAGCCGAAGCAGAAGCTGTCTGTGGTTGCACTTTTGACCTGAAAATGTGTACTTGGCAAAACAAATTTTTAGTTGAGCTGGCGGCACTTCATCTACAAAAGAAAGGCTATTCATGACAAAGAACAACCAAGATGTGTTTGAGCCAAGATATTTTAATGGTTTTGAGGCTTTGGATTTTGTGGTAGCACACTGATAAGACGTTATGTAGCAACTATGCCCTGCAGTTTAATTTCTCAAGATTTCAACATTCTCAAGAGTTACAGTGACATTACAGTCACTAGTTAAACTAGTCTATGTATGGAGTTGTTGCACATATAAGGAATTAGATATTGTGGTTCTGACCGTTTGGGTTTCAGTTTTATATACATTTTGAGGAAGTGGACAGTTTTAGTTTAGTTTTTAGTAAAGGAGTTTCTCATAAATCCAGTTTTATTAAGGTCAGATCCTCCATTCTTAGCATTGGTTTCCATTATAAAGAGTATCAATATTCAATAGCTGACCAAAAATCCAGCCCAGTGCTATTCATGTAAATTGATTATAGACTATTGTAGAACAGATCATTATCACTCTAGTTAAACAGGCTTATGGAAAAACCAAACCAAACCAAAGATGTGTTTGTTCTGTGGCTTCACAGTCAGAGCTGCTCGTAGCGCTTTCTGCATTAGGCCTAGTTGTGCTTCCCACAGCAGTGCACTTTTCCGTAGAGTCTTGAGGAGACACAGTGGACAATGCCTGGATGTAGGTATGACAACGTTTGTGGTGAGTTGTGGCTGAATGTGTGCTATTAGCAAGATTTTTGAGGTCGCTGATGTTTTCATAGATGTGAACAGATTGATGTGGGTAAGCTGGTGCTGAAACAGGTGCTGATTTATCCATAGTGTTTTCTACCCCAGTATTGTCACGTTGACTGTTATCCTGTCAGACAAGAGAACATTTTACATGTAATAACAAATAACATGATAAAAGTCAATTTTATTTATAAAAACAATAAGATAAACTAAGTGAAACAAAATAAAAATGGATCAGAAAATAAGAAAACCAGTGCAAACAAATATTTTTAGTGAGGATTTAAAAATATTAATATTAAGAAGAAGACTGTTCCATAGCCTTGGAGGAGCTACAGCTAAGGCACTAGCGCCACTGGTTTTGAGTCAAAGTCTAAATTACACTGGTTTGTTGACTTCTGGTGGGAACATGGATGGAGAACAATTCAGAAAGGTATGTGGGGGCCAGTCCATTTAAACATTTAAAAACAATAAAATCTTTAAATGAATCCTGTATTTGACCGGGAGCCAGTGCAGAGAGGCCAGCACAGGAGTTAAATGGTTAAAACCTTGTACCAGTAAGAAGATGTGCAGCTGCGTTTTGGACTAACTGCAGTTAACGTTGGACTGGTCACAGAGAGTTACAGTTAAAGAAAGTTGTTTGGTTGGTCTAATTTCAATAAGGTGATTAAAATGTCACGTAATAATGTGACTTCTTTCCAATAAGACTGTACAATCAGTCAAACACATCAGGCAAATGAAGTCAGAATTTATTATTGCTTATGAAATTATTATTATTATTATTATTATTATTATTATTATTATAGTCCTAACAACTAAATTTCCCCTTGGGTATTAATAAAGTTGAATCAAATTGATTTAAAAATACTTCCAAGTCAGTCTTCCCTTTATGTTTATTTAAAGTTTAACTACACTGGTAGAACTGTATGACCCTTAAGTTGACTTTTGAAATCTCAAAGGTGAAATTGAGTGATGAAGTAAAGACAGCAGTAGTACACAAACCTTTTTTTGATCTACACTGATAACGTGCACAGTATTGGAGCAGACTTGCACTTGAGGTCTTGCCTTTCCTTTGCACTTCCTGATGCTCATCAGTATAACCACTAAGCCAGTAAACATGGCTAAAGCTCCAACACTCGAGTACAGTACAATGCCTGGCCAAAAGAACAATGTTATAGCAACTGTGTGCAATAATAGATTTATTTACAAAGTAGAAACTTACTTGCCATGTTTCCCTGTTGCTCTAAATTATGTTCTGTTCCTGTCAAATGAAACACAACATTTGATGTTCTGAATATTTACAAAAACTACATGTTCCTCTCATACCTTGTGAACTGTCTGTGCTGGCGTCTGTTTGAAATATCCCTTCGGTTAAGTTGGTGACACTCTCATATTCAAGAGACCATGTGGAAGTAGGCTCAAGTGCCATGTTCGTAGTAGCTTTGTGAGGAAGGTCTACAATAAAAGAATGCATTCAATATAGTGATTCAAATAATGACAAAAAAGAAAACCCAACAACATTTACTTACCTTCTATAACAGTAAGATGTACTTTGGTAAATGTATGAAACAAAACCCTGTCCACTCCACACCAGTATGTCCCAGAGTCTGAGAGCTCAAGTTGAGAGATGGTGACAGTGAAGACTCCATCTCCCGTGTCATGCAGCAAGACTCTCCCTGACACTGATTTTTCACCAGGTTTTACCTCAGCCAGTTTGTGCTCTGTGAGTTGACATGGATCCTTGCAAAAGTACTTATAGCTGTTCCCGGCTAATTTGTGAGAGCAACGGAATGAGACTTCACCTCCCTCTGGTCCCTCTGCGTTCACGCTTTTCCCAGCTGCCCGGGTAGCTGTTTTCAATAACAGTGAATCAAAACGACGTGGAATTCTTTATGTTAGTAAATCCAACTCTTGATTATATACTCACCCCCGAGAAGACTGTAAATGACAGAAAATGCCAAAATAATCTTCATTCTGAAACGCGAGTGAATATAATCTGACTACACCTATACAAGCACAGGCATATGACGCTTGGTAAGCACCCAGTACATTCACTTCCTGTGGTTTGTTCTATACAACTTTCATACATACACAGCACACAACAGTTCTTTTAATGTTTTTTTAATTCATTCAGTTATGTTTTGAGTTTCTGTGGAAATACAAATGTAGTGCATCTAGTACAAAGTGCTGCAACAAACCTGCTTCAGTGCTTCTGTTTTTGTTGATTATTAAAACAAATAAGTTAAATAATACAAATACACTGGAGATAAATAACTGCTTTACTTGCTTTTTAGTTCTTTATAGTTTTTAGAATCACGTGTTTCTGGTGTAAATTGCTCATCACACACTGAAGAGTGCAGACACTTTTCTGGTTGCTCCTGCCAGCTTTACTTTGCTTTTTACTTCTCTCCTTTTGCCAGTGATTTATGACATTACATTCTTTTTACTGGATTTTTATGTTTTTGCTTTTTTTTACTTTTTAATTAATACGTAGGACCTGTCGAGCAACTCCAGCCTTGGTAGCTATTTTTGTCTGGGGTTAAAACAACAAAACAAATTGCTGGAAATATCTACAGATAATCCGTGTGCTACAAGCAAAGATTTTTGCTTTGGAATCTGAAAGAGGACTTCATGAGACAGTCCCGTTCACATCATGTGGTAAGACTGTAAACTTAAACTTGGATAATTAAGTGTCTTTCCCAAAACTAAGCAAAGTGATGGCAACTGAACAAAATTATGCCACCCGGCATAAACTTGGTGCCAAGCAAAAATGGCTTTACCAAACATAAGCTAAAAAACAGATTCCAACCATTGACAGAACTAAATGTGAATGAACCAGAAACCTGCTGACTGAAAAACAGAAATTAAAAGTTCTGTGGATGAATTTGTGAAAAAGCACCAAGCAAACAGAAACAGAGAACTCATGCCAAAAGGAAAGGACAGAGACATCCTGTTGCTTTGAGACTGTGCGCCAGGTTCATTATGAGATTTACAAAGAAATATTGAGTGTGTTCAACCAGACTTTACACAGAACAAGGGAGATGTATTTTTCTGAAATGATCACAAACAGCAGTAAAAACTCTTGTGTCCTGTGATTAACAAACCCTCCTGCTCCATTGCCTTCAGAACTAATGTCCACATCAAGTGCAACGAGTTTGCAATGTTCTTCAATGATATGGTTCAGAGTATGAAACCAGCAATAAACTCCACAACAGATGACAACTGTACAGCCATCCACACACCACAAATACAGGACATGAGAAAGATGAGGGCACACTGTAACAAGCTTTGTACCATCTGCCAACAGAGAATATAAATGATAACAAAAACCTTTTTTTTTCACTCAGTTAGTGGTTGGGTGAAACCATTTATTGTCAAACAAATATGTTTACTCTGTGAAACACTTCTTTCAATTGCTGCGTATAAATTGTGCTATACAAATAAATAATAAAATAACTATTTGCCTTGCCTTAAAATATGTAAAACAAATATTTATAAATTAACTGTAGTTAAATAAGTTATATTAGCTGTGGAAAGGTGTAGAATTGACTTGTGTTTGTTCTGTATGTTTTATGAAGTATTGGTCTCATCAAATTGTCAGTTTGCACAGCGCCCTCTTATGGTCAAATCATATTGTCAAATACAGTCAGATGCTTAATATCATTAAAAGTTGCTTTAATGATGACACTGTAAGCCTGACTTAAATGACGCTTTATTTATTTAAAAAAGTAAAGCATACAAAAGCTATGCTGAAAAAAGCTGTTGAAGACAATGCTCCAAAGTTCAGTAGATACATCCTTGGCCTGTGCCCTTCTTTTGCAGGTTTTATTAAAATACAGACAAACAGACAATTTCTGAACAATACAGTTGCATAATGTAAATTTGTCTATTCCAGAGTTTTGGGTTCGAGAGCCTGGTAGATGGCAGCATACTGTGTGGCATCCTGAACACTGGACTCTGCTTCAGCGTCTTTCTCCAATGTTTGCAGACTCAGTGCAGCTTGATTCGAGGAGACATTTGTATTTTCTTCACAATGATCTCTCTGTGGGCAAAAACACTGCGACATGATTCTTTGGCATCAAAAACAGTGAAAACAATGATTAAAATGAGATATGAATTTACATAATCATTTATATTATTTGTTAATACACAGAAATTAATAGGATCTGGGTTTTGTATCGCTGCTGCAGATAGATGGCACCTCGACTTATGTAATAATAAAACAATAAACATGGTTTATAGATACATTCACCTTCCATGTTGTTCCAGAGAGCCACAGATGTGGAATAAAATGGACTTTCATTGTATGAGGAATCCTAGGCATTAGTTTGTATTTTGGCTTTCAGCGATGTTCCCTTGATTTTTTTGTATTATTTATTTAATTTTTATGTAATACAATATGTCTTCCTATTTTCAAGTACACTATACATGAGTCTGTAAAGCACTTTGGGCAGCAATGGTTGTTTTGAATGTGCTATATAAATAAAACAATAATACTGACAATACTACTGGGCTGTTTTGTCCTTACCCTGATGGAGGGAGAGGGATGTTGTCTTGGTACAGTCTGTTAAGCCCTATGGGGCGGCTGTTGTTGTGACATTTAATAATAAATGGGCTATAATAATAAATGTCTTGTCTTACTAATAATAAATCATTGTTAAAATAGCAGTCACTCACCCCAGCCTTGTTTGCCCCTTCCACGTTCTGGTTTTCTGAAACAAATAAGCAGCACACATCACTCACATGCCTCGTGATATGTATGTGTGTTGTTCATTTCGTGATTAGACATTATGCATAAGTACCTGCAGTACTCCGCCAGTGTCCATAGAAAATAATAAGGGGAATAATGGCACACACTAGAAGAGCCAGGCTCACTGAGACAATAATGACTACTATGGTATCTATAGTGACAAAGGCACACATAACAAATACATTTAAACTTCAATATGTGATATATTCACTTAAAAACACAAAATAAAACATAAGAAAATAGATCAGTTTTAACAGTTGTTGAGTAAACAGCTAACATCCATCTTAAGTTGTTAATGTGAGGCATGGACACAGAGAGGCGCATTTCCCTTTATTTTCAAATAACATGACACAGTATATCCTTGTAGAATAGATTGTTATGATAAGTTGTAATGGACTTTTTATTAAAAGGGCACTTTTATTCAAACTATTGTGCATATAAGTATGACCACAACAGAAATGTGTATGTGTGTATAAGTTTTATGGGGTAAAAGTCTCTCCAGTGAGTCTTTCATTTGGAGCTTTGGGTTGTGCAGTACCTGAAAGGCTCGTTGTTGCATTCTTGTTTGACTCCTTTGAAGTGGGCGAAAGGGTTAAAACTGCTGATGGAAGAGTGGTAGATGAGTAATTGTCTTGGGCCAGTGTTAAGCCTGCAGTCTGCAGAGTGGTAGTGTAGGGGGCAGACCCAAGAGGAACATTGGCAGCTTTGAAATTTGTAATAAATGATAAGAAAGTTTAAAGAATTACATGTAATGCATGCTGTGTGTTTAATCATATGACTTTACTAGCCTAGGGATTACAGATTTTAGATGGGTATGAGTAAAGCTAGAGAACTCTTACAATCTTGTACTGTGACTATGACCTCTTTGGACCACACAGAGCCATTTTTCTCCAGTCTGCAGCAATACCTCCCAGCATCAGTCCTCTTGAGCCTCTTCATGGTCACATTGAAAACTGCACTGTTGACCTCAACGCTGTATCTCCCTCGCTGTGTGATGGCTGCCCCAGTCTGAACAAGGAGTTTTTCTGGAGCAAGCTGCCTTGCAGAAGAAGAAGTTGTAATGCTCGTTGTTTAACGTCCAGTTACCAGAGCACTGGATGGAGAGCTCTCCTCCAACATGGCCACTGACCTGCAGCACCGCAGACACCTCCAAAGCTGACAATGAAAAGGACTGACCAGGTTACTACTGGTCAAAGACACCACTAACGTATAAAAATTAAAATGTTAGAAAAAAAAGATTATGCATTATGCCATATTGTTGTAGTTAATCTGCTTTTAACTTGTAACTGCAATATTTTAGATATAAGCAATAGCCTTTTGTGAACCCTTGAGATATTGCCATGGGTCTTATGTTCATCCTGCCAAAAGTTTTTTTACAAAAAACCTGCCAACACATAGACTTCAATTACGTATTACATTAGATTCTGTGCTTTCTATATTATACTGTATAATATTGTTATAAATGATGCAGTTTTTAGTTGAAGCCTCGGGGTCCTTGTGTCCTTTTGGATTCATGGTCAATAAACCCATATAAAAACTGGTTCTGGCAATAATTTGCAGATATTAAAGTATGAAACAATTTTGTGCACTGCAGTACATCTTCCAGTTTTGATTCGATCTTATCTTTGTTTGTATTTTTAGACAGGAAATAAAATCTAAACAACTTTTACTGAGATTATTTTAGAAATCACTATATCTTGTGTAAATTTAGCAAACATATAGACTTAGTATTTTGACTCAATAGTTCAAGACTTTAGATTTTAAGCATTTTTTGAACAATTAATTTAAATAAATCTTTATTTACCGTATAAATTTTGAGGTAATCAGTGCGGTGTTAAACTGAGTAAGCCATTATAACACCCATAGCATCTTTCACTTTTACAATACTTCTGGCAATTTTTAGCCAACATACAGCTATAACATACAAAATTGTCAGTCAGTATGATTAAAACCTAATAAAACTCACCTGAGATGCAAAAAACCATGACAATCAGAAGAATCTTCATATTTGTGAAGAGCAAAGAAAAGTTGGGTCCAGCAAAGCGAGTCTGTTTTCAGTCATAAAAGGTTTTCTTGTGGTTTCTTCTTGATCTTGTACTTGTTAAATCAGTAAATGAGATAATAGATAGCACTTCAACTCTCAGCTCGGACGATCGAGCTTATGACCAGGATGCAGCATAAACCCTTCAATGATATTCGCAAATGGCTTTGTGTACCTCAGTACTTTTACAGTACATGAAGCTGCAGGGCATTAAACTCAATCTGCTGACTCTGTCACGGGTGTGTTTTTAAGGCAACATTACCAGCAAAACCAGACAATGTCAAAAGTTTAAGCTTCAAGAGCGCTACCAAATTTCAAGTACATTTAAAATGGTCAAATTATTAAAACTATGTTGACTTACATAATAATAATCTTTATTTTTATATAGCACTTTTCCACCTACTGTAGTAGGCACTCAAAGCGCTTTACATAGATTAAGCTATTTACCAGTGTTACAGAACACTCACTGGAGGCAATGTAGGTTAAGTGTCTTGCCCAAGGACACAACGACAGTATGTGGGGGAGAGCGGGATGTTATGATGTTTTGGGATGTTTCGAGCGGGGATCGGACCGCCCACCCGCCGGTCGAAGGACGGCCGCTCTACCCACTTAGCTACTGTTAAACAATCATAAAATAACTCTCATAAGATTATAGTATCTAGCCCATTAGAGGGAAGGCCCTATTTACAATAATAGGAAACATAGTAAAACTTTTTCAAAGCTCAATGTGTTATTTAAAAAAAAAAAAAAATTAAACAGAAAGTCTCACTATGTAAACAATTAATACAAAACTTTGTACTTGCAACCAAACATAAAAACACTATTTTCCAAAAGAGCCAACAATTCTCTCTTATAGGACATACATTGTACATATTATTTTACACATATTTTTCTTTATCTTTTAATTGTCATATAGAACAATATTAGGCATATTTACATTGTAGCTTTGAGTGCTTTTGTATGAAGTGCATCAGAAAAGCGGGCAGCTTGATATAAATGAGGTCACACTTGTCCCGTTTAAGATCGCGGTAGCACCTGAGCAATGGTGTCCCGGGCGCTCTGGCTAAGCCTCTCTGGGAACTTCACCTCATACACCACTATGAGGTCACCTCGACGCTCTGGCCGTCTGGGTAAAGGTAGACCCTCCCCAGTAATGCGCCGCTTCATCCCTGGATGTATTATATCAGAAGCCGTTACTGGGACCGTTCTGCCCTCAAGTGTGGGGACGTTGACTGCACAACCACATAGGGCCTAAACACAAAAGAGACAAATATAAAAGTTACCCAAAAGCTAACATTAAAATAGTTTAGATGAAGGCTCCTTGTCTTCAGCTTTACTTACATCTCTGAGCGAGACTTTGGCAGTGTAGATGATGTCAGAGCCATTCCGTTTGAACAATTGATGTGGCTTGTCCTTTAACACAAAAACAACGTCTGCGGGAATGTTTGTGGGCGTCTCGTCGCCTTCTTTGGAAAATGTGATTTTAGTGCCTTCTTTCCACCCCTTCTTGATCTGCACCTCCAAGATCTTGTCCTCTTTTCTCACTGTCCGGCCATCAGGGTTCAGTCTTTTACGTGTGATTTTCATTTTCCTTGTGCAACCAGTGAGCAGTTCCTCCAGAGTTACCTGGAGATCGTGAACCACCGCGGGGTCCTGCGGTTTCTTTACAACACTTGTATGGCCGCCCATGCCACTGTTGAAGGAGCGAGGGAAGCCACCCCTTCCCCCGGTTCCCATCCCAAAACGGCCGAATGGGTCATCAGTGTCCATTCCCTCATCCATGGCACCATTGCGCCCACCAAAGAACTGTTCAAAGGGGTTACGTCCACCGAAGAACTCTGAAAACATAGCATGAGGGTCTCCCTGGAAAGTGTAGCTGAATGAGGGACCGCCACTGCCACCTGCAGGTCCTCCGCCTTTGAGACCTGAAGCAGCATATAGAGGTATCAGAATCAAATTACACTCAATGTGTGTATGTTGTGTGTATGAAGAAAAAAGGTCTTAATGATTTTCCAGGAAGAAATTATGTCAATTATGGATTCAGATGTTTCATTTTTATAACACGAGTGACTTTAGACTGACAAGACAATTGTTGCAATAGACTACTGCAGTAAAAAGGCTTGAGGGGACAGGGGATAGCGGGATGTCAACCCTGTATAAAGTGGTCTTCTCACAGGTTTTTAAATGTTTTAAGTTAAACGGCTTCTTTAGTGTTAGTATGTTTAGTCCCACAGTTTTAGTGTGTCACTTTTTACTTTTGTTAACAATTCAAGCTTCAGCAGTAAACTGGGACCTTTTTTAAATCAGTGGAGCTCTTTTTAAAATCATTAAATAAGCCCATTTCTAATATTACCTTGGAAAAAAATTTGTTGTATGAAACACAATCATGCACATAGCGTTGAAAAACCCAAAAGACTGTGGTGACGGTATTGTTAAGCTATCCCAACGCAAGCAATGCTAATGCTAATACCCACCTACGTAGTCAAAAAGAGACGCTAGCAGTGCTCCCAAAAAACTTACAAAACTATGCGATTAGATTTATTAAAAATGAGCATGCTGGTTACATGTCATATGTACAGTATTTTGACTGACATCAAAGCATTGCTCTGACTTTGCCCAAATGAAGGACAAACGAGGCGCCATTAACAACATAATTACAGGACAGCACTGTACTATGTCGACGAGTGCAGGACAGTCCAACTCCGGTGGGGTCACGTTCCTATAACTCAGCGTTACAGAGCTTAGTTAAATGTTTGGTTCAGCTAAATACAAAATAAAAACTGTAGTACTTACCTTCTTCGCCAAAACGGTCGTAAATGTCTTTTTTCTTTGGGTCACTCAAAACATCATAGGCTTCGGCGATTTCTTTAAATTTATCCTCGGCTCCTGGAGATGTATTTTTGTCAGGATGATATTTTAGCGCTTGCTTGCGATATGCTTTCTTGATTTCGTCTTCTGAGGCTCCCTTCTTAATTCCCAAACTGTTGTAGTAGTCTTTACCCATTGTGACCACAAAAAAGTCTTAGGTTGATAGTCTACCGTCTGTGAGTCTAATCACTCTGCGTCAGCCTTCACGTGAATGTTTTCTTTATAAACTGCGTAGAAACTTCCAGACTGTTCCCTCACTGGCTCGAACAGTCTCCATGAACACACGCCCCGCTCTACGTCACGGAGGGATGCCTTCAAGTGCTGTCGGAAACATTCCTCAACAGCTCAGAGGAGAATAAGCCTGCATATTGACCTGCATTTATCGTATCGTATCGAGTTCAGAAATCAGTGAGGTCCAGAAAATGTGCACTTAAAAGTAAGTATTATGTATGCAGACCACTTTTGTCCACCATTAAAACTATCATACCATCATTGTAATATTCTCACAGAATAAAATTTGCTTTACGTGTGCATGGGTTAGACTAGACTCAATGACAGTATATACTATGGACAACTTTCACCCATTGGACCCCTATTCATCAATATTGTCATTATGACAGGGCAATAAAATGGTGGTTACATCCAGCCTTTACGCTTTTACTGCATAGTAAAACAATAGTTTTCAGATAGCATAAACAGACGTATTAATCAAAAATCCCCCCCAGAGTTGTCATGTAGTAAAAACTTAGCTCTAGAGACCGGAGCCATCTCTCATCTCTCATCTCATACCAGGTTGTAAACTGATTATTACACTTGTAAAGTCGCCATTGGATTTCTCCTTATATTTCCGCTTTTGGAGCCTGCCCTCTGGTGGACGGCGGTATATTGCTGTATATCGCTGTATGGCGGCGCCCTTACTCGAAGACCTTTTAAGGGGTTCCATGAGAGAGGCTTGATTAGACTGTGACCTGAAGAGAGATGCACACTCTGGGGCAGTGGGAGGCAGTATGCACCTTAACCGTTGGTTGCGACCCGCCATTAAGGAAATAAGAAGAAGATTGGTTAGATAGGTCACATGGTACAGGAAGTACACTGCACTGTAATGTGTAAGTTCCACCTGTTTATTGTAATCATTACAGGCTTTGTCACAGTTACAAATATTTATTTTTTTCTCTAGTGGCACTGTCGGGCCTCTTTTCCGCTTTTCTATGTGAGACATATATCTTTTTCAGGGGGCGCTGTTGCACCCTTTTTTTATTCTTTTGTATGACATGGAGATAATGATCCCATGTGTTTCAACTAATTTAATTTACAACAAAGTTTTTTTTTTGCATCCCACAGGCTTTGTATAAAGCCAATATTTTTTATATTTTGGAGCTTTGCTATGGCAACACGGCTGTAGTTCATGGGTTGGATGACTTTTTTGCTCAGGGACACATGAGGATTGTATGGGCCATATTTCATCCATGTACAGCAAACTAAAAGTTTGTTGTCTAATAGGGGTTCCCTCACTGCTCACTGCATAGAGTTCCTATTGGCTTTAAATGTCAGGTTTCCTCCATTGCCACGGCAACGCCTTAGCAGATCAGGCATGGACCCTATTGACTTTTTTGTTTGTTGGAACATGATGATTGTCTGTGCCAAATTTCATAAATGTTCAAAAAATTATTATTTTTTGTCTATAGACCGTTAGTGTTAATATTCAGGCAGTTGCCACAGCAACATAGTTAAATGTAGAGCATGGGTCCAAGAGACATTTTTGGTTGTCATGACATCATGGATGCGTGCTAAATTTCGTGCATCTACAACAAACTAAATGTTTGACGTCCCATAGGTATTTTATTTTGAAACTGCAGGGGGCACTATAGCGCCCATTGCCAATATTTCCATATATACGGTATGTTATCATGACTTCAGTTCAAGGACCATTACAAAGAGAGACCACACCAAAGTATTTTTTTAATTTATTTATGAATAATTTAACCAAAATAATTATAAATGTAAAGACTGTCACAGGGAGGACACCACCTAGGAGAGAGACTAAAGTAACGGTTTGAAGGCCCTTTTATAATGCCAAGGACACCGGGTCCAGGTGCCCCTGATTAAGGGCCCGGCCCGAGGGCCATCACACCCTCTCTCTTACAAAGGGAGTCCCCAGGACATTAAAAAGACATTTAATCCAAATCGAATCAACAAAACCGCACTGGATCCGCTCTCCGCTGTGACTCTACGGTCCAACTACCAGGGGCCTGTAAGAAGGTGGAACAGAGGCGCACAAGGGACAGCAGATATGGTGAACACAATAGCTTACACAATAAACTTTAACCCCAAAACAGTTTAACAAGCTGCCCGAGAAAGGGCACCTTTAATATCTTGAATGCTGAGGCAGTAGGCCTGAAGTCGCTATACTTAAATGTGATCAAGAAGGTTAGTGGATTATGGTCAGTAAAAAAACCACAAGAGGCCCACTACCACAAGACATATACATTTTAAAATATTGAAGCGCCCGAATGAGAGCCAAAGTTTCTTTTTCAATTGTCGAGTAATTTAATTGAAAAGAGTTAAAGTCCTGTAGAAGTAACAGACCAGTTTATCCACCCCTTCTTCCTCCTGAAGCAGAACAGCTCCAACACCCACAAAACTAGCGTCAACATGTAATTTAAACGATTTTTCCATTCATGGGACAGCTAAGACTTGAGCAGCACACAGCAGTGACCTTACAGCGGTTTCAATAGTCCCTTGCCATGCATGACTCGGGTTTAATAATGATAAACATATCACAGCACTTTGTTATATCACCTAATAACGTGTAGATAAAAGCAATGTGTCTCCACAAGCAAATATGATCATAAAAATGTTTTAATGTATGCTAGAGCAACTGCATTTACAACTGTTTTTACTTTACTTTACAGAGATAATAAATATGTAGATAAACTACTATGATTAACCAGAACTGCATGTCTGTAGAAAACAGGCATTTTCACTCGAATGGATGTGTGGGCTTGTTAGCACATGTTTTTATTATATTTGGGTGTGTCCTGCTTAGGTGCTTGCCTTGAACCGTATTGTGCAAAACTGTACAGCAAAAAGGCTCCTTGTGGCACTGGAACTAGAGAGCAAAGTGCAAAATTCCAGCCTCAAGTCCACAACGGGTTTTTGTGACCCATCCCTTTAATACATGTTGGTCCTAAATGAATGGTGCTTGTCTTGAGGATTTATTTTCTTATTACATTTTCAAATCAAGTATAAGCACGTCACAAGCAAAACCAGTTTTTTATGCAGAGGGCTGTCAGTTAACCCTTTCAGCAGACTGCCTACATGCCCCATGTATTTCTTACAATTATTAGTTTATGCTCCCAAATGTTGTGTATTATTGAAAGAAAATGAACGCCACCCTGCCTAATAATCTCCAGTTTTATCTTTTACGATTTCTGAAGCATTTTGTGAGCATTAATATACATTTGTCAACATTTCATAATTTATCCATTTATCCATTATATTCTGGTTATCTTTCCTTCAAATCACTGTCTTGTGTAATCAACTGAACATTTAATAAACAGAGGCTTTCTAATGATACATTTCACAGGAATATATTTTTTTAGGTTTTATGATATATACAACTAATTTATTATTATTATTATTATTATTATTATTATTTGTTTATTATTATTATTATTTTAAATCTTTTATAAATCTAATTTAGAACATGGCGTTTTAATTATTTGTTTTAAAATAATCCTGTAAACCACAAAGAAAAAGGATAATGGGCAAATTTTTTTTAGCCCAAGAACAAATTTATGTTTAATATATATTACATATACATTTACCAGCATCTGCATCAAGGAAAGAAAAATATATTTAAACAAGTTAATTTTCGTCAGCTTTTCAAAACTTTAGATCAATCAAATAAGGCTGTTTGTGGTAGGGTTTTTTATATACAGGAAATGCAATTACTTGTTTACCCCGCTGCGCCTTATTCTAATGTATCATTGGCTGCATTGTTTATCTTGTGGGTAGAGTATCCTACTGTACTTTATGCTGATTGGCTGACCGGTCACTTAAGTCCTGCCCACTGCGGATATAGTGCTAAGATACTACTTCGGCGATTGGGGGCCGCTCTGTCACTCAATTATCCTATTAAGGAAGAGCTGCAAGCTGGCAAGATGAAGCACTACGAGGTAAGAAGTGTCCCTGAAACTCTAAACCTTCAATGGGACGCTGTATGGGGCCATCGTTTAAATAATATCCACATATGTGTAGTTTGTTTCTGAACTGAAACAGTAATGTACCGCTGAGACCCAAGCTGAAAAGAGGACAAGCGCCAGCAACACAGTCTGTCATGAGCTGGTTGCTATGGCCGGGGGTTACGGCCTCGTTTGTACCACATAAAAACAATTTTCTTTAACTAATCATCTAGGTAAAGATGTGAAATAGCTACAGGTTTTAACAAGTGCTAAACCGCTGTTTGTAGTGTAGTTACATGCGGAATATTATTTGTTGCTTTGCGTAAAGACTTACGTTAGCGCTCTGTGTAAAACAATGGTATAATCGCCATCTCTCTGTCTGGGGTGACTCATGGACCTTCTTATCTCATTATTACCCAATAAAGCAGTGAACAGTCAAATCTGTCCGGTACCTGCAAGAGGTAAATGAATATAACACAGTATGGGTGTTACTATTACCAATTTTTATATCCGGATCTATCCCCTCTTTTAGTTGTTTACATACTAATCAAATGTCCCATTGTGCTTTTGCTATGAGTGTTAAAAGCCACCAGACAGGATTTGACTAAAACCCACCAAACCTGCAGCACCTTATGTCCACATCTTTTCTGATGCAACTCCTGGTATCTTTGAGGGTGGAACGCAAAAATAAGATACAATTTGAATACTATAATATTTACCAAAGTTATAGCCAAACTTCCAGTTAACTTTTTTAAAGACGCATCTTACACAATTGTTTTTCAGTGAGTAAAACACATTTGACACAATAATTCACACTTAATAACACAGAAATTTAAAACACAGTTCAAGATCTTAACTCAATTTTAATCCATTATACTAAAATAAAAGCAGCCTTGACCAGACCACTACCATCCCTTCTGCTTATATTCTGATACCAATTTATCTACAATAAATGCAAAGTGTTGTCAGGAGAGGTGTGTTGCAGCCTGCTAATTTCACAGCTCATCATTGAAAAGGTGCTCAGTGCTGCTTGTTTGTTGTGCTGATTAGTAGGGCTGAACAAATCACATTTGCAATTAAATTTTAGTATTACAAATTTCAAATGAGCAATTATTGGTCAGAGAGGTCTAGTTAGGGTTTTAGACTATGGTCATATTTGCTCTGTTACACACTAGTTTAAGCAAACAGTAACTGTTTGATGAGTGGAGCTAAAGCAAAACAAACTAAGAAACTCATGGCATGTCACCAAAAAGTGTCATGATCCATTTGAAGATAATCATAAAGTGGGCCCTGTGGAAAAACAAAAACCTCACTGTTAAACTCAAGGCCCATGGCCAAATCCAGTCCTGTAATTTTAAATGGTTAAATAAAAATGTTATTCATATTCATCTTAATTTTTAATAACATATAGGCTTGGCTACTAGAGACATGAGTGTGTTACGTGTCAATCATATTTATTTATTGATTGTTGATATGTAATATAGCAGGAAGAAAAGAATTGCTTGCATACATAATAGCATTACTGGTTAAAAGATATGCAAATAGATTATTTTCCAAAATTGCTCAGCCCTACTGATTAGTTTGACATCAGATAGAACTATAGCTATATATAGCACTAGCAGCACACTCTAGCATTATTGCTAACTAAACTTAAACCTCTGAATACAAGAGTTTATGCAGTCAAAGTTGATCCAACTTTCAAATTGACCAATTAGACTGTTAATAATGACCAAAACGCTGCCTCTTTTAATCATGCTTTTTCAAAAGAAATAACAGTATAGCTGAAGTTAAAAACCTGCAGCCTTGCTCTTACCTGCGACAACACTGACATACACTACAGTAACGTAGTTCCCTCTCCTTCACCTCAGCTCAGAGTGCAATACTATGATCAGGATTCAGAAAACTGCCAAAGTCACTCTCTATATAGATGGGAGGTGGGAGGGAGGGAGGCAGGGAGGGAGTATGCCTGGCACGGTACACCCAGATGACATTATTTCCACAAATCATTAGGATTGTGTATCATTATTGGTCCTTATTTTATTTTTTATTTTTTTAAGTGAACAAATATAATTTTAAGTTATTTTTCTGTAAAACAATAGTACAAAGGCATACATTAACAGTAAGATTTTGACACTACTTTTTGATCTTAGAGAGTCATTTAGAAGACAAGGTTTTGTATATTTTATACTTGATGTGAAGCTGATTATTAATAATAAATTGGATCACTTTTAATACATTGTAGCCTATTACTATGAACCTCCCTCCAGCCCCTTACCACTTGTGACCACATGTCTTTCACTCACTAAGGAAACAGTACCCCAGTCTGTCATTAATGGGGAGGGCTTCACCAAGGGAAATGCCCCAGTTAAGCTCCCGAAGTATTCTGAACCCTCATGCCAACCCTTGTGTAGTTCTCTCAAAATATGGCTGCTGTTTTTAAAATTTAAACTGCTTCATGTGAGTCTGAACAGTTTATGATGTCAAACACCAGGGTTTCCCATGCATTGCCCACAATCACTATTTCAACTTAGTGAAGTGAAGGTCTGAGGCTGATTAATGCAGAGTTAGCAGTAGACGTTTATATTTAGCTTAGACACAGAGACCGGGTTGGTTTTGTCATAATATCTCCCTCTTCCCACTTAGCCACCCTCGAGAGGTGTCGGAGGTCATCAGGAATTTTTTTAGCAAGGGGTCACTTTTCAAAACCAGCTTCAAACATGCGCTCTCGAATGTTCCTAATGAACTAAAGGCAAATGATCTGCTGTAGACAGTTTGACACAGGGGTACAGGGCATTCCTATGGATGCAACTGTGCACACATGTGGCATATGTCTGCACTCCAGTAGTCGGCTGCAAGTTAAATAAAGCAGCATGGCAGAAGTGAAGGAATGACTGAGAGAGAGTGAGAGAATGACAGACAGGAGGAAGAGGGAGGGGCAGACAGATTTATGTCCACAGCTGAGTTCTGCCCCTCTCCTTATGCGTGGGTTTGTGTAGCAGACATATGAGAGGTGGACAGTGACGATTGAACCAAGGGAAAAGTACAAGAAGGAATAAACTGAGTGCAGGGGAGGACTGTTGATATGGATGCCCTAGCATTAGAGGCCAGTGGTAAAAAGTTAATCAATGGGGTGGCCACAGCCCCCCCAGTCCCAGTGCCAGCAGCAGCACCAGTCAAACGCAAACCTGCCAAAAAAGCTAAAAAAGCTGTTGTTTTTTTTGAGGTGGAGATACTCGATGCAAAGACTAAGGACAAGCTCTGCTTCCTGGATAAGGTAGGCATTTGTTTATTTTCTTTTTATTTATATTTTCTTTTTATTTGGCTTATTTCTGCTTCTGCAGATTTTACTTGCTTTGTAAAGGTTATGGTATAGGGTACAGGGGTATGCTCAGTCCCTCCCCAAATTCTATTAAATTATTATTTATTTTCAGTTTGGTGTCTCAAAGGAAACCAATACATTATTTTGCCTACCATAACAAATGATAAAAGTGGAAATTGTCAGATTGTCTCTAGTCTGATTTAGTGCAGACTGTTGCCTGGGTCTGGATATAAGGACTATTATTATAACCACATTAATTTCAATTGGACATCTAAGCCTATTTAGTTTTTTGAGAATCAGTACTAGGCCTCTGCTTTATATCTTGGCTTTGGAAGGTTTATAGTATTGCTTGTGTGTATCCATACACTCCCTTGAGTGTTTACAGTAGGGTTATTCTAGCAGATTGCTAATCAAAGGCTTCCGCACAGCAACTTGTAATGTGCCGTTGCTGTTTGTTAATGCTTTTCTAAGTTGTCAGCTTAGTTGAGTTTCCATGGTGATAAGCATCGACAAACTATTTCTCAAAAGGAAAAAGTAGATTTTTCTTGAGTGGTCCCATACCAAAAAAATAAATAAAAGCCAATGGGACAGTGTCTGGGAGAGACTTGCTGTAATATTGCAGACTTGTGTCAGCATTGACAGAAGCCTGAGGTATATACACTACAGGGTCAGCAAAAGGTGAGTCAGTGAGGTCATCTTGCTGAGAATGGCCTGAGGTCTTCCATGAAACATGAACAGTAGCTAAGTCACATAGAGCAGTACCTCCATTGGTCTAGCATAGTTCAAGTCAATAAAAACAGCCTGCAAATTAATAATTAAATGCATTGAATAATGAATTGAACAAAGTACTTCCATTAAACAACACAATCTTCTACATTGTAAATATAAATTACTCTTTGTAAACTGAATGTTTTTAAACACATTTTAGAGAAATTAAGCTGGTAATTCTAGGACAAAGATTTGTTTCCTTGTAGTACAAAAGACTATTGGACTACATTTGTTGAATTAATAGAAACCGTTTATACAGTGAGTTGTATTATTAGTTAGCCCTTGTAGCTTATTGCAACAACCTAATCGGACTGCTTCATTGTGGCTTGGAAAAAAACAAAAACACTGGCAACCCAATCATGGTCCGGACAAAATGTTAGCATGTGTATTAACTAAACTCACCTGAGACTGTTGCCTCCCAATAAATATATTTACTCGCATTATTATTATTATTATTATTATTATTATTATTATTATTATTATTATTAAATTGTATTTGTAATGTAGGTTTGCCTTGATGAGATGGGTTCTGGTAAATTATATATATTCTTACCAGATGGTAGCATTCACTCTAAATTCTAATTAAAAATCTGTCAACCCACGCCTACTAAATGAATTTGAGGGTATTTCAAAACATTTCAAGCTTTATATTTTAAGCCAAGAAGTTGCTTTAAGTTTGGAGCAAAATAAAGATGCTGGTTTGTACTGTCCAGATTTTCTATTGATTGCACTCGATGTTGGGACAGGGTTGTGTTCGTTTCTTTGTGTGTATGTCACCCTGAAACCCTAATACCAGCTGTTAAATACCCATCGTCCATGGGATAAGTAGCCAGAGCTAAATTTACCTCCAATCACTGTTGCCAATGGAAAATGGAATGGTGATTTGTTGCTTTGTGTATTGTGTTTATGCAGTGTTTGTCTGCTCTGTGCTTCTACTTTATTTGTTGTGCTGCTCTATGTAGGTTGAGCCAAATGCCACTATTGGAGAGATCAAGTCTATGTTCCACAAGAGCCGTGAGTATAATGTTACTGAGGCCTTATTAAGTTGCATTCAGTTATAAGAAAGTCTTATTAAAAGTCTATGATGCCGTTTCAGATCCTCAATGGTATCCAGCCAGACAGTCCATTCGCCTTGACCCCAGTAAGTGACTTAAAATAAGATCTGAAAGTGTTATTAACCTGACGCTTTGATGGTGATACTGGTGCTGTTTTACAGAAGGGAAGTCTCTAAAGGATGAGGATGTCCTGCAGCATCTGCCTGTGGGAACCACAGCCACTTTCTACTTCAGAGACCTGGGAGCTCAGATCAGCTGGGTTACAGTAAGTCCACCCATAGGAACATGTTGTGCTGTCACCAATATACACATCCATCCTGACAAGCCCAGATACATTAGAGTGCAATGGGATCAAGCGGAGCTATATTGAGAGGGTTTGTGTGGTCCAGGGTTATTATTAAGTTAACTTTTGTGGCTCTGTTGGGACAGGGGCTATTAAAAGTAATAAGATGCAATGTTTGTATCCAATAAGATGGTAAAAGGACAAGCCTTTGTGAAAATATTGAGTACTCACATTTTTCTTTATTTTTTTTTTGTGTCTTTGTTACCAGGTCTTCCTAACAGAGTACACTGGTCCCCTGGTCATTTATCTATTGTTTTACTTCAGAGTTCCCTTCATTTATGCAGCCAAATACGACTTTACGACAAGTAAACACTGGGTTGTACAGTAAGTACTGAAGACAAATGGTGACCAGTTAGAATATGACATTAGGTTAATAAACTCGGATTAAAATGTGCATCAAAGTTTTTAGAAATGTAAATGTGCAGTGAAATATTTTTATGCCTATCTGAAGACAATCCGAAGCACCAAAATCAGGAATTAATGAACATTGTAACTGGACTTGTACATACAGTGTATTTGTAAGTTTATCAAGTTTAGCTTGGTATTATTTCCCAAACAGAAAACATTGAAACATTACCATAAAAGCCATTACATTTTAACTTTGTCATTACTGACTGGCAGCATCCTTTTTTTTAAATTTCTAATAACAGTTTGCCTAATACTAAATCTCTACTGCTTCTAGTCTTGCCTGTATGTGTCACTCTTTCCACTACGTTAAACGACTGCTGGAAACACTCTTTGTCCATCGCTTTTCCCATGGAACCATGCCATTACGCAACATTTTTAAAGTAAGAAATTATAACATATCATAGCATATTGTTTTTCTATCAAAGGCCAGACATTTTATTTTTTGTGTGCTGTATTTTCCAGAACTGTACCTATTATTGGGGCTTTGCAGCATGGATGGCCTACTACATCAATCACCCATTGTACACGCCACCCAGTGAGTATGAGTTCAAAGCTAGCTCAACAGCCACCTAAAATATCTGATCCACCATTTTAAACTTGTTTTTTTTTTTTTTTCTTTCTAGTCTATGGAGAGCAGCAAATACGACTTGCCCTCATATTGTTCTTGGTGAGGATCTTCTAACACTTTGGCAGTAAAATGTGTGTATTTGATAAATTCTACTTTGTACTATTACATTAACATTATACTCTTTTTAGTTCTGTCAGATTGGTAACTTTTCCATCCACATTGCTCTGAGGAACCTTCGTCCACCAGGTACACCATGCTGCTGAGTTTAGATTGTCCCACAAGATATCTGATTTATTGCAAATTGTGACATTTCATACACCTCCTGTTGTGACTGTCACTGAAACAATATAGTGTGTTGAGGATTTCATCTGTTTATCACTATAGTACCCAGTACCTTTTTTATGCAGTCTACTCTACTTACACATGTGGACAAAATTGTTGTTACCCTTCGGTCAATGAAAGTTTTTTCTGTCACCATTGTGAGTTTTTCTTTCATTGACCGAAGGGTACCAACAATTTTGTCCACGTGTGTACGTAATCTACGTATAGTTCATGTTAATAAGGACATTCATTCTTCCCTCAGGCTCAAAGACTAGGAAGATTCCCTACCCAACTAAAAATCCCTTCACCTGGATCTTTCTCTTGGTCTCCTGTCCCAACTACACCTATGAGGTAAAGTCATAAACTATCTTTGATTTATAGCATAGTAGATTGAGTCATAGATCTGTTGTTGCTGCCATCTGGTGGTATAAAATATGTTACCGCTTTTCCTGCAGCTGGGCTCCTGGCTTGGTTTCACACTGATGACACAGTGCCTGCCGGTGGCTTTCTTCACCCTGGTGGGTTTTATCCAGATGACTGTGTGGGCCAAGGGCAAGCACCGGAGCTACCTGAAGGAGTTTCGTGACTACCCCCCTCTCCGCTCGCCCATCCTGCCCTTCGTCCTGTAGAAGACTACTTGATTGTTCCCACTGTTGTCTCCCGCCAAGCTCACCCTTGTAAAATTCAAGCCTGTTTATGTACTCAAATCTACACTGGAGCATTTTAGACTGTTTGTTTGTTTTTAACACCCTCTTTTGGCAAATCTTTTTTCATGTAGTGACAATGTTTAACCCATGTTTTGTATAGTTTCCAAATAGGCTTTTTTTTTTTTTTTTTTTGCAATTGATCATTAAACATGACCCTTTCAATACTTTGCATAAAGCAGCATGGACAAAGTAATGTAACATAATGTAAACACGTACTGTCTTGGCTCTTACTTGCTTTGTTTGGTGAAGTAACTTTCTGCATTTCACTTTTCAGTTTTAATAACTTTAAATCTAAGGGTACATTTAATTTTGACGTTTGAAGTAATTTAATAATAAAATTTAACCAAAGATGTCTATCCTTACTTTGTACTAAAGAAAATCCTTCAGATCGAGACACAAAGATTTGCTAACTTTATAATAATTCAACTTTGGTAGATTAAACAATATGGTTTATTGTGAACAGTATCGGGTATTTACAGAGAAGAACCACCTAGATGTGTTGGTTATGCAGCTTCAGCTTGAGCCTCAATTCTTTTCTTCCTCAGTTGGAGCCTCCTCTCCCTCTCATACTCCTTCATCCGCATCACATAGCTGAGGGCAGGGACATGTGGCGTTAAAGTAATACATTAATTAATGTAATAATTCTAGTGTTTTTCTTAAGGAGTTTCTACAAAACATAAACACTCACTCCTGATGTTCACAGTAGTCCCAGTCGTGTCTCTCGTGCTTACAGGCCAGAAAGTTGGGCCAGTTGTCTCTTTTGCACTTCATGAGTTTCAAAAGGTAATGAGCACAGTAGTCCCTTTGTTCCAAAGGCACCTGGGCCAAGTTCATCTGCTCCTGGGTCGCGATCATCTCTAGAAATAGGCACAAAAAAAAAACACTTTACACTTAAATCTTTGTGATTGATGCTTTAGTGATACCAACAAAGGAGCTCACTGGTAGTAGCCATAAAAAAACTCTATAAAAAAAGGTCACGATTGTTTTGGTTGAAGAGCACTCATAAGCGTATTAAATCGTTACAGCGCTAACAGTTAGCCGCTAAGCTAGCTTTCAAGAAGCGCAACAGCTGTAACATTGAGCCAACAAACAAATAGCAAGTCAACGAATTACACAATGCAAACGCATTCATGTAAACAACTCTAATGATACTTCTTTGGTAATGGTGACTGTAATGGTGCCAAACCTCTCTCTTTTCTCTCGGGAAACCCATGAAGAGGGTCGAACTCAAATTTCTTGGCTGGATGCGGCTCCGTGTCCTTTTCGGTGATATAGCTTCTGACCAAGTGCGATCCCATGACTGCAATGAAGCTTGAGCGCTACCCACCGCAATAATTGCCTTAGACTATATACTACTGTATTAGTTCCAAAATTATTTTGCAATTTGCCATTGGGTCACCTCCACAAGCCCTGGGGTCTAACTTCCGCCTCACGCCGGAAATAAACAGCTGAGCTGTACGTCGCAGAAACCAAAAAATCTTTATTACCTAGTGACAAAGGTTCCGACAACAGTGAAATGTAATGACCACATGTGCCATTTAATTGACAGATTCAGAATCTCAAATGTGAGGATAATTTTAAGTAAATTGACAGGCCTTTTAACATCAAGGTCAGGGCACAACAGATAAAATATATAGCATTTTGGCTAACTTTTTTTTTCAACTCATGTTTAATCACATGTTTTATGAAATTGGATTGTCCCCTTTGAAATAAACTAATCTAATCTAAAAACTAGTGTAAAAAGTGTATGCGTAGTAGCCTCTATGTTTTTCATATTACAGAAAATCAACCTTTTATTTCTCCATTAAATATTTAAATACATAAATACCTAAAGAAAAAGCATCACAATGATACAATAAAAACAATTGCTTTGTTCTCTCTTATTCAACCTACTGAATAAACATAGTTTGTTATTTACATTTTAGTGCAAATATTGTTACAAAATATGTATTAAGAGGGAAGACATTTTATTTCTAGTATGTTTTGAACACAACCTCTCACACTCTTATTAGTTTTTCCATATAATGATGAAAAGTACACAATAGAGGTGTTCTTATTGATAGAGATCATCATCACCTTCTCTGAAATTGTTTGGCCTTGCTGGACCAGGGCCTGATCCCTGACCTTGTGAACCTGTAGTCGATGGAAACCTGTTCAGAGAAAAAATATGTTGTATGTAAGTCTTATAAGTCTTATGTTGTATGTAAGTGTTATTATATACAGCATTTTTGGTATACCTAAAGCTCCCAAATCCTCTGCTCTGCTGCAGTGTCTGAGCAAACATCTCATACTTGCGAATGTCATTATCACTGACAGAGCGCCGTGCATATCTCATTGCCTCTTCAAAGTGGTCCTTCCTAATCTCTGGGACTGGATCATAGTCTTCATCCTGCATTAAAAAAATATAATAAATACTCAAATAAAACAAAGGACAATTTTTTTGTAACAGTCTGTGTGTTCCCAGTCCAAAGGCTGAAAGTTACAAAACACACAGCCGCCCTTTACGGAACGTTTAATCTTCCACTATCTCGTCTATCTGTCCCAAGCACAAACAGCCTGGTACAGCTGAGGAGTGGATTGTCTCTGTAAGGGCATATGTCTATTAAAATATCACCATGGGGATGCCGGGTCTGCTTTGCCTCTGGCGTTCAGCTTTAATCTCAGCCTCAATTGCCTCACGGATAGCCAGTTTACAAGCACGCTGGCAGATTTCTGTCAGGTCTGCACCAGAAAACCCCTCTGTTATACCAGCCAGATATTCCAGATCCACATTCTAAAAAAGTGAACAGAAATATTACTATGTAGGTAAAATACGTAAAAAAGCGTTAAGCTGGTTTTATAACTAACCCGTGCAACAGGGGACTTTCTTAGATTTGCGCGAAGGATGGCTATGCGTGAACCTTTGTCAGGCAGTGGGATGTAAATGAGCTGGTCCAAGCGTCCTGGCCGCAGAATGGCCGAGTCTATGATGTCTGGCCTAGTCAGAGAAAAGATACAAAAACAAAGTTGTATTGTAAAAGCTAATCCACATGTAAAATAATGTTTTTTCTATTGATTAGACGCAAATGCACACCTATTAGTTGCACCAATAATGAAAACATTCTTTTTGTCAGACATGCCGTCCATCTCTGTGAGAATCTGATTGATGACCCGGTCCGCTGCACCACCTGCATCACCAGCACCTCCTCCTCTAGATTTGGCAATAGAGTCTAACTCATCAAAAAATAAGATGCAAGGGGCTGCCTGTCGTGCCTGAAGTAAAGAAAATATAAAAATCATTAAATTGCACCGGGACAGGCTATCCTTATTTTCCACTTGTCAACTGCTCTTACCTTATCAAAGACATCTCTGACATTTGCCTCTGATTCACCAAACCACATTGTGAGCATCTCAGGCCCTTTTATAGAAACAAAGTTTGCCTGGCACTCATTGGCAATGGCCTTTGCCAGTAGAGTTTTCCCACAGCCTGGAGGACCATAAAACAATACTCCTCGAGATGGGGTCATACCAAACTTCAGGAATTTGTCCGGGTACTCCACTGGATACTGAGGACAGGAATGTAGGCTTAGAAACGTTAGTGTTTATATATTAATCTAATCTGTATTGGCTGTTCTGTTCCACCTGAATCAACTCTTGTAGTTCAGTTTTGACCTCATCAAGGCCTCCAATGTCTTCCCAGCTGACCTGAGGTACTTCAACCACAGTCTCTCTCAAAGCTGATGGGTTGCTCTGACTGAGTGCCCACTAGAGAAGGAAATTATGATTTAAGTGATGTGGAAATATTTAGGGTTTAATGTGTACAAAGATGATGTCAACAAAATGGTTTGCATGTATAAGATGTGTACTTTGAAATCGTCCATGGTGACTGCCAGAGAGTTGAGCAAGTCTGCATCTATAGTTTCATCCTCCAGGTCGATGAGGATCATCTTCTTGCGAATGGCTTGTAGAGCAGCCTCTGAGCATAAAGCTGCCAGGTCAGCACCTACATGGCCATGGCTCTCTTTGGCGACCTGCCATATGAACAAATGTACACATACTTAAAATTAGGGGACTAACTAAGAATGAAAACACAATCCCTTCAAGATAAAAAGGTACAACTCATTGAATATGTAACCCATAATAGCTTTCTCTTTTTATCGTTTTCATTAGTGTTTTAGAATAACAGTATATTTTTAGCAGATGCATGGCCTTACCATTTCCATGTCAACATCATCTGCCAGTTTCATGTTTTTGGTGTGGATCTGCAGGATCTCCAATCTGCCAGTGGAATCTGGGATCCCGATGTCAATCTCACGGTCAAACCTACCTGTAGATCAATGTCATGTTTGTGAATATGTCTCTACTCTTTACTTTACTGTCTATACTTTTTTTTATAAGGGTCCTAACCAAATCGTCTCAGGGCAGGGTCCACACTGTTGGGTCGGTTTGTCGCTGCCATGACAATCACATGGGCTCTCTGCTTCAGGCCATCCATCAGGGTCAGAAGCTGGGAGACAATTCGCCTCTCCACTTCTCCGTGCGTCTACACACATGTGGTAAACACTTACACTTTTACTGGAGAGGGTGATTTGGGAAAGCTGCACGGCTCAGACAGCTGGGCTTTGATCTAAAACGTTAAGTAACCAATGTTTACCTTTTCTCTTTTTGGAGCGATGGCATCCAGCTCATCAATAAAGATGATGGCAGGAGCGTTGTTCTCTGCTTCCTCAAAAGCCTTCCTTAGGTTGCTCTCTGACTCTCCTGCCAGCTTACTCATGATCTCAGGTCCTTCACAGTAATTCATAACAATAATTCATAACACAGTCAGGCAAGTCTCAGTCAGGAATACAAGTGTCTCACCGTTAATGAGAAAGAAGAAAGCTCCTGTTTCATTGGCTACAGCGCGAGCCACAAGGGTCTTGCCTGTGCCTGCGGGGCCATACAGCAGAATACCCCTAGGAGGCTGCCGTGGGAAACAGTAAATACAAGTAAGAATAGAAACTCTTTTATGCCAGTAAGGGCCAGTAAGTAGCCACAAATCTTAACAACACCTTAACTCCTATCGCCTTGAAAAGCCCTGGGTGCCTTAAAGGAAGCTCCACCATCTCTTTGATCTGTGCAAGCTGTTTCCGACAGCCTCCAATGTCATCATAACCCACATCGTTAAGCGTTTCTTCTTCATCCTGGAATTGTCACAGTTAGTGTTACTGTTGAAAGAATGTGAAATAGTGTGTTTTATTGCTCACTGACCTCTCTTTTGATTGGCTCGCCCTCACAGTAAATGACAGTGTCTGGGGCAACAATACAATGTGGGCTGGGGTCTGTCTCCACCACTTTGAACTCCACTGCTCGCATGCTCCCTCTCACCATAAAGATGTCACCTGTCGACACACACGTTCAAGATTTAGAGCTACAGCTGGAAACAAAACCTGGAGAAGATAATGATGATTAAAGACTGCAGTGCCTTGGTGTACAGGCCGGTAAGCCTCCAGAAAGTATGGCTTGAGGAAAACGTCAAACAGATTTCCGGTCAGACCCTCTATGGTGTCATCAATAGGGAGAACATGGATCTTTTTCCCGTACTTTATGTCAGGACAGGCATTGAGACTGAAGCACACACACCATCAAACATTAGAGAAAGGGTTTCATGGATCCTAACTATTTCATCCACAAGTGAGCTCTTCACCTTATGACGTCACCCAGCCGCACACGGAGATTGCTGCGGGTCACGCGGTTTATGCGGATTCGTTCATCTCCACAGGTGTCATCTGTGAGCACTATACACACAGTCTGGCGGCGCTTCTTTCCTTTCAACACCACTGTGTCGCCCCGAAATAACTGCAGCTCCTCTGTCTTATTCTAGTGCAAAGACAAACAAACTCAAGTCTCAGAATTAAAGGTTTAATAATTTATTTTTTAATGTATAATATGAAAGATTTTTCAGTGTGCACCAGTGTTTTGAGTAGACCCTTTTAAAGCACCCACCGGCGAAAAGCTGACGATGCTGCTGTCTTCATTGAGAGCTTCATCCACAATGAGCCTGTTAGGCCTGTGCTTCTGTTTCAAGATTGCAGTAGAGTAATCTTTCCCCTTTGAGCTTTGAAACATAGGAAACATTATGAGAGGGAGAAGTTGCACTTGCCCTTGTGGAGCTCTTATTTCTTCATGTGACACTGAGCTGTATTTAGACTCTATTTGCTTGTGCACATAGCAACCACATTGCAATGAAAAAGTTCTAACATTTTAAGCTGTGGAGCACTTTGAATTTGATGTAAAATTTGACAATTTAATAAATGTCTATACAGTTGTTTCACTCACTCTGATCCTCCTGGTCCTGGCATAACTGCTCTTCTGTTTCTTTAGACCTTCTTCTCCTTTGTGCAAATGACTGTGTTGCTTTCAGCAGCGACTCTCTTACGGCCTGCTTTTAGGCTGATTCACTTCTATCTGAGCTCACAGACGTGTTGTGTAGGTGCCCTGGAGGTAGTAAAAGCAGACCTTTTAGATTTTCCCTTTTCCTTTACTGTTCTCCTCCTCCCTGTTTATCAGCAGAGATATAAATATGACCATCTGCCTCATCTGCATAGATGCTTTTTTTAAACACACACACAGTGGGTCATGTTGGTTCCTCGTGTTAAAGGGACACTTGTTTATTGAGACACTACACTAGATCAGAATCACCAAATCTACTCAATCACTTACTTTTTCTAATTTAATCACAGTATACAGTGAGTAGACCAGCAAGCTTTTATATTAGATCACACAAAAGGCTTGACTGGACTCCCTATGATCTCATGAAGGCATGTAAACACACACATTCATGCCCACTGCACGGCATGCCTCGACAGAGATAGCATGAACTCCAAAAGAGCAACTCTAAGTCCTAGCACCAAACCAGATGTATAAATATGTTTTACGTAGAGAATACTTTAATAAACTATTTCAGTGTAGTTCTGCTTCTTGTTGCTGTGATTGAAGAGAGCTGCTGACCCAGCTGCTTTAAAAACACTTGTTGCATTCCTCCCTTTAATCACACATATCTGCACACATTCAGTTTGTTTACAATGTAATATTGTGGTTTAGATTTTTATTACCAGATTTGACCATTTCACATTTAACAGTGGTGGGCTTAGGAAAACTCCTTGTACAAAACAGAAACAATGAAACAATAAAGACTAAATAAATCTAGAAAAGATTATTGACACACAATGTTGTCCAACAATTGATGAATGATGAAGAAAAGAAAAAGTGGAAAATGATTTTAAAATGCAATGTAATTACCATTGTCTAATCAGAGACAATATATTGTATATGAGATATATAAAAAATATAAATGATCAAAACTATTTTGCAACATGAGACACAAGACTGTAACATGACAAAATGTAAAGCTTTAGTTCATTTGATGTTTAAAAAGGTTTCACCCAGCTCTTCTTTTGTAAATGCTTTTTTCCTCAAATGATCTTTGAGTTAGTATATTTACATATCTATTATATAACGTCTGTCTTAAAAATGATTATTCAATAAAGATATGCTCCATAAAACATCTAACAATAAATAAATTAGCATTGAGAGGTAATTAAATAAAAGGCAGCCTGTGGAAGCTTCCTGAAAGCTAAGAATGAGACACAGCTGTGGAGAAATGGAGGTCCAGCCTCTGTGAAGCATCACTGAGACAAAGAAGCTGAGAAAACCTTACACTACATTATCTGTAAAAGAAAAAGAAATCAAATATGAAAAGTAGTCTACATGTCTTTATATGTTTACATGTTTTTTTAGTTCTGTTGGGCAGTTCTGTGGGTCCACTGCAGACATGTTTTTCTCAGTTCTCAGTGAATAAGAGTTGTCACAGGGAGCCATCTGTCTGAGAAGAGTTGAGAAATGAAGAATAGACTATGCCTTTTCACATAGGATTAATTGCGCTATAGTATAGTTTAGAATATATAAATATATATAGCCAGTATTTGTGTGTTTCCTGTGCATCATTTCAGAGATCAACGTCCTCAAAGTGTGTTTTCTGCAGAACTTTAACATGGTGTTCATAAATCTTGAGTGCAGGACCCAGTCTGATTGACAGGCCAGTCAAAACATCATTACGCTGCATGAGGAGCAGCGACTTTCCATCGATTTCCTAAACAGAACACAGCAGTGTGGGAATTTACTTTATGACTTTATGAACTAAATAAAAAGAGCATTAGGCCTGTGAGTGCTGCCCTCTCGAGGATGTAAAGGGAAGTAGCTCGCACCTGAGTCCTGAAAGCCACAGCCTGCTCAGGAAAACCTGCTGCTGCGAAATACCTGACCACGTCAGACACTGTCCAGTCTATTAGGTTTCCACTCAAGCCATCGCATCTTGGGAACCTAAAAAAGACATCACTTTTAAGAAACATTTTAATTACAGTTGGCTAAAGAAAATTCTGATTCTTCTCAGGTTAGGGCATATATGCTGTGGCAAATGTCTTTGAAGGCTTTCACAACCACACTGCAAATAGCTACAAGGCCTACCTAAGGAACTTTATGATAAGATGATCTTTCTGGGTAAAGTGATAATTTGGCTTGTGTTTTGATACAAAGACTCATAATGGATCATTATGCATGGGGATAGCAAGTTATTTGCACTTAGTTAGCTACAGCCAACAGCAATACCATGTTCAGATCTAATTTTTTTTTCACTAAGATCAAATGGTACCTTATTACAAAACATGAACTCTTCTCCTCAGTTCTATCTTGTAAACCAAAACTCTTAAGTGTTCGCTGTATTCCCTGTGGGTTGGCTAAAATGCCAAAAAATAAGTCCTAAAACAATTGCCTTTGGTTGTGGTGTTTTGTTCAGTCTACTCACCCTCCTGATTCATCCGACAGACCAGAGTCAATTGGTGAGGCTGTGGGTGTGAGCAGGCAGGACGACTCCAGGTCTGGAAGAGAAAATTAATTAGACAGGTAATACATATACAATGATAGTGACATTAATGCTTGTGTTGGACTCACTGCTGAAGCCTGAGCATGTGGGGTTGGTTCTTTCATGCTGTTGGACAAAATTGAATACAGTGAAAAAGAAATTAGGATCCAGTCTTTTGTAACAAAACATCAAAATATTTAAGTGTTTTATGTAATTGCTCCACAAAGTACACTGACGGTTCTCTAATATTACGGCTGATAAGGTTTGGTAGCACTACAGCAGCAAACTCACTGGCTTTGTCAAGCTGGGAAAACCACACAACCTCAACGGTCACTGCATTTATGGTTTTAACTGCTCCGAGTGACAAAGCTTGAATACGCCAACACACAATGTGATCTCTACCTTTTTTATGAGTTCCTGATTGGATGATCCATGGCTCTTCTCTGGGAGTGCAGTAAGAGAAGCTTGCTGGATCTGTGCAGACAGCTTTCTGTTTGGACAATCTGTCCGGGACTCCCCTAAGAGAGCGTTACATGAGAAAACACCACCCTTAACAGCAAGAAGCATTTATAACACTGTAATATGGTTTAAGTCCTTGGATTAAAATGCTGGTCATTGAGGTACATGTAGGCTTTGTAAATAAAACAGCAATTAACAGACTGTAAAGTTTAGCAAGTGTCACTGTTACTACACTAATTTATTAGCAGCAAAAAACAAAAATAATTTCATAATAAGACTGAGCTCACTTGTAAATATAAAAAACCCGTCTTGAACAATGCACCATTCACTGTGTACCAACTTGTTTTCTTTGCACACACCTTTGGCCCAGTGCTGCTGCTGCTTTGATGTGGTCTGGATCCCAGCATCCTCAGTGCTTTCCTCAATGAGCTCTAGGTCAGTTGTCATGGCTACGGGAAATATTCCTGCATCTTCTTCATAACCTAAGAGAACCTCATCCATTTGGTCTTCCTTATTTTCTGGACATCCCTTGTCCTCACTGTCCTGAAGCAATAGAGACAGCACCTGCAATGTCCAACAACATGTCCAAATGACATTCGTAGCTCACAGTTAAGACAAAAGTTTGCTTTGAAAGCTATGTCTGTGAAGGTTCTTGGTCATCCAGGACATCTTGAAAAAATGGTTGAAGTAAAAGCCTTTGGACTCGGTTTTCAAGGTGAAGACGTTTCGTCTCTAAATCCAAGAGACTTTGTCAATTCTGAGATCAACTGGTCAGAGAGCTGAGCTTATATCTCTAGAGGGGAGGAGTTTCCTGAAACCAAACCTGATGGACCAGGCTGATCTGGTCTCATGGTCGTTGGCTCTGAAAGGGAAGTGTGACTCCTGATGTGAGAGTCGTTAAGGCTCAGGAGAGTCGTTAGTGCCACTGCTCCATTCAGGTGTCACCTCAGGTGAGAGGAATAGAGACGAAAAGTCTTCACCTTGAAAACCGAGTCCAGATGCTTTTACTTCAACCTTTTTTTGAAAGCTATGTAAACAAGAATGAAAAGTCTAATCGCCAACTGGCATCCTCTGGAGCTATAAACTCTAGACCTACAATACCAGCACAGAAAGGTTTTGATGCGGTGTTTTATGGCAAGCCCTTTTAACATTTAAAAGCTAGACTGGATATGTGTTGTAGATATCTGTAATTCAGTTTTGCCTAGTCAAAATTGAATTACAGATATCTCAATCTGTTGTTTTGACTAGTCAAGATATCTTGAATGACTATTCCAAATATCCAAAATGTAATTACGTACTGTCTGATGTTAAAAGGGCTTGCCATAGTGTTTGGCCTTCCATTAGTAGGCCTACTCAACGACTCTGTGACGTGTTTTATTTACTAAAGAAGAAAATCGCAAAGAAAAGGCTTAGGCTATAGATGGCCACACTTGTGGTTGTGGAGTAGTACTTCCAGGTAGTACTGCACCGTCGCAAGTCATACAAAGGATTTAATGAGGCACGAGCGGCTATATGAGCTCGACAAAAACAATAATGGCCACGAGAAACACAGCGTAGACAGCACGCCTCAAAGGCAGTTGTAAATTAAAATCATATAAATGCTGTGTTGCATTTAAGTTCCACACAAAGCCCACAGAAAGCACCAGCGCGTGCCTTTTCTCCCTTAAGCGCGCGACTCAGCGGAGAACAGTCCGAGTGAGCGAGCGCCGCTCCTGCAACACGCTGAGCAAAATCACAAACCAACCAACCTCGCGTCTCTGTAGCCTATAGCCTCTGTTTAGTTTGCGTCAGTGCAAAAAGATAGGTGCACTGAATATCAAGTTCGCGCGGCCCACCTCTCTCCGGTCGTTTGGCTTGTCCAGCGCTGTGCCCCGCAGAGGGAGAAGGATGTTTCCGCAGCGCGTCCTGCGCAGCCGGCCCCGCGCCGCCCCTCTCTCCATGACCACTTTGACTTTGCCTCGAGTGAGCTTCTCGTCGCAAAGGCGCTCCTGACTGCTTAGGTATCCCAGGATGTCTTTGAGTCCAAGCGGCTTCACGTGGCCTCTGTCGGCCGCTGACAGACTGCGGACAGGGGCCACGAGTTCCTCGCCCACCGCGGAGTTGGCGGTGCGAAGTTTGGGCTTGACGGACGGAGTGTGTCTTTGTGAAGTAACGTTGCAAGTTGTATTGTTCAGGCAGTTGGCACTATGGGAGTCGTCCCCTCTGGGCGTTGTGTTGCCGCTGTATGCGCTCGTTGCGTGTCCGACACGGGACGGTGGGCTGCCCCCTTCCGCTGCTGTCCGCCGCCGCTGTCTGTCGACGATACACTTGTTCTCTGTTCGCCCGGAGCGGTTGTGGCTCTGTTGCATCCGCGGCTGAGCGCGTAGTCAGGCTGGAGCTTGGGTCCGCCCGTGCCGACTGATGCCTCTACCTGGTCCGGGTCGGTAAAGCTGTTGTTCAGATGCTCCTGTTTGCTTCTGCCGCCGCTAGATGCAAACAGCTCACTCTTTTTTCTGCTTTTCCTCAGGACTTTCGCAGCGTTCCGGTAGGAAATGGAGCCTTTGTAGCTTACTTTGAGCACAGTCTGCGATTGAATCAGTTTCTCGAGTTCTGCCCTGGTTCGGTCCGTGTCTGACCCGTGTCGTCTTCTGACCATTCGACAAATCCTCTCCAAATCCGGACGGGCTTTTCTTGAGCGGAGCGAGTCTATTGTCTCCAGGATCCAGTCTTGGTAGTTGTTTGGTTCAGTCATGATTGGGGCGGAAGGGCTTCAGAAAACCCTCTGTTGTTTCTCAAGTTGATGCGGAGAAAAGCGGGAAGCACCGTGCGACTCCGGGCTGAGAGAGGACAGAAGACTACGCCTGTGTTCAGAAACAAATGTGCGCTTAAGGTTGTCCGAAGATGGCGCCTCCGCAATAGACGTAAACGCATTTAAGGTGGAAAGGCTCAGCTCAGGCGCAAGTGAAACAGTTCTTGAAATCTAAAATTCCACATTTCCGCATCTATGACCCTCCAAAACAAGTAATGTGCTGTAACTGCACACATTTGCAACTACCTGCAGTGTAGGCCTGTTCCTCTTCATAAACCACAGAAAGAATAACATTTGAAACATATTTGTGGTGGATTTGACATCAACACATGCCACACAGGTTGACAGAAGTTAAACTTTATTGGAATTACACTCATGTTGAAAAATCTTACACTTTGTGTTTTCAAGTCACTTTAATCATGACCTCAGATGCTTTCCTTTGAGTGTGTGTTGTGGTGGAGGGAGGGGTAACAATGGGGTCTCATTTCCTTAAAAAGTGCGTCAGTATGTGCCTGCATTAAGTGGATGTTCGGTCACTCCAAAAACAATTTAGAGACACAGAAGTACATCATAGATTAACCGCAAACATTGCGCTTTCATTAACGTCCACTTGAAATTCAGTGAATGAATAATGTGCATGTCATAATATTCTTAAGCACTTTTTGTCTCAAATCTGAGAGAAACTTGAGGAGGAACGTGTCAAACACAAATCTCATAAATTAATTAATAAGTAACTCACAGCCATCATGATAATGATTGTTCAATGATTCATTAGTGTTTTTTGTTTCACAAGTTCTTTCTGGGTTTTGTGGGTAAATAATGTGTAAATACATATCGGCAATCCTTGATTACCAACTCCCAAATTTCCGCAGCAACAAATGGCTTTCAGAAAGAAGCAACAAGTAAAATTATGAACTGACATGATAGTCTTGAGCTGCACTGTCATCGTCATCTCATATTCCTTTGACAGTTCCTAACCTTTTGGATCTCACAAATAAATGTTACAAACACACATTACACAATATACATGTGTCATTTTCCCATTTAATATAAACACTTATGAATAGGAGGGTTTGACACTGTAAAAAAACGTGTCTGTGAACTTCACTTGTGTCATGAAATAAAGGCAGTTTACATGAAGTTTGAACAAAACAATCCCGATTTGGGGCATTGTTGAGTGTTTCACCCAGAGCTAAGGAGCCACTGAGCACTTGAAGTGCTGCAGAATAATAAATATGTTTGCTTTTCAAGTACAAGATCTTCTTCACTCCAGGCACACAACCTTTTTAGCTTCTACAAACTGTCACATTAGTGCATTCTTTTAACACAGAAATGACATTTAGGGGAAATGACCAAAGACTATAAAGCCCACTATACAGAACAGACTGAAGAGATAGTACTTCAAAACAGTCTGCCTCAAATGGATGCGGAGGGTTCAATGCAGGTTCTACTAACAAATGGTTGGAGAGAGCGCTCAAACAGAGTTATCACACAAAATAAAATAGTTTGGAAAAGCTCTCATTTTTCCCTCATGACTTTAGGTGACAATGTCTTGATAAAATGATATGTTCAGACCTGAGATACCTTTGTGTGATGGTGTACCTTTACTGTCACAACTGAAATGTTTCCAACTCTGACACAACACCATTGGAGCCACTATTCTCACAACATCAGAAAACTGTAGATATGCATAAAACCTCTGCTAAGAATGACACTGTGAGTGCAGATATGGTAAACATAGACTTTAGTCTACAATCTAAAAGTGGTAGCTTGGATTACGTAGAAAAATGAAGTTCTCAACTGAAAATACATTTAAGCTGAGTGCACATTAAACATATCCTAAATCCGACTGTTGCTCAAGGAAACAGAGCGACCCAGCTAACATTTCAAAGAGTTTCTCAGATGAAGACCATAACTTGTTCAAAAGTTAATTCACCTCATGTAATATCCAGCGTAATGCAGACAGGAAGAAGAAAGGAAGATCTTGAAATGTGTGTTGCAAGTGTGTGGAGGTATCTCTAGATAAGAGAGGTTCCCAAAATCCATGAATCTAAACTCATCTTCATTATAAAGGGATCCATAAATAAACCCAAATTTAAAAAAGAGATACAACAGAAGCTAAACAGAAAAGGCAACACTGCTGGTTGTCGGTCTTCTCGCTCCTTTCCCCTCTTTTTGAAGCTGGTGCTTGTGTGTGGACAGAGAGAGATCTCTCCTTGAGTCTTCCACCTGACCAGCCTACCTTTGACTCTTCCTTTTCGTCCTCTCAATCACTCGCTAACTCTAGAATTCAGCAAACTCCTTGGCACATTTCTCAGTGAAGGAGACACGGATCTCCTCCTCTTCGTAGTCATCAAAATTGCTGGTGTCACCTGGTCCTTTGAACTTGGGAACAAAGGGTGCTTCAACCTAAAGAAAATAGAGTTTCTAATTGTAAGCAATTCAGTATGTAAGATAACATCTGACAATTGTTTTTATGCACACCTTTTTCTGGTAGATGGCAATCCAGTCAGTGGTTGCGAACCACTTGTGTCCCTTAATGTCATTAACCCCATTTTTCAGGTTTCCAAAGCGTTTTGTTAGATCCACCTGTTGATAACACCAAAGTTATATATATTTTTTTAACTTACACACAATATAGACAGAGGATATTGCAACTACTGTCAATAAAAAAGCTGAGATATACCTGTAGCAGGTTCCTCAGTAGATCCTTCAGGTCTGAACTAAAGTGAGATGGGAAACGTACCTGTGGCAAAGAATAAAAAAAAAAAAAAAAAAAAAAAAATACTATCCAATACAAATAATCTTCAAATCCAAAATAAAATGCTTCCATTATCAGACTCACCTTCCCTGATACAATCTTTTCGTAGATCTGAATGGGCTGGTCTGCAAAGAAAGGGGGGTATCCAGCTGCCATTTCATAAACAAGAACCCCGAGTGCCCACCAGTCAACTGCTTTATTATAACCCTGGCCAAGAGAAGGAAGAGAACATAGAGCTGTAATCTGCCCATCTTCATTATTATGTTTATTTGGTTTGGATATTTTAGCTCACCTTGCTGAGAATAATCTCTGGGGCCAAATATTCCGGGGTGCCACACAATGTCCAGGTCCGGCCCTTTACACGTTTGGCAAAGCCAAAATCTGTGACCTGTGAAAAGAAATACCACAGTTATGAAGCTGGTGAAAGGAAGCTTTATTTAAGTCGCTTTGGATAAAAGTGTCTGCTAAAAAACTAAATGTAAATGAAGCAGATAAACTGTGTGTGCATTAAACTTTTAATAAAGACAGCAAAGACATGCAGAAACATAAAAGTGGTGACTTTGAAGGAGCACAATTCAACAAGTAACCACTGGAGGGCAGCAGTATCTGCACTACAAGGGTTTAATACTAAAGAATAAGAAGCTAAGAGCTTTGTCACAAACACAAAACATTATGAAAATATTCAGCTTTCTAAAACTGTTCTTTGTAATAGATACGTTTATAAACATATACAGCATTGCATCAACTGCCAAAATACATGCAGCTTCAAGGGCAGGGGTTCAAAGGTTCAAAATAGTTTTTTTTTTTTACAGCTGAACATAACACACACAAAATTGTGCAGCATAATCACATCAAACCATAAGAAGAAATTCTATGGGGTGCCACAGGTGTTGACCACCTTTAGTGCTGACACTAACAAACAAACTGTTGGGGGAGAGCATTTATGTTCTTGCATAAAGGCATAGGACATTTGTGGACTAAATGAACTTTGTTTCTATATTTTCTAAAGTTTTTATGTGAACTCATCATCAGACTTATTTCCACTAGGTTCATTTATAGACAACAGCTTGTCTCTGCAGGGCTGCTATTGGTGCAGGCTCTAGAAAAGGTATGAGGTGTGAAAATGCAATCAGCAATTTTGTCACCATATCAACATTGTCAACATTATAAAAGCATAATACGTATTATTAATTAATTAGGTTGTAAAACAAACTTCAGGAACAAGATAAATGAATACAGTGCATGTGTGCCAATGTCAACAGTGTTTGACCAAGCAGTTAATGTACCTGTATGTAGCCCTGTTGATCAATGAGCAGGTTTTCAGGTTTCAGGTCTCTGTAGATCAGGTCCAAAGCATGCAAGTATTCAAAGGTCAAAACAATCTGAGCAGCATAGAACCGAGCGTGGGGTTCACTATTAAAAAAAAAAATTGGCTGATTACTTGAGCCCACAGTAAGTAGGGTAATAAAGCTTTTTGGTCATTAACACAGCATGTGATGTCTTGTATAGAGAGACTAACCTAAATCTTCCAATTCTCCGTAGATGGGAGAACATCTCTCCACCCGGTACATACTCCATCACCATGTAAAGGTTAGTGTTGTCCTGAGGGCACAGACAGAGGGCATGTTAGTAACAGACATTTGAGGTGCAAACACATGCGCACACACAATTGAGAACTACAGGACATTAAATATCCCTAATCCTCCAGATGAATTGTCTCAAAACCAGGATGGAACTAAGATGAGCAGGTCTGCCCTTGCTTTTAAACTGTTTAAAAGCAAGGGCAGATTTTTCTGTAATAGGTTTATTTAAAGTGGCCAGGATATTCAATCCCAGGGCATTCAAGGTGCTTCTAAACAGCTTAACCTAAATAAGGTCTTAATTGGAATATGGTCCTTTGGCCAAGAGCAAACTGTTGTAATGAAGAAGGAGATTGTATCAAACACTACAAACCCATTCAAAAATACAATAAACAAATACATTTCACTGACAAGTTGAAGGATTTTTTTTTAGCAATTATCTTAATTGTGAGCCTAATTTTAAAAAGCTTTTCCTATTATCATATATTGTACAGACAGATCAGGCCTTCAGGCTTTAGTTTGAACCAACTGAGCTAGGTTCAGAAAACTGCTCTTAACAGACTTTTAAAGTAGAATGAAGTGGTCAACTACAGCTCAGTCTATACTACAGTCTATTAATAATCACAAAGCTTATGGAGGAGGTATTGCTTTTGGGCATTTGGAGCGCTCTCTCCAGAGACAGTTAGTTTAGAGGAAATCAAAGAGCAACAAGAGCCAGAGCTCAAAGGTTTGTTTGGCATGCGCTCTTTTATCCCCAATCAATACAATCTACCCTGTTCCCAGCTTCAAAACCAATTGTGAAATATGCCACTATTATTTAAATATTCTTTAAACTGATTCAGATGCTCCAACTACAAATATACTTACTAAGTCTAACTTCCAAACAAAAAAAAAGTTTTTTCTTTTATGGCTGAAAAAAGAAAGATGTAAGAACTACCGAATATACAGTACACAGGTGACCAGAACCATGGCTCCCTGTGCCTCCCGTATTCACAAACCAGGCTGGTATTTGTGCTTGCAAAGGAGCACTACATGTTACGTTAAGTGACTCATGACAACATTATGTATGATGACATGGTTTAGGTGTAAACCTTTGATTACTGATAGATATTGACACAAACTGTGGTTAAGTAGGCCAATTAGACAAACACACCGACCACATGTTCAATTCTTCATACCTTGAATGAGTACTCTAACCGGACAAGAAAAGGAAAACTGACAGCCTGTAGGATCCTCTTCTCATTCAATGTATGCTCGATCTGTTTGAGCTTTACCACCTGAAATGAAAAAAAAAACAGGTAAGGACTCAGAGGGTTACTGACTTTTTGGTCAGCTATTAGAGGATAAATGACTAAATGTAAATGTAGGATAATGTCACACAGACATACAGTGCTGCGAAAGTATTCGGCCCCCTTGAACTTTGCGACCTTTTGACACATTTCAGGCTTCGAACATAAAGATATGAAACTGTAATATTTTGTGAAGAATCAACAACAAGTGGGACACAATCATGAAGTGGAACGAAATTTATTGGATATTTCAGACTTTTTTAACAAATAAAAAACTGAAAAATTAGGTGTGCAAAATTATTCAGCCCCTTAACTTAATACTTTGTAGGACCACCTTTTGCTGCGATTACAGCTGTAAGTCGCTTGGGGTATGACTCTTTCAGTTTTGCACATCGAGAAACAATGAGAAATTTTTGCTCATTCCTCCGCAAAACAGCTCAAGCTCAGTGAGGTTGGATGGAGAGCATTTGTGAACAGCAGTTTTCAGTTCTTTCCACAGATTCTCGATTGGATTCAGGTCTGGACTTTGACTTGGCCATTCTAACACCTGGATATGTTTATTTGTGAACCATTCCATTGTAGATTTTGCTTTACGTTTTGGATCATTGTCTTGTTGGAAGACAAATCTCCGTCCCAGTCTCAGGTCTTTTGCAGACTCCATCAGGTTTTCTTCCAGAATGGTCCTGTATTTGGCTCCATCCATCTTCCCATCAATTCTAACCATCTTCCCTGTCCCTGCTGAAGAAAAGCAGGCCCAAACCATGATGCTGCCACCACCATGTTTGACAGTGGGGATGGTGTGTTCAAGGTGATGAGCTGTGTTGCTTTTACGCCAAACAAAGTTTTGCATTGTTGCCAAAAAGTTTGATTTTGGTTTCATCTGACCAGAGCACCTTCTTCCACATGTTTGGTGTGTCTCCCAGGTGGCTTGTGGCAAACTTTAAACAACACTTTTTATGGATATCTTTAAGAAATGGCTTTCTTCTTGCCACTCTTCCATAAAGACCAGATTTGTGCAGTATACGACTGATAGTTGTCCTATGGACAGAGTCTCCCACCTCAGCTGTAGATCTCTGCAGTTCATCCAGAGTGATCGTGGGCCTCTTGGCTGCATCTCTGATCAGTCTTCTCCTTGTATGAGCTGAAAGTTTAGAGGGACGGCCAGGTCTTGGTAGATTTGCAGTGGTCTGATACTCCTTCCATTTCAATATTATCGCTTGCACAGTGCTCCTTGGGATGTTTAAAGCTTGGGAAATCTTTTTGTATCTAAATCCGGCTCTAAACTTCTCCACAACAGTATCTCGGACCTGCCTGGTGTGTTCCTTGTTCTTCATGATGCTCTCTGCGCTTTAAACGGACCTCTGAGACTGTCACAGTGCAGGTGCATTTATACAGAGACTGGATTACACACAGGTGGATTCCATTTATCATCATTAGTCATTTAGGTCAACATTGGATCATTCAGAGATCCTCACTGAACTTCTGGAGAGAGTTTGCTGCACTGAAAGTAAAGGGGCTGAATATTTTTGCACGCCCAATTTTTCAGTTTTTTATTTGTTAAAAAAGTTTGAAATATCCAATAAATTTCGTTCCACTTCATGATTGTGTCCCACTTGTTGTTGATTCTTCACAAAAAATTACAGTTTCATATCTTTATGTTTGAAGCCTGAAATGTGGCAAAAGGTCGCAAAGTTAAAGGGGGCACTGTAAATGATAACCAAGTACTTCTTATTTCAAGTCTTTTTTGTCCAGTAAACCAATAAGAAACAGCTGTGTAAATATAAAGAGAAATGAACAGCTTTTAAGATTGCAAATTCTTTAACTAAATCAGAAAAATATACATACTTGTTTTTATTTAGATCAGAATTAAATTTTTAGTATGAAAGTCAAGAGCAGACACAGCATCTATACAGTGGGGATCGAAAGTTTGGGCAGGTAAAAATCTTTATAATGTGCATAAAGACGCCAAGAAAAGATGGAAAAATCTCCAAAAAGGCATCAAATGACAGATTAGACATCCTTATAATAAGTCAAAAAAGTTAGATTTTATTTCCATCATTTACACTTTCAAAATAACAGAAAACAAAAAAAGGGTGTCTACAAAAGTTTGGGCACCCTGCAGAGTTAATATCTTGTACTGCCCCCTTTGGCAAGCTAAGACCTGACAGTGTCATGGATTGTTCTCAATCATCGTCTGGATAGACCAGGTGATGTCAATCTCAAAGGTTTTAAATGCCCAGACTCATCTGACCTTGTCCCAACAATCAGCACCATGGGTTCTTCTAAGCAGTTGTCTAGAAAACTGAAACTGAAAATAGTTGACGCTCACAAAGCAGGAGACGGCTATAAAAAGATAGCAAAGCGTTTTCTGATGCCAATATCCTCTGTTCGGAATGTAATTAAGAAATGGCAGTCATCAGGAACAGTGGAAGTTAAAGCAAGATCTGGAGCAGCATGATCCCTCCAGAAAGATCTGGCAGACACTGGAGTTGTGGTACACTATTCCACTATAAAAAGATACTTGTACAAATATGGACTTCATGGAAGAGTCATCAGAAGAAAACCTCTTCTATGTCCTCAACACAAAAATCAGCGTTTGAAGTTTGCAAATGAACATATAGACAAGCCTGATGCATTTTGGAAACAAGTTCTGTGGACCGATGAGGTTAAAATATAACTTTTTGGCCGGAATGAGCAAAGGTATGTTTGGAGAAGAAAGGGCACAGAATTTAATGAAAAGAACCTCTGTCCAACTGTTAAGCATGGGGGTGGATCGATCATGTTTTGGGGTTGTATTGCAGCCAGTGGCACAGGGAACATTTCACGAGTAGAAGGAAAAATGGATTCAATAAAATTTCAGCAAACTTTGGATGCTAACTTGATGCCATCTGTGAAAAAGCTGAAGTTAAAGAGAGGATGGCTTCTACAAATGGATAATGATCCTAAAAACACCTCAAAATCCACTGTGGATTATATCAAGAGGCATAAACTAAAGGTTTTGCCATGGCCTTCACAATCTCCTGACCTCAACATAATTGAAAATCTATGGATAGACCTTAAAAGAGCAGTGCGTGACAGACAGCCCAGAAATCTCAAAGAACTGGAAGACTTTTGTAAGGAAGAATGGGCAAAGATACCTCAAACAAGAATTGAAAGACTCTTGGCTAGCTACAAAAGCGTTTACAAGCTGTGATACTTGCCAAAGGGGGCAGTACAAGGTATTAACTCTGCAGGGTGCCCAAACTTTTGCAGTCACCATTTTTTTGTTTTATGTTATTTTGAAAGTGTAAATGATGGAAATAAAATCTAACTTTTTTTAAGGATGTCTAATCTGTCATTTGATGCCTTTGAGATTTTTCCATCTTTTCTTGGCGTCTTTATGCACATTAATAAAGATTTTTACCTGGGGTGCCCAAACTTTCGATCCCCACTGTATGTAAAGTATATGGTTTAGTTAAAGACTAATAGTATTAGTAATATATGAGTCACTGAAAATGTCTTTACAAGCACTTGTAAGCATTTATCCCTGACTCCCCTAACCCCAGCTGACCTTTTGCTTGTTGAGGATCTTCATGGCATAATGTTGTCCTGTTTCTCGGTGCCTCACCAGCATAACACGACCAAATGAGCCCGTACCCAAGGTTTTCAACCTCTCAAACTGCTCCAGGCCAGCAGTGTTCTGGACAGCGACAAGAGAAATTTAGAGAAAATAGGTTAAAAGGACTAGGACTGTATCAGCAGTGAATATGCTATTTCAGTTCAATGTGAATTAAGACAGCTTACACACATGGACAAAATTGTTGGTACCCTTCGGTCAATGAAAGAAAAACTCACAATGGTCACAGAAAAAACTTTATTCTGACAAAAGTAATAATAAATAAAAATTCTATGAATGTTAACCAATAGAAGTCAGACATTGCTTTTCAACCATGCTTCAAAGGAATTATTTAAAAAATAAACTCATGGAACAGGCCTGGACAAAATTGTTGGTACCCCTAACTTAATATTTTGTTGCACAACTTTTGAGGCTATCACTGCAATCAGACGACTCCTGTAACTGTCAATGAGACTTCTGCACCTGTCAGCAGGTATTTTGGCCCACTCCTCATGAGCAAACTGCTCCAGTTGTTTCCGGTTTGAAGGGTGTCTTTTCCAGATGGCATGTTTCAGCTCCTTCTAAAGATGCTCAATAGGATTGAGGTCAGGGCTCATAGAAGGCCACTTTAGAATAGTCCAATGTTTTCCTCTTAACCATTCTTGGGTGTTTTTGCTGTGTTTTGGGTCATTGTCCTGTTGCAAGACCCATGACCTGCGACTGAGACCAAGCTGTCTGACACTGGCCAGCACATTTCTCTCTAGAATCCCTTGATAGTCTTCAGATTTCATTGTACCCTGCACAGATTCAAGACACCCTGTGCCAGATGCAGCAAAGCAGCCCCAGAACATAACAGAGCCTCCTCCATGTTTGACAGTAGGGACAGTGTTCTTTTCTTGATATGCTTCATTTTTCCGTCTGTGAACATAGAGCTGATGTGCCTTGGCAAAAGTTCCATTTTTGTCTCATCTGTCCATAGGACATTCTCCCAGAAGCTTTGTGGCTTGTCAACATGTAGTTTGGCATATTCCAGTCTAGCTTTTTATGATTTGTTTTCAACAATGGTGTCCTCCTTGATCGTCTCCCATGTAGTCCACTTTGGCTCAAACAACGACAGATGGTGCGATCTGACACTGATGTTCCTTGAGCATGGAGTTCACCTTTTCTGGGCTCTTTTTTACCATTCGGATTATCCGTCTCTTTGATTTGTCATCAATTTTCCTCCTGCAGCCACGTCCAGGGAGGTTGGCTACAGTCCCATGGATCTTAAATTTCTGAATAATATGTGCAACTGTAGTCACAGGAACATCTAGCTGCTTGGAGATGGTCTTATAGCCTTTACCTTTATCATGCTTGTCTATAATTTCTTTCTATTCTCCTGCAACAACTCTTTCCTTCTCTTCCTCTGGTCCATGTTGAGTGTGGTACACACCATGTCACCAGACAACACAGTGACTACCTGAAGCCTTAGAAATATGCCCACTGACTGATTACAAGATTGTACACACCTGTGATGCTAATTAGTGCACACACCTTGAATTAACATGTCCATTTGGTCACATTATTTACAGTCTTTTCTAGGGGTAACATCAATTTTGTCCAGGCCTGTTCCATGAGTTTATTTTTTAAAATACTTCCGTTGAAGCATGGTTGAAAAGCAATGTCTGACTTTCATTGGTTAACATTCATAGAATTTTTATTTATTATTACTTTTGTCAGAATAAAGTTTTTTCTGTGACTATTGTGAGTTTTTCTTTCATTGACCGAAGGGTACCAACATTTTTGTCCACGTCTGTATGTTTGTAGGTAAAGTAGAAACCTGCCAATGTTAACTAGGGTTAAACATTGGTCCAACATAGAACATAATATATCAAACACACAATGTATATAATGCAGGACAGGCAAATGTGAAATAACTGCTGACTAATGCAAAGACAATTTTATTGGTTTTATAAAGTACAGTATAAAGTGGAACTAGAACTGCGAACCAATGATTCCCAATTTTCTTCTCCATATTTCAAAATGCCAAATGAATCATGAGCCAGCTTTATAAACAGCTTTGGCAGAGTTGGGGTAATTTCTGTACTGAGGGGGTGTTTCAGTGTAAGTTTTATGTGAAATTGGGGGCTTTCTCTCAGGTTTTGTCCCAGGCCTGCTTAGTGAGTGTATTCTCTGACTGGACACATGGCATACCAAAATATTTCAGTTTGAGTGGAAATTGCTGCTGTACAATAACATTAAAGTTGTGACATATTGTGCAGCCTCAATATGATTCCAATCAAAAGACAACTAGAGCTCAATCCCACATCTTTGTACAAACAGATGTACTACAGTTAAATAAGTGTCACTCACATAATATCAATAAGTGCTCAAGTTTAATGGTATAGGCCTACAAAAAAATATGACATGATCAAACAAACCTGTGCAGGGTTCTCCCACTTCTTGAGGAAGTCCTCTTTGGCTTTTGCAAGAAATTCCTTAACTGGAAAAAACAATAGACACAGGAATTGATTGCATTGTTGGTGTAGCATAAAATTTTGTTGAAAAAGTGCAAGGTGCATTCAATTCAATCTTAAACAGGGGTTCTACTACAATGTAATTCTTATTTGATTAAGTGGACATTAATTGAAATATTTCACACAGTAGAGGCAGCACAGGTGTGATTTGGGAAATTTCAGACACATAAATAGTGATATTGATAATCTGCTCTACTCCAGTGGCTGCCTTAGCTGGATTATCCTGGAGATTACAGGTCTGAATGAAGCACACGTCTTGCTCCTATTCAGAAGGGATCAAGGAATTAAAGAAATAAATCATGCACGATCTTTGATGTAGGCCTCGATTCTCACTGTATAATGTAATGAGCTGTCAGATTTGGGCAGCTGGCATTAGGGTTAGTGTGAGGCTTGTATGGAGGAGATATGCACTAAATGATCGAACAGGACACAGTCTCGCATCAGCTGCCATATTTAGACACTGATCATTTAAACAGTAAGCTACCCACCGCTTTCCATCTCGCTGCCTTTCCTGGCCGTGGGCGTGTTGCCCATGATGACAAGACCTAGTCAACAGGCGGACCGTGGCTTGACGGCCGCTCTGCAGCCTCCAAGCCGCTCTTCTGTCGGGAAGTGTTGGGTGCGCACGGTGCTTCTCGAATACAGCTGTAGCGGACACCTCCGAAGTGTTGCTGGGAAATAGGGTGACAGCTGCCGATGCTCTGCCACCGCCAGAAGGGGATGTAGCGGACAAAAATCCTTTCGAAGGTATCGTAGTGCCTTCTCAGACTAGGACTAGGCTACTTTATCTCGGTGCAGTTGGCAAGAGCATAGAGTCGGTCTTCTCAGTCCCCTGGTCCCCACCTCTCCCCAGCCCCCAAACCGCTGCACCGTTGATGGCAATAGCTTCTTCTATTTCAGAGGATGCCCTGCCACTTTTTAGTTAAATACAAATGATAAAAATACACCCCCGTGAGGTCGGATAAGGGTGGGAATTTGCCCAAATCAAACATCGGCCCCCCGCAGCCTCGAAGATGACGAAACTACAGTCCACAGCCTCCCGCCCACTCTCCGGACCCACAGCTGATTAACGCTGACACAAGTCCGCGAATTGGCTGCATCTCTCGGGCGCCGACAAATGCAGCTCCCTGATTGGGCCCCGGAAGTCAATCAACAACAGTAACGTCCCGCCTTCTCCCAAACCAAACAAGGGGAGCGTCACTGGCTTTTTCCCCAAAACGTACCGCTCCCTTTTTCCCGTTTGCTCCCTCCATTGGTTTGCTGCATCTGAGTCGTGGGAATCTAGTCGAGTTTATTGGCTGTGGTGCACAATCCCCCGCACCCCTCCTTTCAAAAAAAATCCTCTCCCACCCATTCACCCCTCGAGCTACAGCTACAGATACACGTTTGGCCAAGTGACGTCAACGGGGCCTATTTTTAGAAATGTTGGTTAGAATTTAACGCACGGCGGCGCAGCGCAGCGCAGACAGTGGCCACTATAAACAAAAGGGCACCGTTTACAATGATGAAAACCCTGTTTGACTCCAAGTCTGTGAATGTTCTCAATCATCCAGTCCAATTTACATGACATTAGTCTTGATTACAGTTGGAACCTCTTCTAGGTATAAAATCAGATTTCCAGATGCTTATATATAAACTACCTATGTGTAGCTTGTTAGGGTTACAGTAACCTGCAGTGCTTTTGAGGCCTATTGTCTCATTTCCACAGCTGTATTTTTATTGTTTAAAGTGTTCACATAATGTTTTGCTCCCATTCAAAAAAATGTACATTTAGGCCTCTATGTTCACAGGTAACATACATTCTGCAAACTGATTAAAGACACTGTTTTGGCAGACCATTTCAGCCAGATCAAATCATAACTATTCAGAGTTTTCATCCATGTAGTGTAGACATACAAGCCAAACTAACAAATGTATGAGAGGTGAGCTGCTTTAAGATAAAATGGGTAAGAGCAGACAATCCTCTTACCAATGCAGTTGCCTAGCAACATGAGGCTAGAGTGAAAATGGTGGGTTGATGCTGCAGCATTTTATGAATCAAACTGGGGGAAAAAAAGCCAGTGCAAGAAGGGGCCTGAGCACATGTGCAATGAATAAATCTGCTGCTTATCTTCACTGCTGGAGTAAACTGCTTTTGGAAAAAAGATAAATATAACAAAACAAATTTTTATTAATTCAACCACAAAAACTGAGTTGAGAACACATTGTAGATACAAAAGAAATGTGTGCTTTCAAATTTTTAAGACACAAAAAGCGCTATGAACGTTTATTTACAGTAAACCTGCATCCTCAAAGCACTGCATTTTGTCCTTTCCTGTTGTGATTTTCTTAAATACATATTAAGCATGATTACAGTCATGCAACAAGATCTGAAGTCATTCTACTATTGAAATTTGGCCTTGTACAAAAACACAATTCCATTTGTTTGGGATGATTAATACAAAAGACTGAGTGGTTATACAATGAAAACTCAAACTTCTAGTCTCTTCTAGTTATTTAGTTTGGCTCAAAGACAGAATAAACTGTGTCCACTGTCGGTTCATGAAAATTTGACAAGTCTTCAAGTCTTGGAACCTAACTCTTTATAATACTACAAAGATACAATAAAACCAATGCAAAGGTGGATGTGTAGATTAGAAGCTGCAGAAACCGGGGTTCCTTTTGCCATAATCATGGTTTCCTTCCAGTTGTATAGATAGAGCTATACTATTTTTTGCCCAATCCTTATTTGTGGTGTAGGCGAGGAAATGCTGAAGAAGAGTTTCTAGTCCAGGTTTTACAGATTGAGTTTCTTACATGCAGTCCATAGAGTTGTCTGGCATCAGTCCAAGTGGCGGTATCTTTCCTGGTGCACAAGACGGAGGCAGCATGCTGTTTATGTTGGGGGACGGGTCAACATTCTCATTATCCTCAATTTTATCTGCCAAGACTTCCCAGTTAATATGGAAGCGAGTCACACGAGGATTGGAGGCCAAAATATTCCTCTGGAGCTGATAAAACAAAAAGACAATAGATGTTTTTTTGATTTTTTTAAACTGTAAAATAAATTTGCTCTTGGCAGTTGTTTGAGTTAAAACTTTGGGGAACATGGTTTAAAAACCAATGAAAATTTAGTCTTATTGTTTACAAACATTTGACTCAGTCAGTTACCTGAGTGTAATTTGGTTTGAGGGGTGGATTCTCCCGTAGTTCAGCATCTGTATATTCATTATTTCACATAGTAACCAATGCGAATGAATTCCTGTCCGCGGTAGGTACATGTGATAAGAACAACAGTCACTCCTACAGCATCAGTCTCTGGAATGAGCCCTGTATTAGGGGCATCAGCCTGAGAGGTATAAAAAAATAAGAAAAAAGATAATGGGAAAACTAGATCAGACCAATGTAGTTTCCTGTACAAGTTAAGCTTTATGTCAAATATTGGAACATGTAGAAGAAATTAAGTAAAATTTCACACCATATTGGAACACACCTGAAATACAAACATGTGTCTTCCAGCTGGTACTGGTCCTACCAGGACAGAGTCCAGCACCTGGTCATATTCTTCACTCTCGGCTGAGCCCACATAGATGATTTTCCACTCCAAATCTAAGAACATAGAAGATAAACAGTTAATAACTAGTTCTCCATGGAAAAATACAGTTTTAGTAGTAACCAATCACATATTTCATATTAGAATGTACAGTTGCTGTCTTAGAAAGGCTCCGACCAATTAAAATGACACAGATGCCGCCTAAGCCAATCAGAGAAGGTGGAAGGCGGGCCGTTGAGCGCAAACGCGCGAGCGCCAACTTTTTAGTGTCAAGACCTAATTATATTCAAATAAAAAAGTCAAAACACAGCGAAGTAAAGCGATGTACAACGTATATATATGCACATCCAATTGTGTAAAAATGCCACAATCAAACAGTAAGTTTTGTACACTCATCGGAAAAAAACATAACCTTGAAGAGTAATCAGTCGCTCCGCTTTTGATGACTTATTTTACTAGCACAGCTTATTTTTGTTAGTTTAGAACAAAATTTACCTTCCGGCAAATCCTCCATGCATTCAAAAGTTATTTCAAACTGAAAGGGATTTCCAAAGGGGCTTGGGTTGTCCAGTACAGCGACGTTCAGTACTTGTACTTTAGCCATAGCGGTTTCCTGAAGCGCTTCTTCTGACCCTTTGAGTCAACAAGTTTGTTAAACCCAGTCTTCTGGCGCTTAAATGTGACTGAGTTAGCTTTAAACCTTTTTGATGTATGTCTAAATCCAGAAGTTTTAATTTAAACAGTGCCTCTGCAACACTACATGAACACTCGCGGTTTATTTACGGACCGGAAACACATCACAGCACACTCTTCTTCGACTTATTTATGGCATGATTCAAGTGGCTCACTACTGCCTTATAGTGGATGAATGTGGACACGTTTGTTCATTACGTTCAATCGATTAATAATTGTTTGTCTAGTTTGTCACTTTGTATAGTGAGAAACAAAACTGGGGTTAGTTACCAACCTGTTTATATTATAGGGAAACATTTATATACATTAGGCTAAAAACAAACCTATATTAAAAGTATTTTAATATAGGTGTGTATATATACAGTGTATATATTATAATACATATATATTATACATTCATAATTTAGTTTTTCTTTCATTCTGTATATTGTATGTCATTGTACTTATATGGATGTTGATCTTATGTCTCAATATTTCTTCTGAAATGTGTTTTTTGTATGTTTTGTTTATTGTTGTTGTATTTAAAGTTTAATGTTTTTCAGTGTATGCTAACAAAGAATAATTTGGACTCAAAAAAGTTGAATAATTTTGACCATATTTTTTTATAATAAAGAAATATCACACATAAAATTTCAGTCTCTCGATGTGCAAAACTGATAGAGACAAGCCCCAAGCGACTTACAGCTTTAATCGCAGCAATAGGTGGCGCTACAAAGTATTAAGTTAAGGGGGCTGAATAATTTTGCACACCCAATTTTTCAGTTTTTTATTTGTTAAAAAAGTTTGAAATATCCAATAAATTTCGTTCCACTTCATGATTGTGTCCCAAAAAATTACAGTTTTATATCTTTATGTTTGAAGCCTGAAATGTGGCTAGAGGTCGCAAAGTTCAAGGGGGCAAAATACTTTCACGAGGCACTGTACCATGTGACACAGAAACCTTTATTTATTTATGAATATACTATAATAATAATAATAATAATAATAATAATAATAATAATACTAAAAATAAAGAAAGAAAGATCACACATTTAGCATGTGACACAATAACCATTATGCAGTATGTAGATACTACTTTTGCTACTTGTGTTTAAAAGTAAAAGTGTGTTCTTTGTCCTATAGATGTCTTCCAGATTAACCAACGGAATAGGATGGAAAATAAAGAAATGTGCAGATCAATGTCACCACCATTAACATTGGTTAAAAGTGAGGCGACATCACATCATTGATTTACCTCCTTCTACATATGAGAACATTTATTGGCACAAAACATATTTTCAGTAGCATTATAATCCAGCCCAGTAATAAAATGGAAAATATGGGTTAATGACACATTTATTATTTTACACTAAATTATTAACTAAATTGATACGTTATATTATGCATTGAGGTGCCAAATGTAAAAAATAAGTTTAAACTTGTTAACTTACATTTTCTTAATAAGTTTCTTTACATTTAAGAATTTCTGTACAAATGACCAATAAGTTTAAATATTATAAATAATGTTAAATTTAAAGGTCATATATAATGCTAAATGTTAAATATATATCTAAATGTCAAATAAAACGGTGCACTTTTTAGAGCTTCATATTGCAGTATATTTAGTCTTGTTGATGTGACTCTTGAAGTGTAGTGTAGTGCCCATTATAGTTTTCTGCCAATTTTTTTCAAGACAAACACATTAAACACAATAAAATAAGGCATCAATCTTCTTTTTCCAGGTGTTCCCAAAACAAAAGTTTATTTAAGTGAACTGTTCATAGGGTCACACTACTAAACAAAATACAATATATGTATTTGTACATTATACAAAAGATGGAAACATTTTATCTCAGTCTGTTTTATTTAGCATCACAGCCATGAGACTCATACGTGTCAACCAGTGCTTCCATGCCTAAACAGGTAGGTCTGTGTTGCAAAGTCTGACACTCTTCACCTCTGGGCCAGAACTCGATCCATGTCCTCTCTCCGAGTAAATACTTAAATCTAGAATGAGTGTGATGCAAAACACAAACTTTATGTTGGACCAGCAAGTAAATATGATTCTCCTCTTCAACAGGCTCAGTCATTGTGCTCAGTCAAATCTCAAACACAAGCAAAAATAAACTTACGATTGAGTGCTTGAATCTGGAAGAGTGTCTTCGGCTGTACCCATTATAAGGTATCCTTTGTTCAATTGTAGATTTAAACTCTCTCTGCAGTGTAAGAAACTAAGGAATTTGCGCAGTTGGCCTTGAGCATTCTTGTCATATGTTCCTGTAATATCAAATTATAGACATATAATATGTTTGCAGTATAAAGAGATATATCAAATAAACAAGAGTAGTTTGTATTGTAAACTCAGTAAAGACAAATGCTAACCATCCTTGATGACGTTCTCAATTCGCATGGCATAAGTGTCAAAAGACACATCGTATCCAACATTTTCTAGAGTTACGTTGTACACTGAGGAAAAAAATGTTGCATGTCACCTCAACAACATTTATATTATTTTTCATACTTTAACTGCAGGATTTTATTGTCTTACCAAAGTCAATTTTGCTGGTCTCTGTAGATTCACAAGCTTTGGCTTTGCGTGCCTTATTGTCAATTTGACCTTTCTTTTGCATACTGCAGTTTTCTAGAAGTAGACCTAATAACATAAATTTTATTATTGCTCTTTAGTGTCTTGTCCATATATGCATTACTACGTTAAGTAATAAATTCTACAATTTGTTGCTTTAAACACAGGTCCATAAAGTAAATAACTTTTATACCTTCAGCGCATAGACATTCATCGTCTTTACAGCGTCTCAGGATCCGACCATCTTTCCTTTCTGGGTGATAATATTTAAGACATTTTGTCTCTGTAATAAAAAAGTAAATTGAAAGCACTTTTAATATTTTATATCTGTAACGTTGACTGGTTAGAGTTATGCCTTTTGGTTAAAAGAAAACAATTGTATGCCTACAGCAAACAACTCATCTTACCATCATAGTATTCATAGATAGATATTGCTGCTGGCTGTAAAACGTCCACTTTAATTATCTGCCTCATTCTAAAAGCCAGCTCCTCAACACGTTTGTGAGAGACCTGTCAAGAGACCAAAGGGAAAGTCAAAAAGAATATTATAATATTTAAGAATCATATAAATAAAGTGAAGAAGATGTAAAAACCTTGTCCAGGTAGATAATGAGAGAGCCTTTCTCAGACAGATCTTTGTTCATCTCATATCTAGATATAGTACGGGCACGTCCTTCAGACAACTGTGTGTATAGTTACACAAACACTTTTTGTTAAAAATAATAAAAAAAACACATTAAATCAGTGTTGGAGAAAGTTTTGTAAAGACTCTTACCAAGTCCAAATCTTCTGTCATAATAATGAAGCCAGTCGGCAAGCTAATATCTAAGACTGTCATAGATGCATCTTCCTCCTCATTCGTAAAGCTGTAAAAACAGTTAATTAAAACAATACTTAACTGAAAGTAAATGTTGTAGGGAAAATTACTCAAAGGATGGGTCCTGTTGAAGCCATTTCTATGGAAATAATAATATTTTAGTTTATTTTGTAAAATCTGAGAAATACCTGTGTTGCAACTGAAACGTAGAAATTGGAATGTAAACAGTTAACCAGTGATGTAGCATATTGTAATTTGATTGGCTGTTAAACTTAATATGAAAGAAATAGAATCCTGTGAAACAGTCAGAAGCCATTGGATTTTGGACTCCAAAATCCAATCCTGTGTTGCTCCAAATTTTGGAGCAACACAGTCTTTTGACCTATGCAAAACAACAGTAATCTATAAGAAAAAGTAAATGTTCTAAGTTTTATGTTTTATAATTTATAATTAAACAGTCAAACGAAGAACTTTGGATCCACAACTTTTATTCGCTGATGTTTTGTGTTGAGTACAAAAGAACTTTGAAATCCTGTGCTAGTGAGTCAGCTTGTTGCACTCACATCTAAAGTCAAAAGATTGCTCGACGAAGCCTAGAAGACGAGCCACGTGCTAATACAATGAACGCCCGTGAAGACGGAAAGCTAACGACCGGGCGGAGCTGAAGGAAACCTGCTAGCGGCTGCTAACAACGGTAGCATAAAAGGACGAAAACTACGTGCAGCAAAAGAAAGCCAGAGGTAGCCTACCTAGAGAATGAGTCGTCGGCTAAATGAGACATTCCCACAACAGGTCTGATATTTTCTCCATGACTCTATTAGCCATTGTTTAAAAGTGACAGAAGCCGTGTTCACTGGATAGTTCATCTTGAAAGTTATAGAGCTTGGCATAAATAAATCCTGCACATCAGTGACTCTTATAAACGTGTGTTAATAAGAAGATTAGAAGCTGTGGACAATATTAAGAATTGTGACGGTTTGATGTGAAGATTTGTAAAGTGATATGACATGGCAGATGAAAGCGCAGTTGCGTGTGTTGACCAAAAGAGGGCGCCAAAGCCCACAGAAAAGGCTGTAGAGGAGAAACTACACAGGCTGAAAAAAGAACGCAAGGGAAAATTGGCACAAATAACCAAAGAGAAGCATGATTTAGCCAAATTGAAGGAAAATGAACACAATGTTAATTTAATTAAAGATGAAGAATTGCAACGGTTCGAAAGATGCTTAAGACAGTATCAACGGATTAATGAAGAGTTGTGTGAGTTAATAGATGAAGATGATAAGAAAGCGGATCAAAATACTTATGAGAACAGATTTTCAGAATTTCAGCGGTTTATAGAAGACACAAACAAATGGATTGCAGATGTCTTAAACAATGAGGAAGATGATATTAGGCCACATGATAGTGTTTCCAAAGCTAACTCCGTGGTAAGCCGGACTTCCAGTACAACTTCTGCAATGTTGAGAATTAAAGCTGAACGTGAAGCACTGTTGGCAAGAGCTGCAGCAATGAAAAAGAGAGAAGCAATAGAACAAGAAGAAATTCGCTTGAGAATTAGAAAAGAGCAATTGGAGCTTGAAACTGAGCTTGCTGCTTCAGATGCCAAACTGAAGGTGTATGAAGAATTTGAAGATGTTCAAGAATTTAAATGTGATTTATTAGATCCCTTAGGACCCACATTCGAATCTTCAATGTATAAGCAAGAAAAACACAGTGTAGACGATTATGTGCGTCGCGGAGCTGGTAAGACATCATTTGCATTTAATTCAAAGCCAGCCTCTCAAGTTGGTGCTTCAGATAGAAGAAAGTCATCGTCAAGGTTTGATGCTGTCAGCCGTACGCCACATCTTAATCATCAAGACCACACTGATTTTTCTACAGATAGTCTGCATGAAGTTTTACAGCGTCAAAACGAAGTCACTGAGATGCTCATTAAACAACAGAGTTTGTCTCAACTTCCTCAAAGAGATGTATTCACATTTACAGGAAATCCTCTGACTTACAGATCTTTCATAAGGGCATTTGAGCATGCTATTGACAGTAAAACAGACAGTCATCAGGACCGGCTGTACTACCTCGAACAGTTTACGAGTGGAGAGCCACTTGATCTCGTTCGGAGCTGTGAGCACATGAAACCCGATAGAGCTTATAAAGAAGCCAGAGAACTGCTTGATCGTCACTATGGAGATGAAATGACCATCGCTACAGCTTATATCAAGAAGGCTATGGAATGGCCTCAAATAAGGCCGGAGGACAGAAAAGAATTGAATGCGTTTGCTTTGTTCTTGGTTGGATGTTGTAACACAATAAATGATGTGGACTACATGGACGAAATGAACAATCCTACCAACATGAAGTCCATTTTATCCAAACTGCCATTCAAACTGAAGGAAAGATGGAGAAGTTATGCTTATGACATTCAAGAAAGAACAAGAAAAAGGGCCAGGTTCCCTGATTTAGTGGAATATGTGTATCGACAAGCAAAGGTTGCCAATGACCCGCTGTTTGGAGATATTCTGGACTCCACTTCAAGTAATCAGAACAGATCAAAAAAGCAACCAAGCATTAGAAAAACTGAGTCTAAAAGAAGCAGCTTTGCTGTGAATGTGTCTGCTACTGAAAATAATGTCAGTAAAAGCCAATCTGAGAAGAAACCATTTGCAACCAAGTCAGCAAGGGTTTATCAAAGTCCCTGTCTTTACTGTCAAAAGAACCATGCACTGAATGCTTGCAACAAGATTCAAGAACAGCCTCTGAAAGAAAGAATTCAGTTCTTGAAAATGAATGGCCTTTGTTTTGGGTGTCTGACGGCAGGTCATATGTCCAAGGACTGTAAAAAAAAGAGCCTCTTGTCCATATTGTTCATTCAAGCACCCAGCTATCTTGCATGTTGTTAAGGAAGATGCTTCATCAAAGAACGACAGTGCAGGCGACACCACACAAACCACGAGTGAAGTCACAAGTGCTCTTGTGTCTGCAGGGTGCAGAAAAGGTAACCATACTGGGGCCGGGAAAAGAGAGTGTATTCTTCCCATCGTACCTGTGCAGATAAAACACAAGAAAGACACAAAGATAATCAAGACCTATGCTTTCTTGGATCAAGGAAGTACAGCGACTTTCTGCACTGAAGAATTGGCAAAGAAGTTGAATATGCGGGGCAGAAAGACAGAGTTTATGCTTCGTACTATAGCGCAAGAACAGAAAGTGGATAGCTATGAACTTACCGATTTGGAGGTGTGTGGATTAGAGGAGCAAGATTACATACAGCTTCCCAGTGTGTATACTCAGCCAGATATACCTGCAAAAAAGGCCAACATCCCACATAAGAAAGATTTGGAGAAGTGGTCTTACCTGAGTCGAGTTCATCTTCCAAAACTTGAAGCAGAAGTTGGTTTGCTCATCGGTGTCAATGCGTACAAAGCCATGGAGCCATGGGAGATTATTAATAGTCAGAACGACGGACCATATGCTGTGAAGACAGCTCTTGGCTGGGTCGTCAATGGGCCAATCAGTATGGTGTAAGATCACTTTCAAAAAGATGTATGCACAACTTTAAGCATTCGTATTCGTATTTTAGCATTCGTATGCACAACTTTAAGCATTCGTATTCGTATTATAGCATTCGTATTCGTATTTTTAAATATTTGTGCGTAAATTAACTTGACTGTAAACATTTACGAGTACAACTCTGCCTTCTACGACTACGAATTCTTCACTACTACTACTAGTGTTGTCACGATACTGGAATTTCTAACTTCGATACGATACCTTCAAAAATATCGATATTCGATACCATTTTCGATACCAAAGGGAAAACAACTGTCACAATATTATTATTTTTAAATTTTTTATTTAAAGATAAATATAGAATTAGCCAAGGTCCGCTTGGACCTTAGTTAACTTTCCTCATCGTGAGGGGTCCGGAAATTTTTAAATAAAAGGATATGTGTTTGAATATAATTCTTTAAAGTAAAGTCTCATTTATTCCACAGCTACAGCCTCTTAAACAATATGGAGATTAATGTTGATAATCCACTGTTTTCTGTATTTTATCCTTTGTTTACATGAGGAGGATGTTTGAGTGTTTAGCTTTCACAAAACACAGCTCACAGACAAAAGGAAAGTACTACTAAATCAAAAGAAGCTAAAGCTCAGGACCTGGTGGTTTATTGACAACAGCCTGGAATCCTGCATATAATGCCTACTACTCCTTCATACATGTGTGAGAACATTTAAAATACAAAATCATAATTTCAAGCCAAAACAAATTTGTTAAACAAATATGACAAAGATGCCTGTCATAATTGATCTCTGAAATTGAATTGATTTCAGAGGAATGATAATGTCATTCCTCTGAAAACAACAAGAACAAGGAAAAAAGCACTGAGCATTTCTTTAGCATTAGCTGTTGCCAATAATTAACTGTTATTGTTTAATTAGCAGGTTCATCTTTAAACATTTTCAAAATTTAGAATAGAAATATTTATTTCCTGTATTTTCCCCATGTGGGGGACATTTTAATTAAAATGCTTATGATTAGTTCTGTAACAGGATTTAGGATTCACACAGAAACTGACACAACTTAAGGAAGACTTAACATGTGTCACTCATCTCCAAACCCTCCTTTCACACCTTTTCTGTTTTTAATCACCCAAATGAACATATGTTGGATTCAAATGAACGCAAATTACGTGAGCTAATTACTCACGTTGTTTGTAAATGAGGTCAAATGCAACAAACGAGTCAATACTTAACGACAGAATAAAGAAGTTGACAGACAAATGTACAACTCACCACATTAGACGTCCTTACTTTCCTCCGAGCTAGAGTCTTTTTAATCCTGAGATGAAAACTGTCCAGTCCAGGTTCAGTTCTGAATTCATTCTCTGATTATCAAAGCAGCCGGGACTAGAGGATAAAGGGCTGTTGTTCAGCTTCGACACTGACACGGAGCTGTATTTTCTGATTAAAATAAACATTCCCTCTCTGTCCAGGCCTCTCAGATTGTCATACATTCAGAAACCAATAGTGCAAGTAATAAAAAAAAAAACTCAATATCGATACTTGGTATCGATACTTGGTATCGAAACGTCGGGAAATGAGTATCGTATCGTTTGAGATATTTCAGTATCGATATTTATCGAAATATCGATATTTTTGACAACACTAACTACTACGAATTCAAGTTTACGGGTACGAGTAAAAAAACTGTTGAAATGACGTCACTGCCGTCCCAGGGCAGGTAATCGAACCTCGAATCCATCTAACGCGCATGCGTCAAAGGTCACAGGTAAAAGATGGCTAACAACAGACCTGAGGCTGCTAGTCTAGGCTCAGCATCACAGGTAAATTAAATAACGTGTTTATTCAACATTTTTATACGAGTTTACTATTTTTATTGCACTTTATAATGATATACATTCCTGCAACTCATAAACGTTATTGCTTTTGCTAGTGCTAGACGACGTTAGCGTTGATGAAGTGCTCTGTGTGAAAGTAACTTTATAGTTAGTGATGTTAGAACCTGTTTTGCCAATTGACACTGCATGAACTGCAATAAACTTAACTGCTATCATATGTTTAGCAATGTCGATCAGAGCAGTAATGACAATTGAGCCAGAGGAAGTAACGTTAATTGCTTTAGCTTGCGAAATAATGATAAAGTTAACTTAGCTACGTCTATTTGTTTGCAAACATAATTCAGTTGTAACGTCTTGAATGTTTAGCCTAACGTTACATAATGTAGAATTGGTACGGCTAAGTCAATGGTACCATGTATTGCATCTAATATGTATTTTGGCATTTACAGGGACCACTGGCTACTCGGTTACTGCAGCATCTGGGATCAAAGATCTGACACGTTACGTCAACCACACTTTAATTTGGACTACTACCAGTACGTTGTAAATCAGGAAGCCTTTATTCTGACATTTGCATCCCAGCTGAAACTGTGGAGTGTCTTTTATTCCTTCAAAGAAGAGTCCCTGTGTTTTTATTAGAGAAGGAGTGTTGCATCGTCAGGAGGACATACTGCACAGCGGCCTTTGTAATGAGTGCACGTGGACACTATTGACTGTTGATAGACTGTATATGGGTCCGTCCATATTATTATTATTATAAAAAAATTTATTCTGAATCCAAAACGTATAATGAAAAAAACAAATTCAAATAACTGTCTGATTTTGTTTTTTGCAAATTCATTTTTTTTTGTTTCTCCATTGAATTAAGACATTAAGTAAAACAAGACAGTTGGGTTAGATGACCCGAAAGTAAAAGTAAATATATCAAAATAAAGGACAAGAGTAATTACATGCAGTTAAATATTGTGCATTTATCAATGTGCACAGCAAAAGTCACATTTAATGAACAAATTTTTGATGCATTACATCTGGTAATATATATTAACCTAAGTCATTATTGTGTGTGCAGTAGGCAATGAGAGTATATTTAAACGTTTGCAGATTCACTATATGAAACTCTGTTGTCTGTATAGATACTGTGTCTGAAACCAGCAACAAATAACTGCTCAAACACCGCCCTTTCATTTTTCCTCAAAGCAGTGGAAAACCTTGGCTGGCCTTCCAGGTAAATAGTGATATCTTGTGCTACTGTTTCTATGCTCTTGTCAATCATTTCAGTAATGTTCAATGTAATATTTTGTTGTACTAAATAATAATTATAACCAAGCATTTCCCCTATTCATTTTCCAGGGTCAGGGGCGATGAAGGCGTTGAAAATGTCGCAATTGCTGAAACCATGTTCAGTGTTACAGGAACTAGAGGAAGAGGAAGCTTCATCGCTGGGTGAATTGTACACAACCAAAGGTTAAAATGATAATTTACAAAATGTACAGTATATTCATAGTGAGAATGTTAAAACATTGTTGGAAAGTATTTAAGTAAGACTATGTGAATGATTACTTTTGAGTTGAGTAAGGCCTGTTATTTCTTATTTAGGATTGAACGCCTATGGCGAGATGTCTGGAACTCTGTCACTCATCTGTACTATGAAGTTCTTCACAGTCTAGAAGAAGATGGCCTGTTGGATTTGTCAGATGCTGTCCATCTGTTTTGTGCCCTTTATGTGTTCCTTCCGTGTCTGGCAGAGGCCTTTCACACATTCACAGAAGGCTGGGACAACCATCCCTTACGATCTGAAGGTGGACTCACCCCTAACCAACTCTGAGTTATAGGTCATATGCAGAACCCTTGTGACGCAGATGAAGATTTGCAGGTTTGTTGAAGCTATCTCTCAAAGTGCAGTTAAAAAATGCAATTCAAATGTTTTCAACTTGAAAGTGTCAATTTAGACTTACATAAAAAGCTGAAATTAAAAAAAAATGGTGTCAATAACTCTGGAAGAAAGTTATTGAATAAAATTATATAAGTATGTAAGAGTAGTCTGTAGTGTGTTGCTTCACTTAAGCATACAATTAGACAGTCAACTGAACTTAATTTTCATTTATTTTATTCACTGCACTAGGCCTTTGTACGTCAATGTGTGCTTGACAGTGTTTTCAAATATTTCTAAATGTTGTTTCATACAAAATAACACTATTTTCAGAACATGGAGCTGTTTGATGGTGTGCCTGAAGAACCTTATGGAGTTGAAGTCCCAGAAATTGAGTGCCCGCTGACTCCAGCTAGTATGGAAACTGTACTGTCCATGATCGATCCCTGCATCGTCAGAATAATTTGGCAGAGACATTTATATATCAATGGTTCAGTGCATTAAAAGTCTATGTGTGACACAAAGAAACACCGAAGATATAAGCAGTCCTTACAAAAGATTTAATGGAATGAAGTTGAACATTTGCTAACAGACTGCCAGTTACAAAAGGCTTGCTGTGACATTCCTTCATTTTATCATTCATTTTGGTTTTAAAGTGAACAATTAATAACAGCAAAACAATGGTTTTGTAACAATTAATATTATTATTCACAGAAACAAGAAAATGTCAAAATGACAATAAAACAATTCAATGCCTATTTTGACTTATACGGTTACTTGTTAGTTTTGCCTGGGAGTGAGTTGTTATACCCTGTCAAAGGTTTGCTCATGGCATATGGCTAATGTCATAATGTTTTTGAATTTACTGAATATTTTCAGGTAGACTGCAGACGCTGACAATAGGAAAGAGCTGCGTGGATCATTCTTTGAAGGAATAAAAGACACTCCACAGTTTCAGCTGGGATGCAAATGTCAGAATAAAGGCTTCCTGATTTACAACGTACTGGAAGTAGTCCAAATTAAAGTGTGGTTGACGTAACGTGTCAGATCTTTGATCCCAGATGCTGCAGTAACCGAGTAGCCAGTGGTCCCTGTAAATGCCAAAATACATATTAGATGCAATACATGGTACCGTTAACTTAGCCGTACCAATTCTACATTATGTAACGTTAGGCTAAACATTCAAGACATTACAACTGAAGTATGTTTGCAAACAAATAGACGTAGCTAAGTTAACTTTATCATTATTTCGCAAGCTAAAGCAATTAACGCTTCCTCTGGCTCAATTGTCATTACTGCTCTGATCGACATTGCTAAACATATGATAGCAGTTAAGTTTATTGCAGTTCATGCAGTGTCAATCGGCAAAACAGGTTCTAACATCACTAACTATAAAGTTACTTTCACACAGAGCACTTCATCAACGCTAACGTCGTCTAGCACTAGCAAAAGAAATAACGTCTATGAGTTGCAGGAATGTATATCATTATAAAGTGCAATAAAAATAGTAAACTCGCATAAAAATGTTGAATAAACACGTTATTTAATTTACCTGTGATGCTGAGCCTAGACTAGCAGCCTCAGGTCTGTTGTTAGCCATGTTTTACCTGTGACCTTTGACGCATGCGCGTTAGATGGATTTGAGGTTCGATTACCTGCCCTGGGACGGCAGTGACGTCATTTCAACAGTTTTTTTACTCGTACCCGTAAACTTGAATTCGTAGTCGTAGTGAAGAATTTGTAGTCGTAGAAAGCAGAGTTGTACTCGTAAATGTTTACAGTCAAGTTAATTTACGCACAAATATTTAAAAATACGAATACGAATGCTAAAATACGAATACGAATGCTTAAAGTTGTGCATACATCTTTTTGAAAGTGATCTTACACCATAATCAGCAGATGCCAAGAAAAGGAGTCAGGTGATAACAAAAGTCAAAGTTTCCTTGTCAATCGTATTTCTGTGATAAGCGTTGAAGACATGCTGATGAAGCACTATAATGCAGATTTTCCAGAAAGAGGATGTGACGACAGACGAGAACAGTTGCAGCATGATAAACAGTTCATGTATACGGTGACAACGTCAGCTCAACTCGTGGATGGTCATTTCTGCATTAAGTTGCCTTTGAAGGATGACAAGGTGAAGATGCCATGTGACCGTGGTATTGCTAAACAGAGACTTAACTCTTTGAAGAGAAAGTTCAGTAGAAATACAGATTTCTTTCAAGAGTACAAAGCTTTTATGGACAACATACTGGAAAAAGGTTACACAGATCAGGCTTCCAGAGGTTTGAAGATCAAGAGCTTCATGGAAAGTAAGAGCTGGTTTCAGGGACCTAGTTTCCTGCGAAAAGAAGTTGAATGGCCGAAACAACCTGAACAGTGGCCTTACCTGAATGAAGATGATGTTGAGGTGAAAACATCCGCTGCAGTGTCATGCGAAAACTCTAACGAGTGCACAAATGCACTGAGTCCGCTCTCTGAGTATTACTCCAGTTGGTATAAGTTAAAAAAGGCGGCAGCCTGGATTTTGCAAGTGAGAAAGCAATTGCAGCACCTGAGCGAGAAGAGAAAGGAGTTTGAGCAGAACATACAGCAAAATGACTATGATCCAGAGAAATGCAGAGCTATAGTTGAACAGCAAATGGTGATGTACAAGAAAAACCTGGAAAAAATCATACTTACCGTGGAAGATTTATCCAGAGCTGAAATTGAACTGGTTAAATATAGTCAGAGACAAACCTACAAGGAGGAGATACACGCTTTGCAGTCGGCAGGCTCCAGTGTGAAAAAGAACTATTTTCAAACTGGATCCATACTTGCAAGAGAATGTGTTGAGAGTAGGAGGACGTTTAAACAGATCGGCGATGCCTGAGGAGGCTAAGCATCCTGCCATTCTGCATAGACAGCACAGAATCGCTCACCTCATTCTCCACCACATTCATCAAGAGTGTGGACATGGAGGTAGGAACCACGTTTTAGCCATATTGCGACAACAGTACTGGATACCAAGAGCCAATGCAGCAGCAAGAAAAGTAATTTCAGAGTGCAACTTCTGCAGAAGACTGCATGCCAAGGCAGGAGAGCAGAAAATGGCAGATCTGCCTCAAGACCGTCTGCTCCCTGACAAACCACCCTTCACCAACACGCCGAATCATCTGCTCGCATTGAAAACGCAGCCTAGTTTTCCACCTGGTGTGTTTACTAAGGATGATGTCTATGCCGCCGCGCTGGAGACAAATACAATATATGGCGGATCTGTTTTGGCAAAGGTGGACTCACAAATACCTACCGCTTCTGCAAGAACGGCAAAAATGGTTAGGCCTAAAGAGAAGTTTCAAGGTTGGAGATATTGTCCTTGTCATAGATTCATTCCTGCCAAGGAACTCCTGGATGTTAGGCAGAATTATGAGGGTGATGGCCGACTCCAAAGGCATTGTCAGAAGTGCTGAAGTTCAGACAAAGACCAGCATTATTCAAAGACCCATAACTAAACTTTGTTTGTTGCAGGGAGAAGACTGAAGATAGAAGAAAAAATATAGAATAGAACAGAAATAATCAGTTGAATAGTTTGTGTACTAGTATTGAGTATTTAGATGTTAATACTTACCAGTTAATGTTTATTTTAAATACTTTCCTGTGAGTAGAAGATGTTTCTTGTTTAAAAGGAAGTAAGAAAGTGTTAAATGTAATTGTAAATGACTTCAGTTTAAATTTAAGTTGATAATTGATATGTTATAACCTAGTCAATTAGGGACCGGATATGTTGAAGCCATTTCTATGGAAATAATAATATTTTAGTTTATTTTGTAAAATCTGAGAAATACCTGTGTTGCAACTGAAACGTAGAAATTGGAATGTAAACAGTTAACCAGTGATGTAGCATATTGTAATTTGATTGGCTGTTAAACTTAATATGAAAGAAATAGAATCCTGTGAAACAGTCAGAAGCCATTGGATTTTGGAGCAACACAGTCTTTTGACCTATGCAAAACAACAGTAATCTATAAGAAAAAGTAAATGTTCTAAGTTTTATGTTTTATAATTTATAATTAAACAGTCAAACGAAGAACTTTGGATCCACGACTTTTATTCGCTGATGTTTTGTGTTGAGTACAAAAGAACTTTGAAATCCTGTGCTAGTGAGTCAGCTTGTTGCACTCACAGGTCCTGTACAAAAGTGATTTTGTAATGATTGTGTTGTACTCACATAAACTCCATTTTGAACTTGTAAATATCTCCTTCATCCTCACCATCGTTCTCTGGTCAGACAAAACAGACAATTAAAATTTTCTGTGGAAGAAAACTAAGCCAAGAGAAAACAGCAAACATACCTCGAGTGAATTCCACTGAGAGATTAAACTTTGTACAGTCACTAACACTTTCTTTGGGTACAGCATAATACTGTGTGAACAACTGCAAAACAATTAAGTGCATCTTAATATTGCTTCTAAAGTTCTGAGAGTTGAAATGTGACAAATGCCAAAGAAGGTAACATTTAGATCCTAAAATTACTTTCAGAGTTGCTTCGCCTGTGCCTTTTGCAGTTACTTTCACGTTCTCATTTATTTCAAAGTTCTGTTTGGATTTAAAAACACACAGGTTAGACGTGTTTTTAAATGTACATGCAACAACAGGGTCGACCTGTGTTCATCTCACCTTCGAAGTTCTTGTGGTGTAATGGTTTTCCCTGTTAAATTTGTAACTATAAGGCGCAGCGCGCCCTGGCACCGTCAGTTCAATATCGAGGTCATAGTCAGGCTCCTTTGCAATGGTCCAGTACTCAGACACCGCCTGGTACACCATTATTGTTGCCTAGAACAAAGAAGTTTGTTTTAAACTAATGTTATGTTTGAAACAAAGCCTAAAAATGTATTGTAGGAACCTGTGTTGATCCGTAGCCTCCACCAGATTTTTGCTGTTTAGTGAACCATTTGACCACAGGTCGAGCGTCCTCTAGGGCCTGTATTTATGAAGAACAAAAAGGGTCACAAACCATATGTCATGTCTTTTCACAGTTTAGCAGATAGTTTGATTTTAGTGCTTTTTCAAAATGCTAAAACTACAGGCCTCTAATTTAAATGCAACAAAGTTTCTACTTTCCCAGGCTTTCAAAAAGGGCTGGACTTTAACAATGAATGATGAATATTAAACACTCACATTGGCCTTGACAAGAGCCAGAAGAGCATAAGCTGTTGCCTCGAGGGTGAACACATGTCCCTGAGGTGAAACCCAGTGGGTCAACTCTGAGGAAAACACACACAAGTTTGTTTTTAGCATTTACCTTAAAAAAAAACTAAATTAAGTATTATTTCTTATTTTAATTCTTAAGGCAATTAATTCACGCACACATTTACATACATATTACATTTACATTTAGTTATTTAGCAGATGCTTTTATCCAAAGCGACTTACAAGTGAGGAAAACAATCGAAGCATTTTTTAACAACACAAGGTTACAAAAAGCATTAGTGCACCAAAACTAGTCAGTTAAAAAACAATTAAAAACCTAACACAGTACCTAAAGCTGAGGATAGGAATATATATTTTTTTTGAGGAAAAGGAATAGATAGAAGGGAAGTAGAATTCAGTGTTTGTCAGTTAGGTGTTGATGGAAGAGATGTATTTTCAGGCGTTTTTTTAAAGATGGGTACAGAACAGGAGCAGGTTATTTAACAAATGTGGAAATGTGGAAATTTACACATACAAATAGTATTGTTATTTTATAACAGATTACTTTGAATGAACAAAGAATATAGTATTAGTGGAAATGTGTGAATAAACCTGGGGAAACAAAATTGTAGAGGATATCCTTATTTAGTTTTTTTTCATTGGCCAAGGCATATGATGTAATGGCGACAGCATATGGGTTGGTAAGACTGGGCAGGCGCCTTTCCAGGTAGCGCACTGACTTGTCCACAGCCTCAGGCAAACTCTGCACACATGAACAAAAAAGAACATTTACATAATCTGTGTAAATCATAACTATATTAAAGAAGAACGCCTAAACACTTGATATGATAAAACTTACATTAACAGTTGCTTCACATATTGAACGTGACTCCTGCAGAGCGATGAGGCAGAAGGCAGTCATAGAGGCATCTGAATCTCTGCCAAGTACATCTCCCTACAAAAAGGTACAGTCACATTATTATGTAACAACCAACTCTTTTGTTTGTGCATTATCAACTTAACAATGTTTTATTTTATGTATCATAACACATACAGTGTACTCTCGTTGGTAAACCTTTCCAACCTCGTTGAACATGCCGTCAGGCTGCTGTGTTTGGAGAATTAGAAACTTTACAGCATTGCAGATTTTGTCATTTTCTATTGCAATCAGATTGTTGGCCATGGAAAACACTTTGACAACATAGGCAGTCAACCTTAAGGAGGAGAAGATACAGGTAATGTGTCATTAAAATAAATTTTAAAAGCACATCTAATGATATTTGAACAAGGCTGTCAGTGAATTACCAAGTGCTGCTTTTGTGATGTGGCCACACTGCAAAGGACCCATCACTTTTAGCATACTGAAGCTCATTTCGGAAGCCTGAAAGCACATAAAACACAACCATAGTGAGTCAAAAATACATTTTCAGAAGTCTGAAAGCTTTTAAAGCCACTTTTGAACCTTTTGAGTTTTTAAAAACTCTGATGACTCACAAAGATGGATGCTCACTAAAGATATATAATACAAAAACCTAGAAATACTACGCACCAGTTAAGATGTGGTTGAGAGCTTCACCGCGTTTCTCCAGGCCTACTGCTTCCCACTGATCGGTTTTATCCAAATACGTAGTGGCAATAACTGAAAAGGTTGTGTGGTGCATATTCTGCTCCCCACATCCAGTCGGCTGGTAAATCAGTTTACCCATTGCATTCCCACCGATGACACTCTCCACAAGAGGACTAACCTGCTCTCTGCCTGCAACAGAAATCAGATGTTCAACTAACTTAATCAAGAATGGAGAGACACTTTTAGACACATACTGTATCAATAAAAATGATGGTACCTGTCACAAAAACCTTGGTGCTCGATGGTGTATTTGGGACTATATTTGTTTTAGGGATCATATTTTTGACCGTTTGTTCTTGAGTGCCACCTACGAGGGACAAGATGGGAGAGAGTTTAGTACCTAAAGAAAAGATCAGTTACCATGTTAACACCAGTGTGAAACTCACCTTTTGGATCAAGTTCTACAATCTTATTAACATTTGTCAACACACCATTTGGCTGGAAAAAAAAGAATTGCACTAATGTTACAAATTTATTGCTTTAGCTGCAGGCCTCGGATAAGAGTGTGTTTTTTTTAATTCAGCTTTCCCACTGAGTCTTACCACAACACGTAGAGGCTTTACAACTCCATCTCCATGCCACGAGTCTTTAACAGCGGCTTTAACCTCAATGTTAAATGTACCTTCTTTCATTGGAATTATTATAAAAGGTACAGCCCTCGTGGTTAAGCCTCCCATTTTCACCTCCCGACGATACCTTCCACGCTTTGACGCAGCACTGCACACATTCTCCTGCTCTATTAGTTCCATACGCACCTTCGGAAGAAAACCAACAGAGCAACATGTAACTGGTTAAATAGACTTTTGTCATTTGAATACATTTGTGAATAGCAAAACTAATGGTTGTATAAAGTATTGCCTTACAGTGATAGGGTCCCCAATATAGTTGTGCAGAATGGCTCTAATTTCTATCTGCTCTCCAACGACTGCAGAGTAAGGAAGTCTGAGATCAATGAAGAACTGTTTAAACACAACGACCTCTAATGGTTGTCCGACACAGATGCCTTTAAAGAGAGATAAAAGCAATAAATCAAAGTGACAGACACCTGAAGAGCATTTAAGAATTTAAGCATTTAATGTGTTTTGCAAAAAACTCACCATTATTTTCTGAAAGGCTAATCCCAGTAAACTGCCATGTTGTGATGGAGTCTTTTAAAGGAATATGCCTGTCAACTGTGTTGGTCACACTAAAAACAGAAAATAAATACATTTGAGGTTTCAGATTTCTTTTTACAATTACTGTATGTTTATCTTACCAATCTGTACACTGAGGAATATTGAAAGTAACCCATTCCCAACTTTCAGGAAATTTTGTTGGGGATGTAATTTCACTGCTGTCCATGTAACTATTATCCTCCTCACCTAAAGAGAGAGAAATGTATTTGAATGTAAAGTAATGAGTACATTGTGAGTATAAATGTTGCTTTTGTTTTCTCACTGCGAGCGAGAATAAGGCTGTCTTCCTTCAGTTCACTGCGTTGCTTCTGAAGCTCCAGACAGCAGTGTAGGAAAGCATCCTCACAGGCTTTACCATCAGTGATGTACAATTTACGTACTTCACAGGTGTATGAAAGAGGGGTTGACCTCATGCCGTCCAAACAACACTCTCTCTGCACTGGGTCTTTATAGGTACTCGCTAAAAGTGAAAAGAAGGAAACATTAAGTTGTGAGCTTAGAAACCACACAGTTTATTTCATTAGCTACAGCTACTTACTCAAAGTGGTTTTTACATCAAACAAAGTGCTGGCGCGTTTTTTCCTGGCCGGAGAGGGGCAATTAATCTCTAGAAATAAGAAGAATTGATGAGGAATCTGTAGTGATTTTAAAGATTTATTTTTCACAAACGTCTAATTCTTGAAGCGATGGTGAGTTACCTTGTCTATAAGGGGTCCCAGAAGCAGTGTCTGTATGAAATATGAGCCCTGCATCAAAAAACACGCCCATGCTGTTTTTCCCTCCTCCTGGTGTGCAGCCTGTGTCAGCCTTCTCCACAATCTCCCACACCTGAGCACAGGCACAAGAAAACATTTACAAGACGAGAAATGGGAGTTTGTCGGAAAATGAGATTCAGATGATCTATAAATAATAAAAATAACACAAATTAACCTTTTTCTGTGTAAGGCGGTGCTTGTTGTTTAAGACAAAGACACCTTTGTCCACTGCCACCAGCCCCACCTTTGCCCCTGGGTCTCCAGTGACCTTTAGATCAAAGGTCCTTCGGGGCTCATAGGATGTAGCTGGATTATTTGGTTCAAGCTTTAGCTGTAAATAAATAAATAAATGAACAAGGAGTCATTATTATTAATTTTCTGTATTTTTTAAATTGTTCATATGATGGGCCAATCTGTGTGTAATTGAAGTCAGTGCAGTTTTCTATACATCCAATAGATGGAAATGTTGTACTGAGTTTTCACAATTTGTTTATTTTATATTTTTTGTACAACATTATTAATGTTATTTATTTTTATATATTGACATGATTCTTTTGTTTTAATATAAAAATTGTCCTGTATATTATTTTTGTTGAATGTACAACAAAAACGCAGGTACAACCTTCCATCTGCTAATGTAAAAGCCAGCAGCAGATCCATGTGTTGGACTGAACATGAAGACATTCTAAGATATTATAAGTTTATGAACTTAAGATATAAATATTAACCTACCAGCCTCTGCTCACAAGCAGGCCAAAGTGTTCTACGGTGTTTTGTTGTTTGGGTAAAGATCACATTTAAACATTGTTAAAAAAGTGTTTTTAAAACTGTTTTTGCCTGTGACTGAGGCTGGCATACTGTGTATTATTAGTTTAATTTAGTGTATCTCATGTACACTACTCCCCCTGCAGTCATTTGAGGTAAATTATTGAAAAAAAGAATCTAACTAAAGTCCCTTAAAGGAACTTACCGTGCCCATGCAGGAGTCATCAACATCCACCCAAACTGAGTCTGAGACCACTTCATTGGCGTTTGGATGATAGTAGACTATGATTCGGAATGATGGCAGCATTTTTTTAGTAACTGGAATAATTAAAGAAATCAGCGTTTGGCCCGCTGAACTGTGTCTCTCAAAGTGAACCAGCTGACCTCTGCTCAGGATCTAGATGCAACAGATACATACTTTTTACCCAATGTCCAAATTTATATTGTGCATGTTTGATGAACACAGCAGCAAAGTGTCACTCACCAGGTATGTAAGTTCATGGACTTGGTTGGGTTCAATGTTCATGTTTATGTGGACCTTAAGATCAGTTCCTAATTTTACATCAGCTGAGTTTACATCTACAATAGAGTTAAGGAAACGTCACAAAAGTCATAAATGATGCTACCTTTGCCACTAAGATTAAATAAGTGGCACTCACTGATGTGGATGTATTTCTTGCTTTTGTTTTCATGAGGTTTAGCCACCATTGTTTCTGATGTCTGCCTGTTTGCTGGCAATCTTGGATCATTGGTCCTTGCCTAGAATTAGATTATGGATTATAGTTATGCACATGTAAAAAATACAAATAAAATTAAAGCCGCAAGCGGCGATAAAGGACCTCGCCTCCCTTGAGACCGCGGGGACACATGCACTCGGAGGATTGCATTTTGTGCTTTAAAGCGTAAACTTCACGGTAATGTCAAATAACCGGGCCTGTGCTACTGCTTGGGCCTGCTACACCACCTTGTAACCTAACTTTAGAGTTAAAGGTCTCCACAATCTCTGGTTTTCCTGGGAGCTGTCTGAACCTTTGGAAATAATAGATTATGCTTGGGCTAAGGCGAGAAAAACAAAGTACTGGCTGGAGATTTGAGATGACTCAGGAATCGCTGCACCCCCCTGTTTAAAAAGGCAAAATGTAAATATAACTTGTCTAAAAGTACAAGGTTACAAGTTCCAAAGGATTCTGAGGAGTTTTCTAAGACTCTAGCCTTGGCTCTGGAGGGGCCTCCTCTAAAGGAAGGATCCTGGCAATTGGGAAATGGCATTTATTTCCCAAAGAAATGGCTGCCTCTTCACAGACTCATTACGACCACAGCCACAAATGTATCAAAAAACAAATAGTTATTTTTTTTTGGCACACGTGTCTAGATGATACTCACCAAAATTGGAGCTGTTTAGATGAAAAGCCTTTAGCACAAGGGGTGAGATTTAGGTGGTCACGCATTCCACCCAACATAGTAGATTTCCTGTTGAGTTTACGATATGGCTGTAATAAACTTTTCAGTTTGCCCTGAGGTGTCCTATGGATGTACCAAGTTTCATTTTTCTACGTTGGAAAAAAGTCACTTTCACTTTCCATAGGCCCAATGTATTTTGACTTTTCTAGGGGTCGCCATTGAGTCATTTTTCGTATTTTTTTTTCGGCGACTTTAAATACATAAAGTTTTCGCCGGGCTTAAAGGCTGGGACCAATAAAAATTACTTTTAGTTGCACGTTTACTGGGTCAAATTGAGGATCATTTTGCAGAAAAATTATAATAAAAAAATATATACCAAATTATAATAAAAAAAATATAACTCGAGCAAAAAAGTCTAGAAAAACGCTTGTCTATTTTACATACATGTGTTTAGCTCATTTTGCCCAAGTTTGGTGTCTGTGGAATGAAGCAGCTATTTTCTGTGTTCTTTTAAAAAAGAGGTGTATTTTAAGTCGGTTCACATTTTCAATTCAAAATGGCTGCCTTCCCGTGTGTGATAGGGTGTGGTCCCCATTGGCTTTTTTGTTCATAAGCCCATGCTGGATGTGTGTACCAAGTTTCATTTGCCTACGACAAACTAAAATTTTCACTTCCCATTGACTTTTTCGACATATTTGGGACGTTGCTATGGCAACACATTTATAGATAGGGGGTGGTTGTCATTGGCTTTTATGCTCGTCATGACATAAGAGATGTGTGTACAAAATTTCATGTCTCTATGACAAACTAAATTCTTGGGTCCCATTATAAGTTTGTAGGGGGCGCTGGAGAGCCATTTCTAAAGATAACCCTTTTATTTACATATTTTTGTGTTCAGGTCATGAATGTGCACAAACGCCTTTTTGGGTCCAACTCGATCCGAGAAGGCGTTTGAGAGTTAAGAGACATTTTATTTTCACAAAAATGGCCACCTCGTTACAGGCTTGCCACACCCATACCTGATAAGATATCAAAAACATAGTCACAACTTTGGTTGGCACACGTGTCTAGATGATACTCACCAAATTTGGGGCTGTTTAGATTAAAACACAAGGATTTGCATCTTTTTGCGCATGGGGTGCGATTTTAGTGGCCGCGTGTTTCACCCCACATGGCGGACTTCCTGTTGAGTTTAGGGTGTGGCTGTCATTGACTTTTCAGTTTGCCCTGAGGTGTTCTATGGATGTACCAAGTTTCATTTTTCTACGTTGGAAAAAAGTTACTTTCACTTTCTATAGCCCCAATGTATTTTGACTTTTCTAGGGGTCGCCACTGAGTCATTTTTTGTATTTTTTTTTCGGGGACTTCAAATACATAAATTTTTCGCCGAGCTTGAAAAATTGGACCAATAAAAATGACTTTTCGTTCATGTTCACTGGGTCAAATTTAGGATCATATGTGGAAAAGAAAAAAAAAAAAAAAAAAATCCGAGCAAAAACAATAGGCCCTCCCGGTCATCACCGGCTCGGGCCTAATTATTACTACAAAGTGTGCTTACACATTTTAAACAAAAAGTATTATTCATAGTCTAGCAGATAATATAGTTGATATGGTATAGCACGAAGTGCTATAATCCTATGAATGAATGGCTATATTATGTCTAAACGTTTTGTCACATACAGTAATACTCAGACTGCTATCTGTAGACTGTGTGTTGATGGTCAGACTGGCCCTGCCATTGGCTCTGGTAGTTCCCTGCACATTTCCAGGCTCCAAAACCACCTGAACACCTTCTGCTGGACTTCCATCAGGGTTGAGAACACTGACCTTTAAGAAAACCAAGGAAAATGTTCATTGATTAAAAAAAGACAGTTTACTTTAAAAAAACAACAACCTTTAACTGTGGACATGTGCACATACCAAAACATCAAATGGTATTCCTGGTTTGAAATATTTGGGTGTTTTCTTGAAGTTGATGGAGTAAGGTGATGTAACTATTCGAATGTCTCTTAATTCTGACTCTACCATTTCACTTCCTGTGAGAGAAACATATGCAAACAAATACTAATGATGGAATGAAGTTTGTGTTGGTGTTCTGTTATAATTACTTTTATGTATAGTACATGTTTGCTTGTAGGTCAGCTTGTTCTTACCACTATCTGTTAACACACTGGCAGTCACAAATAAGGATTTCCCAACCAGTTCATCAATGTTTGTGAAGGTCTTTAGGATGTGCTCTTTCTTCAGTGTAGCCTGTCCAATACCATTACTAATCTAATGGGACACAAAGACAAATTGTATTGAAATGGATTACCTCTGTTATATCCTTATTCATGACAACTTCAAACTGCTTAATCCATAAATCTTATTTAGTTGTATGTAAATTTTGAACACATGGAGTATGTTCTTACTGTGATTCTTTGTAGTGAGTCAGGGAAAGCTTTTTTATGTTTATCTTGCATAACCCCAAACACAACAAAGGCCATGCCATTCACTTCTTTTCCAAACAGATATCTGGAACCAAAAACATGGCATGTGCATTATGACTGGCATGAATAAATTGTATTTTAAAAACAGTCATCCACCTCGTTTCTACAAAATGAATTGTTACTGACGTTGCTTTGACGCTGACTGTGAATGTCTGGCTGTCCACGTAGTAGAAAGGGGTTTCTAAGGCGGTCACCTTCACCTCAAAACTTGGCAACACTGAAAGCATTACATATTTGGTGTTAGTCTTCACTTCAAAAAAATATCTCGACAGCTGTCTGACTTCTGTAGTGACATACCGTATTTTCTGACTTCAAACTCTGCAGTGTAGGTCTCCTGTGGGTTTCTTTGAAGCCGTGCGACCACTTTCCATTGCCCAGTACTTCACATGAACACACACAGTCTTTAGTAACAGCCCAATAATGTGGTCAAATGAGTCCTATAGTATATAAAAAATAATAACCTGACAATTCCACCAAGTTGATAATTTCCCGTGTGCATCCCCAATTCTAGTGCGACGGGGATAACAATTCCTTCAGGGGTCTGAAAGTGAAGCAGAGTGAAAGTGTGAATAAATATGTCATATGTTTTATCACTTAGTTACATTTCTTTAAGCTCTATGTGTGCTGATCATGTACAAAAGCCCAATACCACAATCTCAATGGAAATAGACGCAGGGTTTCCTGTTGATTCATCTCTCCCAATCGGCTTCATTCCCGGCGTCAATGCAAAAATCCTGAATTGAACTGAGATAGAAGCAGAGGTTACTTATCTGCTTGTGTCCAAGTCATTTGTTTGTAGAAATTGAGGTAAATGTACATAAATTTATAATTTAGATTAGTATTTAAAATACCTAAACTGTCAGGGACATAGAGGGTCTTGTCTGTCTGGATGAATAGGTATCCCGATTGAAATGAGACTAAGACCACTTTCTCCAGCGTGTAGCCCGGGAATATCGCTATTAGGTATACATACTGTTTCATCGTGGGATCCTTACTAAAACCAACAGGAGGAATCTAAAACCAGCAACAATTCAGTAAATTGTGATTTGATTGACCAGAAAATAATATTTATTAAATTAGACAAATGATTTTAAAAAGGTCAGTGTTAAGTTTACCACTAGCTCTCCTAGTGCTTGGTATTTGTTTCCTGAGTTTAGCGTCACAGTTGTTGATTTCAGTTTTGTGTTTTTTGTTGGAAAGTTCCAGGCAGAGATTTCAACTTCCATTGGTGATGCAGCGCCACATTCTTGACACTCCACAAAGATGTTTTCTGCTGTTCCGACCCGCAACAAGTTTGGGGCAGACATCACCTTTCTGTGGGAAAATATGTCATAGAAAAGTAACGTATAGTCACTGCACCAAGATGCCTAGTGAGACTGATTGTGTCGGTGTTTCTTCATCTTCAGAGACTTAGGCTAATGATAACCCCTGATGCTGTAGATTTTATCATCCAGAGAATTGACACAATGAATATTTACTCATTGCTCCAGCTAAGATCAATAAAACATTTCATCATTACGGTAAACTTTGTTGTTTGCTAAGTTTGCAAACCAGAACCCAACTAAGGATCACATTAACTTGAACTGTGACACAATCTGGACTTTTAAAAGGCGTAAGAGTTTATATAACGTTGACCTACTTACTTTGGATTTGTCATGGATGGGCCACGGGAAAAAGATAAGTATACAGAATGAAATAATTGTGGCTTCTCACAGGGATGGACACATAAAGTTATAAGATAATGTATTAGGGGGGTCCTTCCCCACAACACTTTTAATAGAATAAGTGTAATTTCCAGTATTCTGGTGTATTTTAACATCTGTTATGATATTACTAGAGCAAGAACGGCTATGGGAACAATTCGTTTTTATTGACTCACATATTTAAAGATAGACTGTTAAAAGTAAATAAATAAGAATTTCCACAGACACTGGAGGCAGACATTTATCTAAAACATATTTGGCTTAAGAACTGACACTTTAATTATCTATAATAATAATAATTGTGACTAAAAACTATTTGTGTGAATGAGGTAATTCTGCTTTTAAGACAAATAGTAATTGCTATAAAAGCTGTATGATTTTTAGCATAACTATGAACAAAACACTCAATTTATGTAGATCAGTTTATAAACATATATATATTTTTCTATCTTAAAATGACTAATAAGGGCAACTGTCGGTTATGGACCCTTAGAACGAGTGGACTTACAGTGCAGCACCATCGGCGACAGAAGAGATTGATGCCAAGCCCAGAGAGGCCAGCAGCCACAGTAGAGTCCTGCTGCCCATCTTTCCAACAGACCTGCTGCCAGTGTACCGCCTGGACTTTTTTTTATCCACGTCTTTCCCCCTACACACCCGTACCAAAGGTTCATGTGCTCAGTAAACACAAACAGGAATACACATGATTTCCCAGCAGCAGTTGAGAAACAGTCTAGAAAAAAAGATTTGGCTCAGTAAAAATATACACAGAAAATCAATGAGGGGTTACATGAAATCCACATTGAACACATTATTATTGTTCTTAAAATTATACTGTTATGCAGGTCATTAAGTTTCATATAATATTTGCAGTAATTGAATGTATTTTTAAAAGTGTCTTTATTGTTATCAATGCAGGAACAGTTACACAATGATAAAATGGTCCGTTTTTTTGAGTTTGTATTGGAGAGACTAAACAAGCTATGATTTTTTAAACAATAAAGGCTGTTGTCCTGAACTATATATTGTCCAGGACATCTCGACACAATATGTACCTCAATACTTGGGTCACAATACGATACATGCCTTCAGTTGAGTACGATACTATACGATACTAATATATCATGTCCTATAATGCAGTCATTCCCAAACTGTGGTCCGCGGACCACTAGTGGTCCGTGAGGGTACTGCAGGTGGTCTGTGGAAAGGCAAAATAAAATAATATTTTACCTTCATTTTACCAGGAAATTCCCATAAAAAAAAATTCAAAGAATATGTAGGCCTATATTGATATCAGTATTTCTGAAATGTTTTTTTCAGAATGTTTTTTTCAGAAATGCCAAAGGTTTTGAAATGTTGACTATCCAAGTGTTCTTTTCCATTGCTATGGAAATAAGCCTGTTGTTCAAATTAACCTGATTCTGCCCTCGGGCACATGAGTAAATAAATAAATTAAATATGTGGCAGCCGTTGTGTGCAGTAAACTTTCTTTTAACAAGCCTGTTGCACACTGATGTGATGACTAGTTATAGTAGTGCTAGTAAGCCTATTTAGAGGTGCGGATTAATTCAGGTAAGACTGTGTGTAGACATTTTATTATGTGTGTTATGAGGTGGTCCGCAAAATTTTTTGATTACAAATAGTGGTCCACACACACAAAAAGTTTGAAAAACCCTGCTATAATGCATTACTCATCATCAAAATGGACAGCATATATATTAAATTTACTGAAGAGTTTGTGCATACTTCTTACTTTTCAATTCTTACTTCACACTTACTATTTCACTTTAACAGCCTTAACAGTCCATGCACAAACCATTCATTTGTGTTCAAGTCATTTGTTACTGAACTAAAATGAAATAAGAAAACAAGTGACTCACTGGTCACTGACACATCTTACAAAGCTTGGAGAATTTTAACAGTTGGCCCGACCAAGTATACATAATACTTAAATATAATAGTGACAGCACATGTACAATTCATCTTCATAAATGTTTGTTCCTTGTTCCTGCAAGAAGTGCTGATCTAAATTAACAGTGTCTTTCAGACAGCGCTGCTTAACACAGCCACAAGGCAAATATAGCTATTTTTATTAATTTTTATCTGCTCAATGCCAACACAAAACAATAATAGCAAACAATAGCAGCAAAATGTTTTTTTTTTTTATATGGATTTTTTTCAATAGCTTCCAGGTAATGTGACATAGTCACATCAGTCCACTTTATAATCATAATACTAGTCTAGTGGTGCACACCTCTCATATAAAATGCAATAAAAGATAGACAAGACAAGACATTTATTTTTGTATGGCCCAATATCACAACAGTCTCCTCAAAGGGCTTAACAGACTGCACTAGACAACATCCCCTGTCCTTAGAGCCTCCATCAGGGTAAGGAAAAACTCTAAATAAACCCAGCCGGGAAAAAAGAGAAACCTCAGGGAGAACCACAGAAGGAGGGATCCACTCCCAGAACGGACAGGCCGTGTAGGAATGTGTCCAGGACAGTTGAAAAATACATAGAAATACACAAACATATTCACAAATAAAAACATTTATATTGGCTGCAGCCAACATCAAGGTAGATGACAGATGGGTGGGGGCCCTCACACTGGAGCACAGGCGGGGGGGTTGGGCTACCAATGTTCATTGGTAGGCCATGGATCCGGAAGACATTCTGGAGTACTAGTTCAGCCGTCTCCTTTGCTGAAGGCAACTTAGGCAGGGCTACGAGGTGAGCCATCTTCGAGATCGAAGTCAGAAGCAGATCACCGTGTTGCCATTTGATTCCGGGAGACCTGTAACAAAATCCAGGGACATGTGAGATCAGGGTCGTCTGGGGACCGGAAGTGGTTGAAGAAGACCAGATGGAGCATGACGAGAGGGCTTCTGCTGACTGCAAATGGGACAGGCAGTAACGAACGCACGAACATATTCCTCCTCCTTAGGCAACCAGAACCGTCGTTGGAGAAAGGAGAGTGTCCGCCGAATCCCGGGATGGCAAGTGAGTCGAGACGAGTGGACCCACTGAAGGACCGCAGGCCCGCAAGAACAAATAGTTTTCCCTCTAAACAGGAACTGGGGAATGTGATGGTGTTCAATTGGCCAGGTGACGGCTGCTACCAGCTGGGATGAAGGTAAGATGAGATTCACTTCAGAAGATGTCTCCTCCTTCTGAAATTGCCGAGAAAGGGCATCAGGTTTCTGATTCCGGGACTCTGGTCAGAATGACAAAACAAAATTAAACCGGGTAAAAAACAACGACCAACGAGCTTGACGAGAGGTCAAGCGTTTGGCTGACCGGATATATTCCAAATTCTTGTGGTCAGTCCACACAAGAAAAGGTTGTTCGGCTCGCTCCAGCCAGAACCGCCATTCTTCCAATGCTAGCTTGACCGCCAGCAGCTCTGTATTGCCTACGTCATAGTTCGGTTCAGCGGGGGACAGGCGATGAGACAAGTAGGGACACAGGTGTAATTTCTGGTCTGAAGTGGCCGGCTGAGACAAGATTGCGCCTACTCCCACGTCCCAGACCCCAACTGACTGTAGGGGTCTGGGATGATAAGCACTGGCTTCAAGTCCCGGAATGCTGAATCGGCTTTGCTGGACCAGGGGAACGGAACCTTAGATGAGGTAAGTGCTGTCAGAGGAGCCGCCAGGGTACTATAGTCGTGGTTGAAACGCCAATAGAAATTGGCAAACCCCAAGAAGCGTTGCAGTTGCTTTCGACTGCACGGAGATGGACAATCCAGTATGGCCGACACTTTGAAAGGGTTCATCTGAATTTTACTCTGGGAGACAATGTAACCAAGAAAGGAGACACTGGGTACATGGAATTCGCATTTCTCAGCCTCGACGAAAAGCGAATTCTCCAGTAGGCGTTGAAGGACTGACTGGACATGATGTACATGCTCCTTGGGATCTTGGAAAAGATAAGGATATCATCCAGGTTCTGGAAGACGGCGGGGGTGTTAGTCAGCCCAAAAGGCATCACAAGATACTCATAATGGCCTGACGAGGTGTTAAATGCTGTCTTCCATTCGTCCCCCTCTCGGATGCGAACCAGGTGGTATGCGTAGCGAAGATCCAATTTGGAGCGGGTACCGGTTCTTTACGGTGATCTCATTAAGTCCACGGTAATCAATGCAAGGTTGGAGAGTCTTGTCCTTCTTCCCCACAAAGAAAAATCCCACCCCCCGCTGGTTATGAAGGGGGCCTTATTATCCCAGCTGCCAAAGCATCTTTAATGTAAAGCTCCATGGCCTCTCTTTCAGGAGCGGATAAGGAATATAATCGTCGTCTAAGAGGTGAGGTGCCAGGGAGCACGTCAATAGCTTCCTCCCCCCGTCCAAAGACATGCATGTATAGGTTAATTGGCAACTCTAAAGTGTCCCTAGGGAATGAATGTGAGTAAGAGGACCCCCTCGAAAACGAGATGATTCACCTCAAGGGATTAATCCTCACAAAAAATGTGAATAAATAATAGCACAGTCATATGGCCGATGCGGTGGTAAGGCTGTGGTTTTGGCTTTATTAAAGACCTCCTTATAATCCTGGTATTCCCTAGGAAAGTTGGCCGGCTGAGAAGATGCAGGTGTACCAGGTAGCGGGTTGGGTAATCCCGCTGACTAAAGACAAACGGAATGACAAGAGCGACTCTAACCCAAGATTGCCCCAGTGTCCCAATCAGTGTGTGGATTATGGCGTCGCAACCAGGGGTAGCCCAAAATTAATGGAATCTCTAAAGACTGAATTAGGTAAAATCCGAGAGTCTCCTGATGGTTACCAGAGTTAGTAAAATGATCCGAACTTCCCATCACTAGCAGGATCATCTGGTGCTACTCTGTCTCTCCGTCACCGTCTCTGCTAATGCGTGGTTCTCCCGGTGAATTGGCAGAGGCGCGGCGCTAGCAACTTTTAGCCTAGCTCTTCCAGCTTGGTCCTCAGAAAACGATTTTGGACTCACCCCTCTGGCTGCGTAGTTCGTCCACGAGTCCTCCACAGTCCTCTGAAACAAGGACGTTTTCAAGGCATGCTGCAGTGCGGCTTTTCAGCACTTTTTACTAGTTTTTCCCAAACTCTTGTTATGTGCTACCACCTTCAATGCCGTTACGTATTTTCGCGCTCCTTGTGTCTCTTTTTTTTTTCTCTCCCTCTACGCACTAGTGTGCGTCATTACGTACCTCCAGCAAATCAAATAATACATTTATAAACTTTTTAACACTAGGTAAATATGTATTTTAACTGTATAATAAACAACATTATCATAAATTCAATTACAATGCCTCAAAGCATTATAATCAGTGTTGGAAGTAACGGCGTTAGAGTATAACGGCGTTACTAACGGCGTTAATTTTTTTTTCAGTAACGGAGTAATCTAATTACTTTTCCCATTGTTGTAACGCCGTTATTGCTGGAGAGAGCAGGGGTGGGGATGATGACACCGCTGCAAAAGCGATGATTGGCTGACGCGGTCTCACTGCGCGCTCTGACTTTCGCCTAACACAAGACAACGTCAGCGACAATGGCGAGGAGCCGGGGAAATTCAAAGGTGGCGGAGGAGTATTTTAGAATAGATTAATGTATTATTAATTTTCTTTGAGAATGAACAACATGTTAATCTACAGAGAGAATTGGATTGTGTTTTGTTTATTGTGCAATAAATTACAGGTACAGAGATTTGCACTACTTAATGGCCAGGTCTCCCTTTGTTTCTTTTTACACAGGTTTACATTTGTGTGACTTAATTTTCCCCCTTGAATTTTATTTTCAATATTTATTTTTTATATGTTTTTATTTCTATGTATATCATATGGCAGACTGCAATCTATTGAGTTGAAATAAATACCAAATTTTCTAAAATACTATAGTGTTTTTATTCTTCAATCAGTTAATTTAAACATCTTTGATATTTAAGCTGTTATAGAACGTAATACCCTTATAGAACATAAAAAATAACTTCAGTAACTGAGTTACTTTTACAATGTGGTAACTGAGTTACTAACTCAATTACCTTTTGGGAGAAGTAATTTGTAACTGTAACTAATTACTAAGTAAGATGACCAACACTGATTATAATAATGAAAAAAGGTAAACATTAAACAGAATATCCTGATAAACCAATAATCAGGTTATTACAGACATAATAATAAAAAATGTAATTCTGTATTTTACAGTTTTGTAAATATTAATTTGTAGATGAATTATGTTTTGTTATAAAAATGGTATATTTGTAGTTATACATTTTATGAATATACTATAATAATAATACTAAAGAAAGAAAGATCACACATTTACACAATAACCATTATGCAGTATGTAGATACTACTTTTGCTACTTGTGTTTAAAAGTAAAAGTGTGTTCTTTGTCCTATAGATGTCTTCCAGATTAACCAACGGAATAGGATGGAAAATAAAGAAATGTGCAGATCAATGTCACCACCATTAACATTGGTTAAAAGTGAGGCTACATCACATCATTGGTTTACCTCCTTCTACATATGAGAACATTTATTGGCATAAAACATATTTTCAGTAGCATTATAATCCAGCCCAGTAATAAAATGGAAAATATGGGTTAATGACACATTTATTATTTTACACTAAATTATTATTAACTAAATTTATACATTGCTTTATGGGGTGCCAAATGTAAAAAAAAGGTTTAAACTTGTTAACTTACGTTTTCTTAATATAAGTTTCTTTACATTTAAGAATTTCTGTACAAATGACCAATACGTTTAAATATTATAAATAATGTTAAATTTAAAGGTTATATATAAAGCTAAATGTTAAATTAAAAAGGTGCACTTTTTAGGGCTTCATATTGCAGTATATTTAGTCTTGTTGATGTGACTCTTGAAGTGTAGTGTAGTGCCCATTATAGTTTTCTGCCAATTTTTTTCAAGACAAAAACATTAAACACAATAAAATAAGGCATCAATCTGCTTTTTCCAGGTGTTCACAAAACAAAAGTTTATTTAAGTGAACTGTTCATAGGGTCACACTACTAAACAAAATACAATATATGTATTTGTACATTATATAAAAGATGGAAACACTGCCATTTCCCAATTGCCAGGATCCTTCCTTTGGAGGAGGCCCTTCCAAAGCCAAGGCTAGAGTCTTAGAAAACTCCTCAGAATCCTTTGGAACTTGTAAACTTGTAATTTTATTCATTCATTCATTCATTCATTTTCTACCGCTTTGTCCCGTTAGGGTCGCAGGTGACTGGAGCCTATCCCAGCAGCTTTGGGCCAGAGGCGGGGTACACCCTGGACAGTGGCCAGTTAGTCGCAGGGCTGACATTTAGAGACAGACAATCATTCACTCTCACATTCATTCACTAGGGACACTTTAGAGTTGCCGATTAACCTGTACATGCATGTCTTTGGACGCTGGGAGGAAGCTGGAGTACCCGGAGAGAACCCACGGTAACACGTGGAGGACATGCAGACTCCTCACAGAAAGACCAGAGTCGGCCGAGAATGTTTGGGTCGGCCGGGTTTTGAACTCATGACCTTCTTGCTGTGAGGCAGGAGTGCTAACCACTCTGCCACGTGCACCCCTACTTGTAATTTTAGACAAGTAATATTTACATTTTGCCTTTTTAAACAGGGGGCGATTCCAGAGTCATTTCAAATCTCCAGCCAGTTCTTTGTTTTTCTCGCCTTAGCCCAAGTATAATCTATTATTTTCAAAGGTTCAGGCAGCTCCCAGGAAAACCAGGGATTGTGGAGACCTTTAACTCTAAATTACAAGGTGGTGTAGCAGGCCCCAGCAGTAGCACAGGCCCGGTTATTTGATATTACCGTGAAGTTTACGCTTTAAAGCACAAAATGCAGTCCTCCCAGTGCATGTGTCTCCGCGGTCTCAAGGAAGGCGAGGGCCTTTATCGCCGCTTGCGGCTTTAATTTTATTATTCTAGCCCCTAATATTGATGCGCCCATTGATGGTCGGTGCACTTGCACTTCCGACAAAAAGAGGTGTGCATGGCACTACTAGTATTATGATTATAAAGTGGACTGATGTGACTAGGTCACATGACCTGGAAGATATTGAAAAAAATCCATATAAAAAAACCCAAAAAACATTTTGCTGCTGCTTTGCTATTGTTGTTTTGTGTTGGCATTGAGCAGATAAAAAATATTTTTTTAAAAAGGTATATTTGCCTCGTGGCTGTGTTGAGCAGCGCTGTCTGAAAGACACTGTTAATTCTGATCAGCGCTTCTTGCAGGGCAACAAAAGGGAACAAAAATTTATGAAGAATTGTAAATGTGCTGTCACTATTGAATTTTAGTATTATGTATACTTGGTCGGGCCAATTGTTAGAATTGTCCAAGCTTTGTAAGATGTGTCAGTGACCAGTAAGTCACTTGTTTTCTCTTTTCATTTTGGTTCAGTAACAAATGACTTGAACACAAATTAATGATTTGTTCATGAGCTGTTAAGGCTGTTAAAGTGAAATGGAACTACACTGTATGCACAAACTCTTCAGAAAATTTAATAAATATGCTGTCCATTTTGATAATGAGTAATGCATTATAGGGCATGATATATTGGTATCGAATAGTATCATACTCAACTCAAGGCATGTATCGTATTGTGACCCAAATATCGAGGTACATATTGTGTCGAGATGTCCTGGACAATATATAGTTCAGGACAACAGCCTATTATTGTTTAAAAAATCTTAGCTTGTGTAGTCTTTCCAATACAAACTCAAAAAAACTGACCATTTTATCATTGTGTAATTTTTTGACCATCAGCCTGAACTGTTCCTGCATTGGAAACAATAAAGTTAAAATACACTTTTAAAAATGCATTCAATTACTGCAAATACTATATGAAACTTAATGACCTGGATGACACAGTATAATTTTAAGAACAATAATAATGTGTTTAATGTGGATTTTATGTAACCCCTCACTGATTTTCTGTGTATATTTTTACTGAGCCAAATCTTTTTTTCTAGACTGTTTCTCAACTGCTGCTGGGAAATCATGTGTATTCCTGTTTGTGTTTACTGAGCACATAAACCTTTGGTACGGGTGTGTAGGGGGAAGGACGTGGATAAAAAGCAAGCGCAGCTGAGTCCAGGTGGTACACTGGCAGCAGGTCTGGTGGAAAGATGGGCAGAACTCTACTGTGGCTGCTGGCCTCTCTGGGGTTGGCATCAATCTCCTCTGTCGCTGATGGTGCTGCACTGTAAGTCCACTCGTTTTAGCACTCATTTGAGCCATTATTTGGCTTCTAAGGGCTTACTATCCGGAAACCTTGACACATCTAAAGTAACCAAACCCTGTCTATGCTGATCTAGCTGCTCTAACTCACAAACACGTCTCTCTAATAGAGACAATCTGTCTAATAATACCGAACAAAATTGGCAATCCATTGCCCCAAACAAGACCAGAAAAGCCCAGAAGCTTAGCTAAGCTAGTGTAGGTAAAGCTACAAATCATACAGCTTTTACAACAATTGGTATTTGTCTTAAAAGCAGGCTTACCTCACTCACACAAATATTTTTTAGTCATAATTATATTAGGGCTGGGCAACGATTAAAATATTTAATCGCGATTAATCGCACAATGTTCTGTGTTATACACAAAATTTAATAATGAATTCAAAATTAGTGTACTGCATACATTTTGAAAGAACTGCTATATGAACAAAAGTGCAATAACATTTGGTTTGCACTTTAAACAACACTTTAAAAAAATAATGTGCTGTTTACAGCAGTTTCAAAAACATTTCTTGTAAATCTGAACTTAAACATTAATGTAATCAAATTAAATATTAAAACCAAAAATATTTGCCACTGACAGGGCATTAATACTTTGTTTAGTTTGTTATAGAAAAACAAGTTATGTCCAGAGCTTCAATCATAACATTATAACAATATAAACAATATAAATGTCTCTCTTGTGTTTTCATTACAGTCAGAGCATGTGAATGGAGTTCCCGCGCGTTTCACACACCCTCTCCCTTTAACTTGCCAAACTCAAGGGTGTATGGGTAATGTAGTCTCTGCTCTTGGTGGGACGAATTAGGAAGCGTGCATTGTGAAGGGCGCTCTGGAAAGCGGCAGAGCAGGCAAAGGATTAAAACCTCTATTAAAACAGATGTCGAAATGAGCGTACCAGTACGCTAAAAGCACGTTCTGGGCGCACGGAGAAGTGGCGGTACTGAGTACAGGTGCGCATCGCCCACTTAAAGCACTGGATGAGGGCGGCTCATACGTGCAGTCATTCGTTGCGATCCTAAGAATGTTCTTCAGACCGACATCTTTCACTATACTAATCGGCCGACGTTAACGCGCGATAAAATAATTGTCGGCGTTAATTCATTAATGCGTTAACGCGATAAAAACGCGTTAACTTGCCCAGCCCTAAATTATATATATATATAATGTAAAGATTTAGAAAGTGGTCCCTTTAATTGATTTCATAGCAAACAGACCAATTTGTCCCAGCCTATAATTTAGGCCATTGTCTTAACAATTAACCTCAAAATATAATTTTGTAGTTACAGAAAGAAATTTAAAAATAATAAATAATAAAATTAAAAAATAAATAAAAATTCAAGTCCACTTATTACGTTATGTGTAAAATAGAGTTTTAAGTTAAGCTTTGTGGTGCACCTTGTGATGTTACCTTCATCTCCGGGCATGACCTGTCACAATTATTTCTTCCTATATACTTATCTTTTTCCTGTGGCCCATCCATGACAAACTCAAAGTAATGAGGTCAACGTTATATAAAGTGTTACGCCTTTAAAAGTCCAGATTGTGTCACAGTTCAAGTTAATGTCAGCCTTAGTTGGGTTCTGGTTTGCAAACTTAGCAAACAACAAAGTTTACCGTAATGATGAAATGTTTTATTGATCTTAGCTGGAGCAATGAGTAAACATTCATTGTGTCAATTCTTTGGATGATAAAATCTACAGCATCAGGGGTTATCATTAGCCTCTGAAGATGAAGAAACACCGACACAATCAGTCTCAGTAGGCATCTTGGCGCAGTGACTATACGTTACTTTTCTATGACTTATTTTCCCACAGAAAGGTGATGTCTGCCCCAAACTTGTTGCGGGTCGGAACAGCAGAAAACATCTTTGTGGAGTGTCAAGAATGTGGCGCTGCATCACCAATGGAAGTTGAAATCTCTGCCTGGAACCATCCAACAAAAAACACAAAACTGAAATCAACAACTGTGACGCTAAACTCAGGAAACAAATACCAAGCACTAGGAGAGCTAGTGGTAAACTTACACTGACTTTTTTTTTTTTTTAAATCATTTGTCTATTTTAAAAAATATAATTTTCTGGTCAATCAAATCACAATTTACTGAATTGTTGCTGGTTTTAGATTCCTCCTGATGGTTTTAGTAATGAAACAGTATGTATACCTAATAGCGATATTCCCGGGCTACACGCTGGAGAAAGTGGTCTTAGTCTCATTTCAATCGGGATACCTATTCATCCAGACAGACAAGACCCTCTATGTCCCTGACAGTATAGGTATTTCAAATACTAATCTAAATTATACATTTATGTACATTTACCTCAATTTTTACGAACAAATAACTTGGACACAAGCAGATAAGTAACCTCTGCTTCTATCTCAGTTCATTTCAGGATTTTTGCATTGACGCCGGGAATGAAGCCAATTGGGAGAGATGAATCAACAGGAAACCCTGCGTCTGTTTCCATTGAGATTGTGGTATTGGACTTTTGTACATGATCAGCACACATAGAGCTAAAAGAAATGTAACTAAGTGATAAAACATATGACATATTTATTCACACTTTCACTCTGCTTCACTTTCAGACCCCTGAAGGAATTGTTATCCCACTTGACCCCGTCTCACTACAATTGGGGATGCACACAGGAAATTATCAACTTGGTGAAATTGTCAGGTTATTATGTTTTATATACTATAGGACTCATTTGACCACATTATTGGGCTGTTACTAAAGACTGTGTGTGTTCATGTGAAGTACTGGGCAATGGAAAGTGGTCGCACGGCTTCAAAGCAACCCACAGGAGACCTACACTGCAGAGTTTGAAGTCAGAAAATACGGTATGTCACTACAGAAGTCAGACAGGCAGCTGTCGAGATATTTTTTTGAAGTGAAGACTAACACCAAATATGTAATGCTTTCAGTGTTGCCAAGTTTTGAGGTGAAGGTGACCGCCTTAGAAACCCCTTTCTACTACGTGGACAGCCAGGCATTCACAGTCAGCGTCAAAGCAACGTCAGTAACAATTCATTTCGTAGAAAAGAGGTGGATGACTGTTTTTAAAATACAATTTATTCATGCCAGTCATAATGCACATGCCATGTTTTTGGTTCCAGATATCTGTTTGGAAAAGAAGTGAACGGCATGGCCTTTGTTGTGTTTGGGGTTATGCAAGATAAAGATAAAAAATCTTTCCCTGCCTCACTACAAAGAATCCCAGTGAGAACATCCATGTTTTCCTAATTTACATACAACTAAATAAGATTTATGGATTAAGCAGTTTAAAGTTGTCATGAAAAAGGATATAACAGAGTTAATTCATTTCAATACAATTTGTTTTTGTGTCCCATTAGATTAATAATGGTATTGGACAGGCTACACTGAAGAAAGAGCACATCCTAAAGACCTTCACAAACATTGATGAACTGGTTGGGAAATCCTTATTTGTGACTGCCAGTGTGTTAACAGATAGTGGTAAGAACAAGCTGACCTACAAGCATACATGTACTATACATAAAAGTAATTATAACAGGACACCAACATTAGGACGACATCATTAGTATTTGTTTGCATATGTTTCTCTCACAGGAAGTGAAATGGTAGAGTCAGAATTAAGAAACATTCAAATAGTTACATCACCTTACTCCATCAACTTCAAGAAAACACCCAAATATTTCAAACCAGGAATGCCATTTGATGTTTTGGTATGTGCACATGTCCACAGTTAAAAGTTGTTGTTCTTTTTAAATAAAACTGTCTTTTTTGTCTAAATCAATGAACATTTTCCTTGGTTTTGTAAAGGTCAGTGTTCTCAACCCTGATGGAAGTCCAGCAGTAGATGTTGAGGTGGTTTTGGAGCCTGGAAATGTGCAGGGAACCAGAACCAGAGCCAATGGCAGGGCCAGTCTGACCATCAACACACGCTCAACAGAAAGCAGTCTGAGTATTACTGTATGTGACAAATGTTTAGACTTAATATAGCCATTCATTCATAGGATTATAGCACTTTGTGCTATACCATATCAACTATATTATCTGCCAGACTATGAATATTACTTTTTGTTTAAAATGTGTAAGCACACTTTGTAGTAATAATTTTATTTGTATTTTTTACATGTTCATAACTATAAACCATAATATAATTCTAGGCAAGGACCAATGATCCAAGATTGCTAGAAAACAGGCAGACATCAGAAACAATGGTGGCTAAACCTCATGAAAACAAAAGCAAGAAATACATCCACATCAGTGAGTGCCACTTATTTAATCTTAGTGGCAAATGTAGCATCATTTATGATTTTTGTGACGTTTTCTTGTAACTCTTTTGTAGATGTAAACTCAGCTGATGTAAAATTAGGAACTGATCTTAAGGTTCAAATAAACATGAACATTGAACCCAACCAAGTCCATGAACTTACATACCTGGTGAGTGACACTTTGCTGCTGTGTTCATCAAACATGCACAATATAAATTTGGACATTGGGTAAAAAGTATGTATCTGTTGCATCTAGATCCTGAGCAGAGGTCAGCTGGTTCACTTTGAGAGACACAGTTCAACGGGCCAAACGCTGCTTTCTTTAATTATTCCAGTTACTAAAAAAATGCTGCCATCATTTCGAATCATAGTCTACTATCATCCAAACGCCGATGAAGTGGTCTCAGACTCTGTTTGGGTGGATGTTGATGACTCCTGCATGGGCACGGTAAGTTCCTTTAAGGGATTCTCTTTTTCAATAATTTACCTCAAATGACAGCAGGGGGAGTAGTGTACATGAGATACACTAAAAGCATCAGTAGAAAAAGGGCTCATGAATATATTTTTAATTAAACTAATAATTCACAGTATACCAGCCTCAGTCACACGCAAAAACAGTTCTTTTTTAACAATGTTTTAATATGATCTTTACCCAAACAACAAAAACACCGTAGAACACTTTGGCCTGCTTGTGAGCAGAGGCTGGTAGGTTAATATTTATATCTTAAGTTCATAAACTTATAATATTTTAGAATGTCTTCATGTTCAGTCCAACACATGGATCTGCTGCTGGCTTTTACATTAGCAGATGGAAGGTTGTACCTGCATTTTTGTTGTACATTTAACAAAATATATACAGGACAGATTTTATATTGAAACAAAAGAATCATGTCAATATAAAAAAATAAATAACATTAACATTTTTTTTTTTTTACAAAAAATATAAAATAAACAAATTGTGCAAACTCAAAGAACTTGCACACTCAGTACAACATTTCCATCTATTGGATTCATAGAAAACTGCACTGACTTCCATTACACACAGATTGGCCCATCATATGAACAATTTCAAATATACAGAAAAGTAATAATAATGACTTGTTCATTTATTTATTTATTTACAGCTAAAGCTTGAACCAAAGAATCCAGCTACATCCTATGAGCCCCGAAGGACCTTTGATCTAAAGGTCACTGGAGACCCAGGGGCAACAGTGGGGCTGGTGGCAGTGGACAAAGGTGTCTATGTCTTAAACAACAAGCATCGCCTTACACAGAAAAAGGTTCATTTGTGTTATTTTTATTATTTATAGATCATCTGAATCTCATTTCCTGACAAACTCCCATTCCTCGTCTTGTAAATGTTTTCTTGTGCCTGTGCTCAGGTGTGGGAGATTGTGGAGAAGGCTGACACAGGCTGCACACCAGGAGGAGGGAAAAACAGCATGGGCGTGTTTTTTGATGCAGGGCTCATATTTCATACAGACACTGCTTCTGGGACCCCTTATAGACAAGGTAACTCACCATCGCTTCAAGAATTAGATGTTTGTAAAAAAGAAATCTTTAAAATCTCTACAGATTCCTCATCAATTCTTCTTATTTCTAGAGATTAATTGCCCCTCTCCGGCCAGGAAAAAGCGCCAGCACTTTGTTTGATGTAAAACCACTTTGAGTAAGTAGCTGTAGCTAATGAAATAAACTGTGTGGTTTCTAAGCTCACAACTTAATGTTTCCTTCTTTTCACTTTTAGCGAGTACCTATAAAGACCCAGTGCAGAGAGAGTGTTGTTTGGACGGCATGAGGTCAACCCCTCTTTCATACACCTGTGAAGTACGTAAATTGTACATCACTGATGGTAAAGCCTGTGAGGATGCTTTCCTACACTGCTGTCTGGAGCTTCAGAAGCAACGCAGTGAACTGAAGGAAGACAGCCTTATTCTCGCCGCAGTGAGAAAAAAGCAACATTTATACTCACAATGTACTCATTACTTTACATTCAAATACATTTCTCTCTCTTTAGGTGAGGAGGATAATAGTTACATGGACAGCAGTGAAATTACATCCCGAACAAAATTTCCTGAAAGTTGGGAATGGGTTACTTTCAATATTCCTCAGTGTACAGATTGGTAAGATAAACATACAGTAATTGTAAAAAGAAATCTGAAACCTCAAATGTATTTATTTTCTGTTTTTAGTGTGACCAACACAGTTGACCGGCGTATTCCTTTAAAAGACTCCATCACAACATGGCAGTTTACTGGGATTAGCCTTTCAGAAAATAATGGTGAGTTTTTTGTAAAACACATTATTCTTAAATGCTCTTCAGGTGTCTGTCACTTTGATTTATTGCTTTTATCTCTCTTTAAAGGCATCTGTGTCGGACAACCATTAGAGGTCGTTGTGTTTAAACAGTTCTTCATTGATCTCAGACTTCCTTACTCTGCAGTCGTTGGAGAGCAGATAGAAATCAGAGCCATTCTACACAACTATATTGGTGACCAAATCACTGTAAGGCAATACTTTATACAACCATTAGTTTTGCTATTCACAAATGTATTCAAATGACAAAAGTCTATTTAACCAGTTACATGTTGCTCTGTTGGTTTTCTTCCGGTGCGTATGGAACTAATAGAGCAGGAGAATGTGTGCAGTGCTGCGTCAAAGCGTGGAAGGTATCGTCGGGAGGTGAAAATGGGAGGCTTTACCACGAGGGCTGTACCTTTTATAATAATTCCAATGAAAGAAGGTACATTTAACATTGAGGTTAAAGCCGCTGTTAAAGACTCGTGGCATGGAGATGGAGTTGTAAAGCCTTTGTGGTAAGACTCAGTGGGAAAGCTGAATTAAAAAAAACACACTCTTATCCGAGGCCTGCAGCTAAAGCAATACATTTGTAACATTAGTGCAATTCTATTTTTTCCAGCCAAATGGTGTGTTGACAAATGTTAATAAGATTGTAGAACTTGATCCAAAAGGTGAGTTTCACACTGGTGTTAACATGGTAACTGATGTTTTCTTTAGGTACTAAACTCTCTCCCATCTTGTCCCTTGTAGGTGGCACTCAAGAACAAACAGTCAACAATGTGATCCCTAAAACAAATATAGTCCCAAATACACAATCGAGCACCAAGGTTTTTGTGACAGGTACCATCATTTTTATTGATACAGTATGTGTCTAAAAGTGGCTCTCCATTCTTGCTTAAGTTAGTTGAACATCTGATTTCTGTTGCAGGCAGAGAGCAGGTTAGTCCTCTTGTGGAGAGTGTCATCGGTGGGAATGCAATGGGTAAACTGATTTACCAGCCGACTGGATGTGGGGAGCAGAATATGCACCACACAACCTTTTCAGTTATTGCCACTACGTATTTGGATAAAACCAATCAGTGGGAAGCAGTAGGCCTGGAGAAACGCGGTGAAGCTCTCAACCACATCTTAACTGGTGCGTAGTATTTCCAGGTTTTTGTATTATATATCTTTAGTGAGCATCCATCTTTGTGAGTCATCAGAGTTTTTAAAAACTCAAAAGGTTCAAAAGTGGCTTTAAAAGCTTTCAGACTTCTGAAAATGTATTTTTGACTCACCATGGTTGTGTTTTATGTGCTTTCAGGCTTCCGAAATGAGCTTCAGTATGCTAAAAGTGATGGGTCCTTTGCAGTGTGGCCAACTCACAAAAGCAGCACTTGGTAATTCACTGACAGCCTTGTTCAAATATCATTAGATGTGCTTTTTAAATTTATTTTAATGACACATTACCTGTATCTTCTCCTCCATAAGGTTGACTGCCTATGTTGTCAAAGTGTTTTCCATGGCCAACAATCTGATTGCAATAGAAAATGACAAAATCTGCAATGCTGTAAAGTTTCTAATTCTCCAAACACAGCAGCCTGACGGCATGTTCAACGAGGTTGGAAATATGTATCACCGAGAGTACACTGTATGTGTTATGATACATAAAATAAAACATTGTTAAGTTGATAATGCACAAACAAAAGAGCTGGTTGTTACATAATAATGTGACTGTACCTTTTTTAGGGAGATGTACTTGGCAGAGATTCAGATGCCTCTATGACTGCCTTCTGCCTCATCGCTCTGCAGGAGTCACGTTCAATATGTGAAGCAACTGTTAATGTAAGTTTTATCATATCAAGTGTTTAGGCGTTCTTCTTTAATATAGTTATGATTTACACAGATTATGTAAATGTTCTTTTTTGTTCATGTGTGCAGAGTTTGCCTGAGGCTGTGGACAAGTCAGTGCGCTACCTGGAAAGGCGCCTGCCCAGTCTTACCAACCCATATGCTGTCGCCATTACATCATACGCCTTGGCCAATGAAAAAAAACTAAATAAGGATATCCTCTACAATTTTGTTTCCCCAGGTTTATTCACACATTTCCACTAATACTATATTCTTTGTTCATTCAAAGTAATCTGTTATAAAATAACAATACTATTTGTATGTGTAAATTTCCACATTTCCAGATTTGTTGAATAACCTGCTCCTGTTCTGTAGCCATCTTTAAAAAACACCTGAAAATACATCTCTTCCATCAACACCTAACTGACAAACACTGAATTCTACTTCCCTTCTATCTATTACTTTTCCTCAAAAAAAAAAAAAAATATTCCTATCCTCAGCTTTAGGTACTGTGCTAGGTTTTTAATTAGTTTTTAACTGATTAGTTTTGGTGCATTAATGCTTTTTGTTACTTTGTGTTGTTAAAAAATGCTTCCATTGTTTTCCTCACTTGTAAGTCACTTTGGATAAAAGCATCTGCTAAATAACTAAATGTAAATGTAATATGTATGTAAATGTGTGCGTGAATTAATTGCCTTAAGAATTAAAATGAGAAATAATACTTAATTTAGTTTTTTTTTAAGGTAAATGCTAAAAACAAACTTGTGTGTGTTTTCCTCAGAGTTGACCCACTGGGTTTCACCTCAGGGACATGTGTTCACCCTCGAGGCAACAGCTTATGCTCTTCTGGCTCTTGTCAAGGCCAATGTGAGTGTTTAATATTCATCATTCATTGTTAAAGTCCAGCCCTTTTTGAAAGCCTGGGAAAGTAGAAACTTTGTTGCATTTAAATTAGAGGCCTGTAGTTTTAGCATTTTCAAAAAGCACTAAAATCAAACTATCTGCTAAACTGTGAAAAGACATGACATATGGTTTGTGACCCTTTTTGTTCTTCATAAATACAGGCCCTAGAGGCCTCGACCTGTGGTCAAATGGTTCACTAAACAGCAAAAATCTGGTGGAGGCTACGGATCAACACAGGTTCCTACAATACATTTTTAGGCTTTGTTTCAAACATAACATTAGTTTAAAACATACTTCTTTGTTCTAGGCAACAATAATGGTGTACCAGGCGGTGTCTGAGTACTGGACCATTGCAAAGGAGCCTGACTATGACCTCGATATTGAACTGAAGGTGCCAGGGCGTGCTGCGCCTTATAGTTACAAATTTAACAGGGAAAACCACTACACCACAAGAACTTCGAAGGTGAGATGAACACAGGTCGACCCTGTTGTTGCATGTACATTTAAAAACACTTCTAACCTGTGTGTTTTTAAATCCAAACAGAAATTTGAAATAAATGAGAGCGTGAAAGTAACTGCAAAGGCACAGGCGAAGCAACTCTGAAAGTAATTTTTGGATCTAAATGTTACCTTCTTTGGCGTTTGTCACATTTCAACTCTCAGAACTTTAGAAGCAATATTAAGATGTACTTAATTGTTTTGCAGTTGTTCACACAGTATTATGCTGTACCCAAAGAAAGTGTTAGTGACTGTACAAAGTTTAATCTCTCAGTGGAATTCACTCGAGGTATGTTTCCTGTTTTCTCTTGGATTAGTTTTCTTCCACAGAAAATTTTAATTGTCTGTTTTGTCTGACCAGAGAAAGCTGGTGAGGCTGAAGGAGATATTTACAAGCTCAAAATGGAGTTTTTGTGAGTACAACACAATCATTACAAAATCACTTTTGTGCAGGACCCATCCTTTGAGTAATTTTCCCTACAACATTTACTTTCAGTTAAGTATTGTTTTAATTAACTGTTTTTACAGCTTTAAGAATAAGGAGGAAGATGCATCTATGACAGTCTTAGATATTAGCTTGCCGACTGGCTTCATTATTATGTCAGGAGATTTGGACTTGGTAAGAGTCTTTACAAATCTTTCTCCAACACTGATTTAATGTGTTTTTTTTTTATTATTTTTAACAAAAAGTGTTTGTGTAACTATACATATAGTTGTCTGAGGGACGTGCCCGTACTATATCTAGATTTGAGATGAACAAAGATCTGTCTGAGAAAGGCTCTCTCATTATCTACCTGGACAAGGTTTTTACATCATCTTCACTTTATTTATATGATTCTTAAATATTATAATATTCTTTTTGATTTTGCCTTTGGTCTCTTGACAGGTCTCTCACAAACGTGTTGAGGAGCTGGCTTTTAGAATGACGCAGACATTTAAAGTGGGCGTTTTACAGCCAGCAGCAATATCTATCTATGAATACTATGATGGTAAGATGAGTTGTTTGCTGTAGGCATACAATTGTTTTCTTTTAACCAAAAGGTTAAAAAAACACTAACCAGTCAACCTTATAGATATAAAATATTAATAGTGCCTTCAATTTACTTTTTTATTACAGAGACAAAATGTATTAAATATTATCACCCAGAAAGGAAAGATGGTCGGATCCTGAGACGCTGTAAAGATGATGAATGTCTATGCGCTGAAGGTATAAACGTTATTTACTTTATGGACCTGTGTTTAAAGCAACAAATTGTAGAATTTATTACTTAACGTAGTAATGTATATATGGACAAGACACTAAACAGCAATAATACAATTTATGTTATTGTGTTTACTTCTAGAAAACTGCAGTATGCAAAAGAAAGGTAAAATCAGCAATAGGGCACGCACAGCCAAAGTTTGTGAATCTACAGAGACCAGCAAAATTGACTTTGGTAAGACAAAATCCTGCAGTTAAAGTATAAAAAATAATATAAATGTTGTTGAGGTGACATGGAACATTTCTTTCCTCAGTGTACAACGTAACTCTAGAAAATATTGGATATGATGCGTCTTTTGACACTTATGTCATGCGAATTGAGAACGTCATCAAGGATGGTTAGCATTTGTCTTTACTGAGTTTACAATACAAACTACTCTTGTTTATTTGATATATCTCTTTATACTGCGTACATATCCTGCATACATATTTTATGTCTATAATTTGATATTACAGGAACATATGACAAGAATGCTCAAGGCCAACTGCGCAAATTCCTTAGTTTCTCACACTGCAGAGAGAGTTTAAATCTACAATTGAACAAAGGATACCTTATAATGGGTGCAGCCGAAGACACTCTTCCAGATTCAAGCACTCAATCGTAAGTTTATTTTTGCTTGTGTTTGAGATTTGACTGAGCACAATGACTGAGCCTGTTGAAGAGGAGAATCATATTTACTTGCTGGTCCAACATAAAGTTTGTGTTTTGCATCTCACTCATTCTAGATTTGAGTATTTACTCGGAGAGAGGACATGGATCGAGTTCTGGCCCAGAGGTGTAGAGTGTCAGACTGAGAAACACAGACCTACCTGTTTAGGCATGGAAGCACTGGTTGACACGTATGAGTCTCATGGCTGTGATGCTAAATAAAACAGACTGAGATAAAATGTTTCCATCTTTTGTATAATGTACAAATACATATATTGTATTTTGTTTAGTAGTGTGACCCTATGAACAGTTCACTTAAATAAACTTTTTTTTTGTGAACACCTGGAAAAAGCAGATCGATGCCTTATTTTATTGTGTTTAATGTGTTTGTCTTGAAAAAAAAATTGGCAGAAAACTATAATGGGCACTACACTACACTTCAAGAGTCACATCAACAAGACTAAATATACTGCAATATGAAGCTCTAAAAAGTGCACCTTTTTATTTAACATTTAGATATATATTTAACATTTAGCATTATATATGACCTTTAAATTTAACATTATTTATAATATTTAAACTTATTGGTCATTTGTACAGAAATTCTTACTTAAATGTGAAGAAACCTTATATTAAGAAAACATAGGTTAATAAGTTTAAACTTAATTTTCACATTTGGCACCCCATAATACAACATATCAATTTAGTTAATAATAATTTTGTGCAAAATAATAAATGTGTCATTAACCAATATTTTTTATTTTTTTACTGGCTTGGATTTTAATGCTACTGAAAATATGTTTTATGCCAATAAATGTTCTGTGGTGACGTTGATCTGACATTTCTTTATTTTCCATCCTATTCAGTTGGCTGATCTGGAAGACATCTATAGGACAAAGAACACACTTTTACTTTTAAACACAAGTAGCAAAAGTAGTATCTACATACTACATAATGGTTATTGCGTCACATGCTAAATGTGTGATTGTTCTTTATTAGGCCCGAGCCAGTGATGACCGGGAGGGCCTATTGTTTTTGCTCGGATTATTAGGCCCGAGCCGGTGATGACCGGGAGGGCCTATTGTTTTTGCTCGGAATTTTTTTTTTTGTCGACCTATGATTCTAAATTTGACCCAGTGAACATGCACGAAAAGTCATTTTTATTGGTCCCAGACTTCAAGCTCGGCGAAAAATTTATGTATTTGAAGTCCCCGAAAAAAAAAACAACGAAAAATGACTCAGTGGCGACCCCTAGAAAAGTCAAAATACATTGGGCCTATGGAAAGTAAAAGTAACTTTTTTCCAACGTAGAAAAATGAAACTTGATACATCCATAGGACACCTCAGGGCAAACAGAAAAGTCAATGACAGCCACACCCTAAACTCAACAGGAAGTCCGGCACGTGGGGTGAAACGCATGGCCACTAAAATCGCACCCCTTGCGCAAGAAGATGCAAATCATTGTGTTTTAATTTAAATGGCCCCAAATTTGGTGAGTATCATCTAGACACGTGTGCCAACCAAATTTGTGACTTTATTGTTGATATCTTATCGGGTATGGGTGTGGCAAGCCTGTAACGAGGTGGCCATTTTTGTGAAAATAAAATGTCTCTTAACTCTCAAACGCCTTCTCGGATCGAGTCGGACCCAAAAAGGCGTTTGTGCACATTCATGACCTGAACACAAAGATATGTAAATAAAAGGGTTATCTTTAGAAATGGCTCATGACATGAAATTTGGTACACACATCTCTTATGGCATGACGAGCATAAAAGCCAATGACAACCCCCCCCTATCTATAAATGTGTTGCCATAGCAACGTCCAAAATATGTGGAAAAAGTCAATGGGAAGTGAAAATTTTAGTTTGTCGTAGGCAAATGAAACTTGGTACACACATCCATCATGGGCTTATTAACAAAAAAGCCAATGGGGACCACACCCTATCACACACGGGAAGGCAGCCATTTTAAATTGAAAATGTGAACCGACTTAGAATACAACCTCTCTTTTAAAAAAAAACAGAAAATAGCTGCTTCATTCCACAGACACCAAACTTGGGCAAAATGAGCTAAACACGTGTGTAAAATAGACAGGCGTTTTTCTTGTCGTTTTTGCTCGAGTTATATTTTTTAGGCCCGAGCCGGTGATGGCCGGGAGGGCCTATTGTTTTTGCTCTGATTTTTTTTTTTTTTTTTTTATCTTTATTGTGACCAAATGATCCTAAATTTGACCCAGTGAACATGCACAAAAAGTCATTTTTATTGGTCCCAGACTTTAAGCTCGGCGAAAATGGTATGTTTTTGAAGTCGCCGAAAAAAAAAACGAAAAATGACTCAGTGGCGACCCCTACAAAATCAAAATACATTGGGCCTATGGAAAGTGAAAGTAAGTTTTTTTCAACGCAGAAAAATGAAACTTGGTATATCCATAGGACACCTCAGGGCAAACAGAAAAGTCAATGACAGTCACACCCTAAACTTAACAGGAAGTCCGCCATGTGGGGTGAAACGCGCGGCCACTAAAATCGCACCTTGCGCAGAAAGATGCAAATCATTGTGTTTTAATCTAAATGGCCCCAAATTTGGTGAGTATCATCTAGACACATGTGCCAACCAAAGTTGTAACTTTGTTGTTGATATCTTATCGGGTATGGGTGTAGCAAGCCTGTAACTAGGTGGCCATTTTTGTGAAAATAAAACGTCTCTTAACTCTCAAACGGCTTCTCGGATCGAGTTGGAACCAAAAAGGCGTTTGTGCACATTCATGACCTGAACACAAAGATATGTAAATAAAAGGGTTATCTTTAGAAATGGCTCTCCAGCGCCCCCTACAAACTTATAATGGGACCCAAGAATTTAGTTCGTCATAGAGACATAAAATTTGGTACACACATCTCTTATGTCATGACGAGAATAAAAGCCAATGACAACCACCCCCTATCTATAAATGTGTTGCCATAGCAACGTCCCAAAAATGTGAAAAAAGTCAATGGGAAGTGAAATTTTTAGTTTGTTGTAGGCAAATGAAACTTGGTACACATATCCACCATGGGCTTATGAACAAAAAAGCCAATGGGGACCACACCCTATCACACACGGGAAGGCGGCCATTTTGAATTGAAAATTTGGTCCGACTTAGAATACACCTCTTTTTTAAAAGAACTCAGAAAATAGCTGCTTCATTCCACAGACACCAAACTTGGGCAAAATGAGCTAAACACATGTATGTAAAATAGACAAGCGTTTTTCTAGACTTTTTTGCTCGAGTTATATTTTATTTTATTATAAATTGGTATATTTTTTTTTATTATAATTTTTCTGCAAAATGATCCTCAATTTGACCCAGTAAACGTGCAACTAAAAGTCATTTTTATTGGTCCCAGACTTCAAACTCGGCGAAAAATTTATGTATTTGAAGTCACGAAAAAAATATGAAAAATGACTCAGTGGCGACCCTAGAAAAGTCAAAATACATTGGGCCTATGGAAAGTGAAAGTAACTTTTTCCAACGTAGAAAAATGAAACTTGGTACATCCATAGGACACCTCAGGGCGAACAGAAAAATGTATTACAGCCATATCGTAAACTCAACAGGAAATCTACTATGTTGGGTGTATGCGTGACAACCTAAATTGCACCCCTTGTGTCTAAAGGCTTTTCATCTAAACAGCTCCAAATTTGGTGAGTATCATCTAGACACGTGTGCAAAAAAAGTTATCAATTTGTTTTTGATAGATTTGTGGCTGTGGTCGTAATGAGTCTGTGAAGAGGCAACTATTGGGAAATAAATGCCATTTCCCAATTGCCAGGATCCTTCTCAACAGAAAATGTTGGGTGGAATACATGACCACCTAAATCGTACACTTTGTGCTAAAGGGTTTTCATCTAAACAGCTCCAAATTTGCTTTAAAGCACGACATGCAATCCTCCGAATTTATGTGTCCCCGCGGTCTCAAGGGAGGCGAGGGCCTTTATCGCCGCTTGCGGCTTTAATTAGGCCCGAGCCGGTGATGACCGGGAGGGCCTATTGTTTTTGCTCGGATTTTTTTTTATCTTTCTTCTTCTCCCCATATGATCCTAAATTTGACCCAGTGAACATGAACGAAAAGTCATTTTTATTGGTCCCAGCCTTCAAGCCCAGCGAAAAATTTATGTATTTGAAGTCCCCGAAAAAAAAATACGAGAAATGACTCAGTGGCGGCCCCTAGAAAAGTCAAAATACATTGGGCCTATGGAAAGTGAAAGTAACTTTTCTCCAACGTAGAAAAATGAAACTTGGTACATCCATAGGACACCTCAGGGCAAACAGAAAAGTCAATGACAGTCACACCTAAACTCAACAGGAAGTCCGCCATGTGGGGTGAAACGCGCGGCCACTAAAACCGCACCCCTTGCGCAGAAAGATGCAAATCATTGTGTTTTAATTTAAATGGCCCCAAATTTGGTGAGTATCATCTAGACACGTGTGCCAATCAAAGTTGTGACTTTGTTGTTGATATCTTATCGGGTATGGGTGTGGCAAGCCTGTAACGAGGTGGCCATTTTTGTGAAAATAAAACGTCTCTTAACTCTCAAACGCCTTCTCGGATCGAGTTGGAACCAAAAAGGCGTTTGTGCACATTCATGACCTGAACACAAAAATATGTAAATAAAAGGGTTATCTTTAGAAATGGCTCTCCAGCGCCCCCTACAAACTTATAATGGGACCCAAGAATTTAGTTTGTCATAGAGACATGAAATTTGGTACACACATCTCTTATGTCATGACGAGCATAAAAGCCAATGACAACCACCCCCTATCTATAAATGTGTTGCCATAGCAACGTCCCAAATATGTGGAAAAAGTCAATGGGAAGTGAAATTTTTAGTTTGTTGTAGGCAAATGAAACTTGGTACACACATCCACCATGGGCTCATGAACAAAAAAGCCAATGGGGAGCACACCCTATCACACACGGGAAGGCGGCCATTTTGAATTGAAAATGTGAACCGACTTAAAATACACCTCTTTTTAAAAGTACACAGACAATAGCTGCTTCATTCCACAGACACCAAACTTGGGCAAAATGAGCTAAACACATGTATGTAAAATAGACGAGCGTTTTTCTAGACTTTTTTGCTCGAGTTATATATTTTTTTATTATAATTCGGTATATATTTTTTATCATATTTTTCTGCAAAATGATCCTCAATTTGACCCAGTAAAGCGTACAACTAAAAGTCATTTTTATTGGTCCCAGACTTCAAGCCCAGCGAAAAATTTATGTATTTGAAGTCCACGAAAAAAATACGAAAAATGACTCAGTGGCGACCCTAGAAAAGTCAAAATACATTGGGCCTATGGAAAGTGAAAGTAACTTTATTCCAATGTAGAAAAATGAAACTTGGTACATCCATAGGACACCTCAGGGCAAACAGAAAAGTTTATTACAGCCATACCGTAAACTCAACAGAAAATCTACTATGTTGGGTGGAATGCGTGACCACCTAAATTGCACCCCTTGTGTCTAAAGGCTTTTCATCTAAACAGCTCCAAATTTGGTGAGTATCATCTAGACACGTGTGCCAAAAAAAGTTATCAATTTCTTTTTGATACATTTGTGGCTGTGGTCGTAATGAGTCTGTGAAGAGGCAACCTTTGGGAAATAAATGCCATTTCCCAATTGCCAGGATCCTTCCTTTAGAGGAGGCCCCTCCAGAGCCACGGCTAGAGTCTTAGAAAACTCCTCAGAATCCTTTTACCGTGAAGTTTACGCTTTAAAGCACGAAATGCACTCCTCCAGTGCATGTGTCCCCATGTCTCAAGGAGGCGAGGGCCTTTATCGCGCTTGCGGCTTTAATTAGGCCGAGCGGTGATGGCAGGAGGGCCTATTGTTTTTACTCGGATTTTTTTTTTTTTTTTTTTTTTTTTATTTTTCTTCCGACCCAATGATCCTAAATTTGACCCAGTGAACATGCACGAAAAGTCACTTTATTGGTCCCAGACTTCAAGCTCGGCGAAAAATTGATGTATTTGAAGTCGCGAAAAAAATACGAAAAATGACTCAGTGGCGACCCTACAAAATCAAAATACATTGGGCCTATGGAAAGTGAAAGTAACTTTTTCCAACGTAGAAAAATGAAACTTGGTATATCCATAGGACACCTCAGAACAAACAGAAAAGTCAATGACAGTCACACCTAAACTTAACAGGAAGTCCGCCATGTGGGGTGAAAGGCGCGGCCACTAAAATCGCACCCCTTGCGCAGAAAGATGCAAATCATTGTGTTTTAATCTAAATGGCCCCAAATTTGGTGAGTATCATCTAGACACGTGTGCCAACCAAAGTTGTGACTTTGTTTTGATATCTTATCGGGTATGGGTGTGGCAAGCCTGTAACGAGGTGGCCATTTTTGTGAAAATAAAACGTCTCTTAACTCTCAAACGCCTTCTCGGATCGAGTTGGACCCAAAAGGCGTTTGTGCACATTCATGACCTGAACAAAAAATATGTAAATAAAAGGGTTATCTTTAGAAATGGCTCTCCAGCGCCCCCTACAAACTTATAATGGACCCAAGAATTTAGTTTGTCATAGAGACATAAAATTTTGTACACACATCTCTTATGTCATGGAGCATAAAAGCCAATGACAACCAACTCCTATCTATAAATGTGTTGCCATAGCAACGTCCCAAAAAATGTGAAAAAAGTCAATGGGAAGTGAAATTTTTAGTTTGTTGTAGGCAAATAAAACTTGGTACACACATCCACCATGGGCTTATGAACAAAAAAGCCAATGGGGACCACACCCTATCACACACAGGAAGGCGGCCATTTTAGTTGAAATGAACCGACTTAAA